>CM051270.1:20623604-20716104 GCA_027921565.1 Artemia sinica | reverse complement strand
GCTTCATATACAGGAAAATTTATGTCCGTTTTAAGTTTGAGTGTTGATCCTTAGTTCCTTACTCTTAGTTGATTTTTTTTTTCTGATCGTTTTTCAAATAATAGTTGAAAATCTGCCTCTTCCCTCTATGGAAAATCCCATCCCCACGAAAACTACTGGAAAGTTCCCCCCGCGTAAGATCTTTCTTCCCCCAGAAAATTCTATCCCTGCTTTAAATTCCCGCCAGAAAATTTCTTGTGGACAATACCACCTGGAAAATTCTTTTTAGCCTACTTTCATTTGAAAGAAGACTTTTTTTCTAGTCGTTTTTCAAATCATACCGGAAATCCTCCATCTGTGGAAAATTTTTCCTAGAAACTATCCCCTCCTAATGTCCCAATGAGAAGTTTTTTTCCCCTGGAAAACTCCCACATTGAGAATTTCTCCCGCGGAAAATCCCCCTCCCACGGAAAAATATCTCAAATGATTTTAACCCCTTTGAAAATTATATTCGGGTGCTTTCAAATAAAAAGAACTCCGTATAGGAATTCTTATAAATTCCCTAGTCTAAAGTTTACCTTTAAAACTTCCCATCCGGAGACTTCCCTCGCCATGGAAAATACTCCCCTTGGAAAATTCCCCCCCCCCCCCAAAAAAAAGGCAAATCTGCCTTTTCCCTACATGGAAAATCCAACCCCCACAAAAATTCCTCATTGGAAAGTTTTTTCCGCGTAAGATCTCCCTTCCCCCAGAAAGTTCCATCCCTGTCGAAAATTACCCTCAAAAAAATTTTTTGCGGGCAATTCCGCCTGGAAAATTCTTTTTAGTCTACTTTCATTTAAAAAAAACTTGTTTTTTTTTATTTCTAATCGTTTTTCAAACCATGCCAGAAATCTTCCCTCTGTGGAAAATTTGTCCTGTAAATTCTCTCATGGAAAGTTCTCCAATGGAGAATTTTCTCCTGCGGAAAAATCCCCCCAAAATTGCTCCCCCCCCTCGAAAATTTTCCTCGTGCAATTTCTCCTGAATATATCCACATGTAAAATTGAATTGGCGAAGATGTCTCCAAAAATGTCTGTTTCCCAATAATAAACACTATATGTAATTACTAGGCAATTTTCATAACTTACAACCCTTTCCCACGGCCTGTCTGGGGTCATGTCTTCCCCAGAGGAATAATCATTAGACTTTTCAACTATACTGATCAAAATGGCTATCTCAAAATTTTGATCGGATGGCTTGAGAAAAAAGGAGCATGGGAGGCAGGGGAAAGGCGTTTTGTTGCCCTCAAATTTTTTTTGGTTACAAAATGAGGAACTAGAACCTTAATTTCCGTTCGAATAGTTTTTCCAGATTGAAGCTAGAAACAATTATAATAGGGTTCTGTGATATGTTAATTTTCATCGTACAATTTTTATTAAAATTCCTTGACTTTTTAGGGGTGTTTCCGCCATTTCTGGAAGATCTTGCAACTTTGGTAGGCTCGTAGCTTTTGATGGGTACATTAAACTTGATGAATTTGATATATCTGGAATCAGCATAAAAAGTTAATCCTTTTGATGTATCTATGTTAACAAATTTCTGTATTTTAGAGTTTCAGTTGCTATTGGGCCCAGTCGCTCCCTACTTACAGTTAAGTACCACGAACTGTTTGATTAGCTGATCAGGCTTAAAATCCTCTCTCAGAAGGTTCTCTGGTGGTTAATATAGACATTAATTTTATGATTACTTCACATAGGTATTTCTGTGGGCCATATTACGAGACTTTTACGACTTGATTAGATCAGTTTCTCTTGCAACTAAAAATTCTTTACTGAAAATCTGGAGAGCTGTGACAAATGCGGCTGCTAGTGAAGCCTGCCTTGTATTGACTAGTGAAATTTAGTCATGTGATCCCCACAAAAGGGCTAGATTCTGTAGTGGCTGAATCACAGGAACTGTCACGGCACTTGCATGTGTTGATACATATTCCAGCAAGGCTGAATCCATGTAGGAAACATACAATTTCGTGAACCGTTGATCGAAGTATGTGGCAATTGTGACGAGTGTGATCTGAACAAGGCCTACAAGCCTAGAAGGCATTTTATCTAGTTAAGCCTTTCGGAGGTGTTCAGCAACATTTGAGAGTCTACACTCACTAAACGTAGTTTAGGTTTTAGAACAGGTCATGTCAATGGCTACAGCTATCAATGCTTTGTATCAGCATGTATGAATCAATAGATTGAAGATATTATTCTTCTTCTTCTCGGCCATTTGTGAAACAACCTTCTGTGTTAGATTTCTTCTACTGGATGTCCATCAGTAGACACCAGAAAACGCTGAAAATACTCAAATATTCTTTCTGATGTTGATATCTAATATTGTCCAACACTAGTCAGATATAAATTCATGATATTCATGCATCCGAATTTTTCAGCCAAGTCTTCTTTAGGGGAAAGGACCGTGGATCTATTTAGGAAATGAATAAGAGTTTGGTTCCTATGAGTGCAAGTTATATTAAGTTATTAAGATAAGATAAGATTTTATTCATTATCAATACACATACAATAATACACTGTGCTAGTCCCCCCAAAGGCTCCTTGGCCTGTAGTTATGGGAGTATATACGGATCACAAACTCAGACAACAATAGCCAATTACTGAGACAAAAAAAGAAGAAAAAAAACAAATCAAACATCAATAAAACATAACATAATTCATTTCTCTGCTTATTATTCTCAAATCAAAAAGGTGACTTCATACCCTTCTACAATCTACTAGTCACAATCAGATTATACAGAAAAAGAAAGAAAAGAAACAGAAGAACAATTAAATGAAAAACTATTGCCAACCATTCAAAACAAAAGTAAGCCACGAGAAAGGCTGCGCATAAGGCACAAAAAACAAACACTTATGCTCACAGTCACAGAAAGAAGAGCAAAAGGAGAAGGAAAGAAAATATAAATAAATGAATAAAAACTATAAAGTAAATTGTATTCAGGAAAGATTAAAAATTTATTCAGGAAAAAGTAAAGAAAATTAATCACATAGAAAAGAAAAAAATTTACTGGTCTTGTGAAGGTGCCAAACGAGTGGCATTCTCGAGCCGAATCGGGAAGGGTGTTCCATGTCAAATGACGTGCAACAAAAGGATTAAAATTGGATCTTATTGTTGGTGTACGCGGAATTTGGATATTTAGAGAACTACGGAGCTGATAATTTGACCGATCAGATACAAAAGAAGACGTAAATCCAAGGGACTTAGGAATATCACCATGGAGCTGAAGAAAAGCGAAAGACGCACAGGAAAGAATATAAATTTTTTTAAATATCAAGTAGCGGTTTAGTTGCCGAACGATTTACATCCTGGATAAGATTTATAGCTTTATCGTAAGTATTCGAAAGGGGTTTGAGAAAAGAAGGGAAAGTAGACATCCATCTGACTGGGCAATCGGAAACATAAGAATGAATTAAGCTATGAAATAGGATTTTTAGAATTGGTCCTGGAAAAATATGTTTGAATTTTCTTAGAATACCGAGGTTTCTGCATACCTTCACTTTAATCAAATCAATATGGCGTTTAAAGGATAAATTTTCATCTAGGAGAATACCTAGGAAACGGACATAGCCCTCCTTTGGTCTACTAATAAAGCCTTTGGATATATAAATTTCTGACAGTTGAGGAAAAGCCTGAGATATACGAGAAAAAACTAGTTTTAGAAACATTTAAGGTAGGAGAGTTAGCATCAAACCAAATTGAAACTCTCTCGAAGAGGTCCACTATTATATATGCTATATAATGCTATTATGTGCTATGCTACATATGTGTTTTATATATAAGCGGCTTGGTGCTGCGGTGAGTTGTTCGTAGTAGTAGTAGTAGTAGCTATATATATAATGTATATATATATATATATATATATATATATATATATATATATATATATATATATTATATAATATATATATATATATATATATATATATATATTATATATATATATATATATATATACATATATATATATATATATATATATATATATATATATATATATATATATATATATATTATATATATATATATATATATATATATATATATATATATATATATATATATATATATATATATATATATATATATATATATATATATATATATATATATATATATATATGTTATATTAAGGAAGTACCATTCCAATTTATTCCTCGCTTTCTACGTTCTATTAAGGAATGATGCTAACTTAAGTTAACGTAATTGGGAGACCTTTGGTGTTTTATTCAAAAATTTCGTGTTCTTAAGGATTTGCTGCCAAAGCATATTGTGTCTTGCAGCTGTGACTTATGAACATCTTGTAGCTGAGATGGCATTTGTTGAACTTGTTTGTCGAACGGTTTGTTCAATTGAACTGTCGTTCGTTGGATGTGAAGGAAGATTTGTTTTGTGAGGAAGAATTAGCGACAGTACTAAAAGGATTGAAACATAATAAGGCTCCAGCTGCTGATAATGTGGTTAATGATTTTCTTAAATATGGTGGCTCTGAGATTAGAAGTAAGTTACTGAAGATTATGAATATGATTTTTGAAAAAGGGGAAGTACCTAACGCGGAAAACCTTAATTAAGCCGCTTTATAAGAAAGGTGATAAGAGTGAGTGTAGTAATTATCGATGCATTAGTCTGATCTCTGTAGATAACAAATTACTTAGCTATATGATACTTTTTAGACCGAGAGATGCTGTAGACAAATTTTTAAGAGAAGAACAGTGCGGTTTTAGAAAAGGTAGAGGATGTGTCGACCAAATTTTTCACTCTTAGGTTAATATTTGAGAAGTGCCTGAGTTGTCAAAACACCTTTGGTCCTCAGTTTCATAGATTATGAGCAAGCGTTCGATTCTGTTGATAGAAGAGCTTTAGCAAAGGTTTTATCCTTGTATGGTATACCAGACAAATACATTAAAGTGATTAGTGCTATGTACGAGAATAACACTGCTGCGGTTAAAGTAGGAAATGAGGTCAGCAGCTGGTTTTGTATTAAATAAGGAGTTAAGCAGGGTTGTTTTCTATCCTCTTTTATATAGATTATTTTGATGGACTTTGTCTTAAGGAGCACAGGAAAGGAAATGGGAGACCACAAAATAAAATGGGGAGGAAAAAGTCTGCTGGACTTAGATTATGCTGATGATTTAAGCATCCTAAATGAAAGTATGAGCAAAAAGAATGAACTTTTAGAGGTTTTGCGAGTTCAGGGTGCTAAAATAGGTTTGAACTTTAATCTTAAGAAGACTAAGTCACTAAGGCTTGGAATAAGTGAAGATGAAAAGGTGACGTTGGGTAACGAAAAGATTGATCAGGTGGGCAGCTTTACTTACCTTAGTAGCATTATTAGTAAAGACGATGGGGGCAGTGAAGATGTTAAAAGTAGAATAGCCAAGGCTCAGGGTGTTTTTTTACAGTTAAAAAAGATTTGAAGAATAGGCAGAGCAGTCCGCAAACCAAGATTAGAATATTATAAGCTACAGTGATGACAGTGGTCAAATATAGCTCTGAAGCATGGGTGCTCCGTAAAGCAGATGAAAACTTGCTAGATGTTTTCCAGAGAAATTGCTTACGGGTTGTTCTGGTTACCCAACCGACTGACCGTATTTCAAACAGTAGGCTCTACGAAAAATTTGGTTCAATACCGCTTTCTAGGGCTATAATGAAAGAAAGGTTGAAGTGGCTAGTTTACGTTGCGTGGATGAAGGGTGACAGATTGCCAAAGATTGTCCTTTTCTGTAAACCGTCTAGGGCTAAACGGAAAGCAGGTCGTCCTCGTCTGGGGTGGGAGGACGTCATAAAGAAAGATTTGAAGGAAATGGGAACTTCCTGGGAGGGGGTAAAAAGGGAGTCTCTGAATAGATTGGGATGGAGGAGGGGTATGCGTAGCTCTGTTGGCCTCAGGCGGCTTAGTGCTGCGGTGAGTTGTTTGTAATAGTAGTAGTAGTTTGTCGAATAGTCTAGTTAAGTGAGAGATTTTGAAATTAGAAAGCAAATAGTGAAAGCAAAGTGTATGTAGACAAATGATGTTGCTTTGCTTTAAAGTAGTTTTTTATACCATAAATAACTACTAATGAATTTTATAATTTAATTATAACTACTAATAATTATAAAATAAATAACTACTGTAAATTTTATAGTCATAGATAGAAGTAAAGCAAGCAGTTGAGCTTGTTAGATGATAAAATATGAGAGTTGTTTACAAAAAGAGCATAGATATAAAATTAGCCTTCAAATGAGCCCTTAAACATTTCTCTACGATTTTTCAGTTCCCAACTAGCGGTGAAGAAAAAAAAATATAGAAGACAGGTCACTGCTTCCCATGAGAAAGGTCTATTTTCCTTGTTGCTCAAGAGGGGGATCTGTAATTCCTCTAAATGAAGTTTTTAGCTAAGGTGACTCCGATGAAGTAGCTTTTGGGCTATCTCTATTAAGCTTTTGGAAGTTTTAGATGCCCGGGGGCATATAAGGTTTAAATGGAAAGGGTGATGATATAAACTTCGGAGGGGGCTCATTTTATTGGAAATCAGAAATTCCAGTGCCCTTTTTGAGAGTCAAAATGATCGGAGGGTAACTAGTCCTATAACAGTGTTAACTTTTGGAAGTACTTAGGATTTGGCATTCAGGCTAACTCCTCACAGCTTTATTGACCTAGCTTAAGTGCAAAACTTAAAAAAAAAACACCGTCTTTAAAGCAAATGTTTGCCCTAGTCAGTTTCATTAGGATGCTGATCGTCCAGAACTAGAGTTATGAAATACATTTTCTCCTACAAGTATGACAACATGGTTGTCCCGTTATTTTATTGGTGTTTCATATTTCGGATATAGCCTCACATTTCGATTTCAGATCAATCTCGACCAGCACCTGAATCACACGCTTGAAAATATTGGCTTTTCTTTATCCCTGGAAAGTCGGAACCTGGTTCAAATAGAAGACAAGAATGGTAAACCGCCTCGAAAGAAAGAAAGTGTAGATACTAGTCAGAGTAACTCAAATCCTTCGTATGGCTTACGCCCCTCAACCTCACTGCCTATGCTCACTAATGGCCCCAGTAATTACCCTTCTTATCTCAACTCCCCGAGTAAGTACCTATGCTGATTTTCGTCGTGACTTTCGTTGTATAATTTAAGTCTCTTTTTACTCAAGGGTTAAAAAAAAAAAAAAAAGACTGTGAAGATTAGTGGATTGACTAATTTTCTATGCCTATATGTGAGTGTGCTATCTAATGTTCTTGGGTATATTTGAGATCTTAAATGCTTTAATAAAAAATCTTAAACACTCAAAGACAAGTGTGGTCCCAGGAATGGCTTGAAACGTTATTTTTTGCTCTGTCATAAAATCATGAGTGTTATGTTCGTCCTTTTATATTGGGCACATTGTTATATTAGGAAAATCACTTAAAGACCATGAAATTTGTATCAGTTTATTCAGCATTTGAAATAGCATTTTTACAAAAAAAAAGGATAACAATAGAGAAGGGCCCTCCCCTCTTGGGGAGGGCCCACATAGTTTTCACATAGTTTTCAGCTATGAGAAACTGTATTCGGGGGACAATTCGACAGTTCTTTTTTTTTTTTTTTTTTTTTTTACGAATCCTGTTTAGAAAATTAATCTCTGCTGCAATATTTTAAAATTTACTATATAAAGTACTGACTTAGGAGAACTGGATTTTAGTGAAAACCATCAATGGAATTAGTTACAAGTGGGCATGATTCAGAATGGATGGGCATCGCCAAAACGGCTCTTTCTCAAGTGCTTAGCCATACATGTTTCTTTCATAGGTAATGAGAGGAAGCCATGTGCTTACTGATGTGTCATGTCAGGTCAGGTCATGGTCGTGTTAGGTCAGGTCAGTTCATGGTCTTGTCATGTCAGGTCATCTCATATCGATAGACAGAACCAAATGGAGAAAAATATTTACAGTAGAAGAGTGGGAGCACATTCAGTTATAGAATTCAGCTGAATTAAATTATTAAATTAGTGTTAATTCATTCCAGCTTTACAGGCAAATTCTAGTTGATACGCCTTTTCCCTTAATAATTCACTCATAAGAGACTGCCTTGTTGTAAAATATTTGACCTATCCTTGTCTTGCACGAAACTTTCGCGGATCCCTCAAGACTACAACTAAATAATGTTTTTTATAGAAATAGAAGATAATTAGATCAAACATGTGCAAAAAAACTAACATTAGATATGACTGCGAAGTTTGCTGTATTTTGAGTATTCCACTAGCATTCATTCAGTGAACACCTAGCTTGAAAACGGATATTTTATAGTCTCTGAACAATAATGAACTGGTTTCTTCAACTAAACGGATTAAGACACAGGTGAAATTTATTGCGCCATTGACTTTTCTTGAGTAAACCTACTGCGAGCGAATTGATCTGTGTTCACCTTTGGTGCCAAACTAATTGGTCAAGGAGGCACACTTGTGCCTCTATAAAGAGGCGACCCACCACAATGTTAAGCGATTTCAGGTCCTAGAGGTCGCAGAGAGACGGCGGTAATCGCATTTTGTAGCCCAAGCTCAAACTAAGAAACTTGCAAAATTTCATCCTCCTCCGACTTTATCTTCATGGGGTAAACTGGGCCGGAAGTTTCGACCCTCCCACCACAGCCCCCCTTTAACGTTGTCCGATTGGGCTGAAATTTAGAGGTTAAGCTTTCCTAGGGCCCGGGAGCTTATCCTCGAAATTTCAGCTCAATCCGATCACTCCTTCCCTGTTTTCAAAAAAACAAATATAGCCACTTAAAATTCATCATTTCTTTTTTTTTCTTATCCACGCCTACAGACCACAGTTGGCAACTGATCCGGGTCAATGAGGACTCATTCGAAGCAGAATTTGACCTGTTAGGGCCTTTTGATATTTTCAGACCGAAAAAATTATCCCCCGAATTTACATTTACGAAAAACCTCGTTTTCCTATAAGAACCCGCTATAAGCGGGCTAGCCCGCGAAAACGCGGGCTCGTTTTCCTGTAAGAGCCCGCAAGCGATTTCCGGTCCTAGCGGTCGCAGAGAGACAGCGGTAATCGCATTTTGTAGCCCAAGCTCAAACTAAGAAACGTGCAAAATTTCACCCCCCTCCGACTTTATCAAGGAGGCACACTTGTGCCTCTATAAAGAGGCGACCCACCACAATGTTAAGCGATTTCAGGTCCTAGAGGTCGCAGAGAGACGGCGGTAATCGCATTTTGTAGCCCAAGCTCAAACTAAGAAACGTGCAAAATTTCATTCTCCTCCGACTTTATCTTCATGGGGTAAACTGGGCCGGAAGTTTCGACCCTCCCACCACAGCCCCCCTTTAACGTTGTCCGATTGGGCTGAAATTTAGAGGTTAAGCTTTCCTAGGGCCCGGGAGCTTATCCTCGAAATTTCAGCTGAATCCGATCACTTCTTCCCTGTTTTCAAAAAACCAAATATAGCCACTTAAAATTCATTTCTTTTTTTTTTTCTTAGCCACGCCTACAGGCCACAGTTGGCAACGGATCCGGGTGAATGAGGACTCATTCGAAGCAGAATTCGACCTGTTAGGGCCTTTTGATATTTTCAGACCGAAAAAATTATCCCCCGAATTTACATTTACGAAAAACCTCGTTTTCCTATAATAGCCCATGTTAATTTTTCCCACCACAACCCCCCTTTAACGTTGTCTGATCGGGCTGAAATTTAGAGGATAAGTTTTCCTGGGGCCTGGGAGCTTATCCTCGAAATTTCAGCTCAATCTGATCACTCCTTCCCTGTTTTCCAAAAACCAAATATCAAGTTTTACTTGTGTCAAAAATAGATTCCTATTACTAAAAAACAATTACATTTGTGTCTCATTAGTGCAGCGGTCGAGACACCTGACTTTCAGGCGGAAAACGTGGGTTCGATTCACCGTTAGAGAAAATTTTTTATATACTGAATTTAAATTTTAAAAAAGAAACTCAGTTTCTTTTTTAAATTATTTGAAAAAAATTACGTTTTCTAAAGAGTTAAAGAGGCTGAGTTACAAGGTCGACCTTTAAAACACCCTGTCGAGAAAGAAAAGAATAATACACAATTATCTAACAGTTAGTCAAGCAATAATAAGTAATAAACTGTACAAAAACGTGCAGAAATTATTTGAAAAAAACTACGTTTTCTAAAGAGTTAAAGAGGCTGAGTTACAAGGTAGAACCTTAAAACGTACAGGGATTAGGAGGCACAGTTGGGGGGCTGCCGCCCCCCCAAACCCCCCGCTTTCGCAGCCTTTAAATAAAAAAAAAGTTTTTTAAACTGAAAGTAAGGAGCGACATTAAATCTTAAAATGAACAGAAATTATTCCGTATATGAAAGGGTGGCCCTCCTCAACGCCTCGCTCTTTACGCTAAAGTTTTTATTGTTTTAAAAAAGAATTGTGAGAAAGTCAAACTTTAGCGTAAAGAGCGAGGCGTTGAGGAGGGCACAGCCCCTTTCATATACGGAATAATTTCTGTTCATTTTAAGATTTAATGTCGCTCCTTACTTTCAGTTTAAAAAACTTTTTTTTTTATTTAAAGGCTGCGAAAGCGGGGGTTTGGGGGGCGGCAGCCCCCCAACTGTGCCTCCTAATCCCTACCAAAATAACCAAAATGAACCTGACAGTAATTAATGTTGCCCAAATTAGGAATATCTACAGATTCAAAATATCTCCTGCTTTAACCGATGCGTCCCTAAACGACAAAGTCCCTCCTGTTTTAGTTAAATTTGTGAATAGTGATATAGCGAAGAAAGTCTTCAAAGCAAAAGCCAGGTTAGCTTCAAGTGGAATTTTCCTATCGGAAGCATTGACAAAGAGGCGACGTGAGATCCTATATGCCGCTAAGGACAAATTTGGACATAGAAATGTTTGGACTGATCGTGGGCAAATTTTGGCAAGGCCTAACGGTGAAAGTGTCACTAGAAAAATTCATACTCTAGCCGACTGTGCTTAAGAATAAGTTTTTTTGTTGTGTGTTTTTTTTTTTTTTTTTTTTTTTTTTTTTTTTTTTTTTAGATAAGTTTAGTATCTTGCCATTCATATATTCAGCGTATTTTATTTATCTTTTGCTTATTTTTTTTCTTTGTGCGTATCTATCTAATGATTTACTTTCGTTCCAATTAACTTCAATGAAATTTATGGATTTCAATAATTATTCTTTTTTGTTACATGCCTGTTCTCACAAGTCATTGCGTCAGTTTGGGATTTTAATCCTTTGTTATCTTGAAAATGATTTTACTTGTATTGGTCTCATGGGTATATTAATGCAGTGGAGCTTTAGCGTTATATATTTTTTATTTTTTATTTCAGGAACTGAGTAGTATGATTAGTGATTTAAGGAAGTCACTAAATTTATCTGAAATTATTATTATTAATTTGTTCAATAATATAAAATGTATATGTATCTTACTTATTGGTATGATTATTGTGATTTTATTTATTTATTTATATTTATTTTTGTTGTTATTTATAGCCTCTTGGTTATTTTTTTATTTATTTTATGTTGTGTGTGTTGGGGCGTAGGTTTGATACACAGTCTCCTTAAGTTTTATGAAATTTTCTAACTCGGGCTCTCGGGATTTTTACTCCCTTGATGGGCGTTTACTTCAATTACAAAGAAAACCCCTTAGATGTTTTGAGTATTATTAATAATTCCATTGGTCAAATTAAGAGAAATTCCCTAAACACTTCCCAATCAATTAATAGTAAGTATGTTTCTGATTTAAAGTGGGCTACTAGACGAGATGATCATTTTTCGGTCCTTCAACTCAATACCCAGGTTCTATGCTCATCGATTGATCAGTTGAGGCAGATAGTTATTGATGGGCGACCCGATGTTATCGGATTATGTGAGACTTTTCTTAATTCTAGCAATGAAATGCTTTTAGATATACCCGGTTACAAAATGGAGAGACTAAATCGCAGAAGGATGGCAAAGGGTGGACTAGCAATGTATATTTCTGATATTTTTCTGTATAGTGTTCGAAGCGATCTGTCAAGGAATGACGAAGGGGTTTTTGAATCCCAGTTTATAGAAATCAAATTAAAAAATAAGGTTTTGATAATTGGTAATGTTTATAGATCTCACAGTGGATCCGTCCCTTCTTTTCTTCAGGTCCTTGATGAGGTCTTGGATTTAATAGGCAGACGTCCATGTGAACTTGTAATAATGGGATACTTTAACTTAAATCTAATTGACATGGCTTCCTCTACTACGATGGATTTTCTCTCAGTTATGCTCACTGCTGGGGTTCTACCTACAACTTGTATTCCAACTCGCGTAACTGATACGTCAGCCTCTTTAATTGATAACATTTTTTCGTCTCTTAATTTGGTTCGGAATTCTGTTATAGTGAGTGATATTTCAGACCATTTTCCTGTATTTTCCAGTTTTATCCTTGAAAAAACATTGAATAGGGACACTCCAGCATCTGCTTCAGCTTCTTTTAGGTTTGGTTAGAATGAATTGATCCGCCTTAGATCCCATTTAGCTGAGAAGACATGGAATATTTTTGGTGACGATAATGATTTTTGTTCTAAGTTTGATTCCTTTTATGAGTCAGTAAAGGAGTCTATTTTTGACGTATGTGCTCTGTCCTCCTCTACTTCAAGGTCAAAAAGATCTATTCCTCTTAACCCATGGATGACCCCTGGTCTTCTAAAGAGTTGGAGAAGAAAAAATAATCTCTGGAAAGCTTTTAAGTCAGCAAAGCCATCTTTGAATGCTGCACGTCTTCAGCAATTCAAACTCTACATGAATGTTTTCAGTTCTTTATGCCGGAAGGCTAAGTTCCTTTATTATTCCAAAAAATTCTCGGATTGTGGGAAAGATATTCGAAAAACTTGGCAAGTGATCAATTCCGTCCTCAAACGTTCTTCTCCGGCTCCTTCTATCCCTCCAAGTCTTGTAGTTGGTGATGTGGTTGTTGAGGGTATTTCATCTGTTCAAGAAGCATTTACATCATATTTTGCCAATATTGGGAAAACCACTGCTTCTTCAGTCAGGTCTTCACAGTCACAACCAGATTAAAAATCTTATCTTGGTCCGCCTTGTCTCAAATCGATGGTGTTATATCCGGCTTCTGATGTTGAAGTAGCCAGGATTGTTAATAGCTTGAAGGGTTCTTCGTCGTCTGGCCCTGACTGTATTCCAACTATGGTAGTTAAGTTCATTCTTTCTTCAATTATTTCTCCATTGACAAAGCTTATAAATCTTTCTTTTGAAAATGGGATTTTCCCCAGTTCTCTTAAGCGAGCTAGAGTAATTGTTTTATATAAAGGTGGACCAAGAAGTGACCCAGCCAATTATCGCTCTATATCTTTGCTGTCTGTTTTTAGCAAAATTTTTGAAAAGGCCATGCTTTCCCGTCTACTTGCTTTTCTAGAGGCTAAAAGATTTTTTCATGATTTTCAGTTTGGCTTCCGAGCTAAACATTCTACGGAGCATGCGTGTGTAGCTCTTTAAATTTTCTCCACACCGCGCTTGACTCTGGTTTGATTCCTGCAGCTATATACCTAGATGTCCGTAAGGCTTTTGACTCTTTAACTCATGAGATTCTGCTGTATAAGCTATCACACAATGGTGTAAGAGGACAGGCTCATGCTTGGTTTGATTCCTATTTGTCAGGTAGAACTATCTCCGTAGATTCCTTTCCCACTTTTCGTCTGAAGTTGAGTTTGGTGTTCCTCAAGGTTCTGTTCTTGGACCGTTTTTGTTTTTTTATTTATGTTAATGACCTTATAGTTGCGGTTATGAATCAAAAACCTACAGTTTGCTGTCACCTATGTCGTCCTGAATCTTTCAATGCTAAAAAAAATCCATCGTTTTCGCAGGATGTGGACACTCTCGTTGCTTTCGCTGATGACAGTACCATTGGTACTGTAGTAGGAACTGAGTCTGAGATGCTTCCCAAATTAATTGACGTTTTTGAGAGAGTCTTTCTTTGGTTTGATGCAAATTGCCTTGCCCTAAATGTTGCTAAGTCAAGTTTTTTAATTTTTTCCCGTATTTCTCTGGCGTGCCCTGAGTTATCTAAAATCCAGCTTTCAAGGGGCTCTCTCAGTAGACCTAAGGAACGATATGTCCGATTTCTCGGTATTCTTCTTGATGAAAACCTTTAATTCAAGCATCATATTGGACTAATTAATATGAAGATCTCAAGGAGTCTTGGAATTTTGAGGAAGCTAAAACACATTTTTCCTGGATCAGTTTTAAAAATTCTATTCCATTGCTTAGTTCAATCCTACGTCTCTTATTGCCCTACAATATGGATGTCAACTTTCTCTTCTTTTTTGAAACCACTTTCTAAGTTATATGATAAGGCAAGAAGGCTTATACAGGAAACAAATTGTTCTACAACTAACCCAACTAACCTATTACTTGATTTGCAGTGTCTCTACACTCTTTCGTGCGCGTCTTTCACTTTTCATCAAATTCATGGTGATGTTCCCACAGCCCTTTAAACTACTCCTTCTTTCGTCACTGATAGGTCTTCGCATCATCTTCACAATTCAAGGAATATTAATATTTTATTTACTCCATCGGTGAGGTCTGACTTTAATCCATTAACTGCTTGTCATATCGTTTGGAATAGCCTACCTGAGTCAGCTCAAGAATGTCACTCGTTTGGTACTTTCAAAAGAATCTTAAGAAATTTTTTAATATCTTGATTTTTCATGTTTAAATATATTTTGTTAATTTTTATTATTATTATTTGGGAGGGGGGGGTGACACTAGCCTGGGTTGGAAACATTTGTTGTGAGGGGTTTTGAGTTTGTATAATTTTTTTTTTGTGGTTTGGTTTCAAATATATATTTGTAATTTGGTTTATTTTATTGGGTTGTCCAACAACCATTTTTTTTTTTTTGGGGGGGGGGGGTCTCATAAAATCACTTTTTGTTTGGGTCTTTTAATTATTGTTTTTTTTTCTCTTCTTTGTTTTGTGTGTGTGTGTGTGTGTGTGTTGAGTCTTTGAAAGGTTGAAATGCAATGCATTATATTGAAAATACTTGTATTTGTTTCTTTTTTGTTTCTCCCCTGTTTTTTTCCTGACCATAGAGCCTTACGGGGGAGTTATATTGAAGTGTATTTTGTTGTGTTTATCAATTGAATAAATTGATTGATTGATTGATTGATAGCCTTTGTTCCAATTACCAATTCTCTGAAAGACAGGGAATCCTGAGTAGCGGAATCTTGAAGTCGTATTAAAGAACCCGAAGGTTTCAGTATTCATTAGCTTTTCTTTCGTTCTATGCTGTTGTTTAACAAAGTTGGTAATAGGGCGCAACTATTTTAAGTTTAAAGGTAAAAAATTATCGAGTATTTTGTATATTTGTCCCTGAAATATATCAAATACTTGTAAATGGTAGAATTTGTAGGTAAATCTTTAAATTTACTGTACTAAGGCGGCAAAAGCCTGGGAAATGAAAATATAAAAAAAATCCTATCAAAAATGAGTAATATAGACTTCCATCTAGTAATAGGAGCAATGAGACTATTGATGCACTTATATAGTGGCGTCAATGCAAAAAAATTAGGGGGGGGGGGATAGATTTGTCGTTTTTTTCAATTTCTTAATGAGTATAAAAAGATATTTCAATGAAAATGCAAAAAAAGTATTTTCAAAATTTACGGACAAGGGCAAAAAATCTAGGGAGACACAAGCCCTCTACCCTGCCCCTCCCATAATTGACGTCACTGCACTTATATCTACTCCACTCGCTCAATGGTAAACTCTGTCAGATTATAGATTAGTTTCAGGTGAATTTCTTAGGTTTTAATGATTATCACTCATCATTTTAATGATGATTGTTACCAATTATTGTTACTATTGTTGTTATTATTATTATTATAATATGGTACGCTTGATTTTGGATGGTGGTTTTAAGTGCTTTTTAGAATGTAATTGACTTCTAAAAAAGATGAAATAGTGTTCGGTGCGATGAAATAGTGTTCGGAGTGCCATCTTTTGGGTAAAATTCAGTGATCGCGAATAGAAAATATATTTATTTGAAGAAAAGTCTTTTAATGGACTGAAATTTTTCAATTCTTAAAAAAAATCTTTTTTCAATTGCTTAAAAAAAAAAGCTTTTTAATTTGTTTTCTGTAGTCTTCACTAAAATTAAAATTGTGCTTTCAATAAAATTACATTGCTTAGGCATTTCTAGATAAAACTACCTGTCATCTTATTTGATTGTGCCATATTTTTCTTATTAGCCTTAAGGTTTTTATCTTTGTTTTAGCTTTTCTTAAATCTTTTATTTTATCTTTATGCTTTCTCATTAGTTAAATCCTTCTTTTATTGTATTCTATTCTATTTTTTCCTTTTCTTCATCTCTCAGGTATTGCTCTAGTTGGATTCATTTCTATATATTTATGCTCATACATCACATTGTTATACTATAGTATAGTATGATGTTATTTGCATGGAAATCCCAATGATATTGTTTTTTAATATTTATTTTAATTAGTTATTAATGCAATAATTGAAATTTGGTAAATCTGCAGAGCAATGAAATAGTAATTTGAAATTTTGTCTGAATTTTTGCACTTAAATTGTCACTATATGTTACAAAATAAAAATTGAATATTTTATATGTGTATCCGTATATATGCATATTAAATATGATATCCTTGCACATACCAAAAAAAAATAATAATAAAAAGAATGAGCGAGAACGCAACAAAAGTGAGATTTCAAGACAAAAGGAAAAAAACCTATAAAAGAAGAAGCAAATACAAAGACGAAAATATTAAAAGCTAACTACGCAAAAGTATGTTGAAGGAAAAAGATTTTCACCCTCTATTAAAAAACTGAAGAACCCCAAATATCTTCTAAGGACCAAGCAAGGATGAACACTCGAGGGAAGATGTGATTGTGTCCCCGGTGGTTTGGGTACATAGATATTTGAGAAAGATTTGTGTTTCAGTTGCTTCGAAAGGGATCACCAAGTCACTTGCCACCAATAGCAACGTTTGGGATCCCTAGTTCACTTTTGAGTTTGATTCTTTATTTTAGCTGGTTTTGTTGGTCTTGTGAATCAGGCAATGACCTGCTACCTGAATTCATTGTTGCAGACACTGTACATGACTCCTGAATTCAGAAACGCCTTGTATCAATGGCGCTTTGATGAATCATCTGAAGAAGCGGTAAAAAGCATCCCATATCAACTTCAAAAGCTCTTCCTGCTACTTCAGGTATATTAGAAATACATCTTTTGTGCTTTTCTTTATTTTAGTGCTTGTTTGGTAAGACTCTGAAATAGTTTCTGTTTTAAATATTGAGAAATCTGTAAATTATTAAGTATTGAAAAATTATTATAGCTGAAAAATTCCTCTTAGAACATTTTTAAATATTATAAAGACGAACAATATGCTGGTTGAAAATCAGATACATTTATCTAATTTTATAATTCACTATGATGGTTGATCGCATTCAAGTGGTTTTGAACGGAGGAGGAATGGAACGGAACGGAGATCGCATTCAAGGTTCATTTAGCGGAGGAGGGGGGTAATTACCCTTTCCTCCTAGATTTTGAGAAATACTGGTTTTATACTTTCATTTAGAAAATCAAAATGCCTTTTTTTCTCGTTTTAAAAGGTTGAGTTAATACCGAGAACACGGGCATTAGATCTTCATTGAATGCAGGCTTTAGAAGCCAACATGTTTTCAGTTTTATCCGCCAGAGAAATTGAAAAACTAATTTTTGGTTATTTTTATTCTACTACTTGATCGATGAGATTCTGAAATAACTTCCATTTGACATATTGGGAAATTTTTACTTGTATCCTATTCAACGTACTGAAACCCATATAGGCCAGCAGTTTCTCTGTACTGAGTATTTTGCTGAAAATCTGGCAACATTTTGTCATTATCAACAGACTTGTAAGTTTACTTATGTTTTTATTAGGGCTATTCTTTGTTAGGAGACTATAGTCTCCTTCTGCTGTTTTTCCAATTTTTCTACCTATTAATCACAAGGTTGTCTGACCTTGGTTATTTTACAGATATTGTATAGGGTTATCCCTATTTTTCGTTGATGCTGGGTAAATATGTAAGGGCACAACCTCATTTCAGTGCATGTTTGTTGTTGTTTTAATAAAGGTATTGTTTGGATTTTTTTTTTTTTTTTTTTTGCTATCAAAATTCTCTTGACTGTCTTTGCTATTTCCTTTTACAAACTAAATAACTGAAAATAAAAAAAAACGGGTATAATATTCTGAATAAGGCAGTAAAGAAAAATCTGTTAATAATAAGAAAGGTCCGTAATATTAAAAGTTTTTGGACCTTTCTTATTATGAAAGTCTTTTTTTTCTTTGCCTTATTTGAAATAGTATACTCATTTTTATATATATTTGTATTTGTTTAATTTGTAAATGGAAAGACAGTGTGGTCTAAGAATAATTTGTGGTATTTCCTGTAATTCGCTTTCCATTATTTAAAGAAAATCATTAACAATAATTTATTTTTAATCTTGTCATTCACCTTCTAATATTGTGCAGAAAATACTAAATATTTTTAAGGCATATATACAAGAATATAAAAAGAGAAAATCGGAATAAACCTAAGAAAGCAAAAATAAATAGGGGCTTTAAATGAAGGACCTTGAGAAATTAGACGTTAGGTAAACAGAATTTTTCAGCAGATGGCCAGTGTATTTAACACTGTATTTAAATAAATTAGGACGGTTATAGAGTTAGTTCCGTTTCTGGATTGTTTCGGGGCATAGAATTGGGCTACACATCTTACTGCATCCATGTGCATATTATGGACAACCAGGTATGAAAAAAGTTCCAAGTAGCAGAATTCCAAAAGCTCCCAAATCTGCCAACAAATTTTACTATGCCATGAAAACTGCCAAGTAGCATTGCTACTATTCTACCTCACTTTTTCCATGGCGGTAGACTACTAATATGGATACGGAGGCTACTCACTTTTTCAGGTAAATTTATTGAGTAACTAAATATTAATCCCTGTGTAATCGATATAGGAATATTATTATAATCATAATAAATATAGACTAGTTCAGGGAAGGGGATAATCTCCCTTATATCCCTAAAGCTGGGAAGTATGTAAAAATGGACATCCACCATATGCCCAATATGGGAGTAAAGTTAATTTGTGATGCAAATGGATGTTATATTTAGATTGAGGATGCAATTCTAGGTATAAATTTGCATATTAGGGGGTGGGGGTATATATTCTATGAATATATAGGTCCTAAGAAATTCATGAATTTCTTAGAAAAACTGAAAAACAAGGAAAGAAGTGAAGATAAAGGCTCTCCCCCTGCAAAATATGTTAAGTAAGATTATTCTGCATATTATGGAGAAAGAAATGTTTTCTTATTATGTTTCCTTATGTCCAGCTGGACTCCTAGGCTTAAAATACTGGTTGGCTGGTTGGCCCATTTAAAGATTTGTATATTTACTGTCAAATTAGCATCATGGTATCCTACATTTATGTCTTTTTTTTTTTTCATTCAATATATTTCAAATAATTCTCCTATTTTCTCCTATTATTTCTCCTATTTTCATAAATGTCTCTTATCTTATCTAATTTTTTTTTTTTTTTTTTTTTTTTTTTTTTTTTTTTTTTTTTTTTTTTTTTTTTTTTTTTTTTTTTTTTTTTAGTGCTTTATAATAGTGTCTTATTTGTTTTGTTGGCCCTGTACAAGCTTAGCTTCTTGGGCGTGTTTAAATTTTTAAGTTTGTAATTGTATTGTTTTTTTTTTTTTTAGTATTAATAAATTGATTGATTGATTGATTGATTGATTGCACTGTCTTATCTAACTATTACACCCGTTTCTCTATATTCTCATTTGTTTGAATTTGAATGCTTTTTTAAGATTCTTTGCCTGACTTTCATAGGGTTTATTTACAGACATCACAGAAAACAGCGGTTGAAACAACGCAATTAACCCGAAGCTTTGGATGGGACTCCAGTGAAGCTTGGCAACAACATGATATTCAAGAGCTCTGTCGTGTCATGTTTGATGCCCTTGAGCACAAATTCAAAGGAACTGAGCATGCAGATTTGATCTCGAGACTTTATGAGGGTACACTAATTTTTTCTTTTGGGGTATCTTAAAATACATTTTTTTAAAATATTTAAAATGCGACATGGCAAGCGTATTTAGAGGGAGAAAAAATTGATTTGAAAGTAAGATCAACTAAAAAATTAAAACAAATATAGCTCATGTGCCCTGAGTAGCCCCGGTTAGGTGGAATATAGAAGGCACTATTGTCCTACATTGCTGTCCTTAGTGTAAGATACATATATCGTTGCTATTACTTCTAAAGGTCTTATTTGACCCGCCTGAGGTAATTTCAATAACTGTTTGCTAAGCTGTTTTCAAAGTCAGTAGGATAGTTCAGGTCAGGGGGATCGAATTATGACTGAACATGCATGTTCTGCTGATTCTTCCTTTGAATGCAGCTCAGCAAATAGTTTTGGTAATTATTTCAGAAGGTTGAAAGTCTCAGTTACGACGTTTATCCGTAACTGTGGTGATATATCAATAAATCTGAACATTCAGATCTGATTTGAAGGCTTCGTATAGTCATCCACCGTTTATCGTTTTTGATTATTAAAATGGTTGCAAATCCGTTATAGTGGCTTTGGCGAGCAACAATGGCGAGAGAGAGAGAGAGAGTGAGACAGAGAAGAATAACCAACTTAAATCGAAGTAAAGATCGGCTGAGGAGAAAACCATAGCTCATGGGCCCTGAATGGGTCTAGGCGTTCACTTTTCGAAAAATACCCCCTGATAATTCCCCCTATGAAAAATTCTCCCACACGCAAAATATTTGAGCAGCCAAAGAAAAAGTACGAAATAGGCATCTTAAAATGTCGATCACATGTCCTAAGGGGGTAACAAAAGGATCAACTATCAAAAACAGTTTTAGGACAGGGGTTGGTTGATCTCCAATTACTCTCGACTTATAAAAAAAGAACTAGAAATCTCAATTTCTGATCGAATGAGAATCCTCTGATGTTTCTAGGACCATGAGGCGGAGGTGTGGATGAGGAAGGGGTAGTCCCCCTCCTATACGAAATATATTTTAAAGGTTTTTTATAACCCTCCTCTCCCGAAAAAAATAACCCCCAAAACGAAAGTCTTGGATATGACACTCGGGACTATATATTAATTACTATCTCCATACTTCCCTCGTCTCTCTCTTAGAACTAATCATGTATTTATCTGAAGGCTCAATGACAGTTGGGATGTTTTGGCATTTAAATGCACTTTTTGAAGTATCTCCCTCCCTCCCTAACTATAAAACAATCTTTTATTCTAACTTAACTTGTAGGAATAGGACTTCTAGAATATGGATTCATTCCCTCGACTAAATCAGTTTATTCATGTATAATGGTGAACAAAAGACTATTAATTCTCCGTATTCTTCTTCTTGTAGAGGTTTCGAGAGGCTTCTTCGAGAACCTCATTGTAGAGGTTTAAAGCTCTTGTATGCGAATGTTCGGAATTGTGTATTTTTTGCCAAAGAATGACCATGGATAAAAACAGCAGTGAATTTACCCAAGACAGTGAAATTTGTTTAGACCTTGAAAATATTTCTGCTCTGTACATACACAGAGCAGGAATATTGCTGCTGTCCACAGCAAAATACGTATATATATCAAATAAAACTTACAATAAAATGAGATCATTAAAGCTGAAATTGATAAAATTAAAACAGTCCCAAGTTTGTTGTTTTTAGGATGGAAAGACAATGTTGTCTTCGTCGTTATTTAAAGATCATGGATATATGTTGGCTAGATATTTGCACATAAGGAGGGAGGGGTAAAGTATTTGGACAGTTTGAAGTCAGAAAACAATTCTTACTTCATAATATGCAGAATATTTGTACCTAACAAATTTTGCATGCAGACCAGCTATACTTTACCACCTTATTATACTTTCTAAAACCAATTTGAACAACTTTCTACTTCGATCCTGTGTCTAGTGTGGTGCAATGGGTGGGAAAAGTGCCAGCAAACTTGAGAAACATTAAAGACGATTTTCTCGGAATAATGAAAAGCGTATTTACGCGTTTTTGCATTTGGACGACCGTTTAGCTCAAGATCTGATGCTGATGCTAATTTTAAATATTCAAGAAAAAATTAAAAGTATTTGGTTCAATAATACGCCTACTTGGTATTTTTTTTAACGGAATGGCCCTCCCCCAAACTTCTCTATCCTTCCCTCTTTTTCGAGATTTTAAAATCTGTGATTTTGCTTTAAGTCGCGTTGGCTCTTTTCAAGATTGTAAATTTTTACTTGGTTTTCCAATTTGTTTTAGTAACACTAAATTAGTTTTGAGATTTACGATTAAAGAGCCGTTGGAATTGACTATGATTAAGATCGATAATTTTTATCACAAGTCTGAAATTTATTCTCTCTGTGCATTTTCTTTTCCCTTTTTTTCCAGGGCTTAACGTTTGATATTTTAATTTTTTTTACGTTTTTTTTTATTTCATTGCTGATTTAAGCCTATTGTAAAGCGTTGAATGAGAGAAAGGTTGAGATGGCTAAAGCATGTTATGTGGATGAAGTATGACAGATTGCCAAAGATTGTCCTTTTCGGCCAACCGTCTAGGGCTAAACGGAAAGCAGGTCGTCCACGGCTGTGATGGGAGGGTGACGTAAAGAAAGATATAAGGGAAATGGGAATTTTCTATGAGGTTTGTAAAGAGGGAGGCTTTGAATATATCGGGATGGAGGAGGAGCGTGCGTAGCTGTGTTGGCCTCAGGCGGCTTAGTGATGTAAGTGAGCTGTTAGTATTAATATTAGTATATTCTCCTTTGATTTTGAGGGAAGTAAATATAACTGCATTAGGACTCAATAAGTGCTTTTGATTGCAATTCAGTAATTGCTATTAGCTATTAAACAGGGCAGGAGGAGGGGGGCAGAGAGAACAAGTGCCCCGGGCGGCATGCCCTGGTGGTGGCAAAACAGGCTAAAATTGTAATATTTATGGGTGAAAATTGTAATATTACAGTACTGATGGTGTTGCAGGGGGCGGCAAAGTCAACATTTGCCCTCCTCCTTTGAGAAAAAACCTAATTCCAGATCTGCTATAGAACACCAAGAATTAAAAAAGTCAATTGCAACAACCTTATTGAACGTGTTGCTGGTTAAATTGACCTCATTTAATTGTGACTTATTTTTATGAATTTTGTGTTTATAGGTAAAATGACTGACTACCTAAAATGCCTGGAGTGCAATCAGGAGAAAGCCCGTGAAGACACATTTTTGGATGTGCCACTTCCTGTTCGTCCATTTGGATCCAGTGCAGCCTATAATTCAATTGAGGAATCTTTAAAAGCTTTTGTGCAACCTGAAACTTTGGATGGAAATAATCAGTATCATTGTGATCGGTGTGGGAAAAAGTGTGATGCCCACAAAGGACTAAAGTTTAGCAAATTTCCGTATCTTTTAACTCTTCATTTAAAACGATTCGATTTTGACTATAGCACTCTTCAAAGGATAAAATTGAATGATCGGTAATTTTCTTTGACATTGAATCTTATCCCTTTCTGTATATATACATTCTTCCTTTCTTTGACATTGAATCTTCTCCCTTTCTGTATTGTCCATTCCCTTTCTGTATTATCCCTTTCTATCCTGTCTTCCTTTCTTCTTCCTCTCTGTAATATTGATTGGTCTTTGAGGTTTACATTGGTGCCAAAAAAAAAACAATTATTTGCATAAACTTCCCGAAATACTAAAAACAAAAAACTAATTAAATTTTGCCATTATCTTTTTTTCGAAAAACTGTAACACTTTTAAAATTTTTGGTTATTTTCAGTGAGAATTTGGATTTTCCTGGTGATGTTCAACCTTTTTCTAATCTTTTTACTGACCTTATACTATTTGCTGTTGTTTAGATTTCGATTATAGCCCTTCCAAGGATAAAATTGAATGATTGGCAATTATATTTGACCTTGAATCTTCGTCCTCTCTGTATACATTTGTTCATCTTCAGGGTGGCCACGGTTGCAAAAAAAAAAAATTGGCTAAACGGTCTGAAAACATTAAAAACAAAAACCTGAAACATTTGTTAAGTTTTTGATTCATTTTCAGTTGAGAATTCGGGATTTTGCTTTTGAACTAGTTTTGAATGTATTCTTTCCTTCTATTATACATTTAGGTCTAAAAACACAGGTGAAGACAAATTACAGGAAAACCCCAACTAGACAGCGAGAAGAAATTTAATATACTTATAACAAAAATTAGACTAGCCAAAAAAAAACAGTTAAAAAATTACTTGAAAGTGATAAAAATCTGGAAAGTTAGCTTGTGATATATCTTAAAGGTTGGCAACCCTGATCATTTTCAACTTTTTTTATACTTTTCTCTGACACTATACCATTTACTTTTGTTTGATTCCGATTGTAGCACTTCGAAAGATAAAATTGGCCGATCGGTAACTGTCTTTGACATTGGATCTTCTTCCTCTATATATATTGACTCGTCAAGGTTGCTATTTGTTGACAAAACTTGGTTAATTTTTGCCTTTATATTTTTCTTTGTGAAACACTGAAACACTTCTTAAGTTTTTATTCATTTTCGTTGGATAATTGCGAATTTTTCTTTTGGAGTGGTTTTAAATGTACTTTTTTCTTTTTTTTTTCATTTAGGCCTAAAAAACACATGTAAATACAGGAACAAACTAGACAGGAAAGAAAAATGTATATACTTTACAAAAAATACTATACTAGTCAAAAAAGTAAAGGTAAGAAAGTACTTGGAAGCAATAAAAAGCAGTAACCTTAATTAGTGATATATCACAAGTGTCGGCAACCTTGGTCTTATTCAACTTTTCTTGATACTTTTCTCTGATGTTATACCATTTTATGTTTTTTTTTTCATTTCGATAATAGCACTTCGAAGCATAAAATTGAATAATGGCTATTTTCCTCGACCTCAAATATACTTTTTTTCCGTGTTTTTATTTGATATTACATTCAATTTATTCACTGCTATCGATTTAATCGATTATTTTATTCGATTTATTCATGGCTGCATTGTCATTTGAGCCATTCAGATGTCTTATAAATTAAGTCTAGTTTATATGCTTCTGGCATGATAACATTACAAAGGCGTATGATTGATTCAACTTTTTACGCTAACAAGGTTTTCTGTAAAGATTTGGATATAGGAAAAGAAAATCATTTTGGAAACTAAGCACAAAATAGTTTTTAGGAGGCGAATTGATTCAAATGCATATCGAAATGTATTAAAGTGCATTATTCATGCTTAAACACGCGAGTAAACAAAAAAAAAAAACAATTAATATAAGTTATTTAATTATAAAGTAAATATATAAAAAAAATATCAAATATAGTAAATTAAATTAAAGAAATTAATTAAAGTAAGTAAAAATGAAACAAATTATATAAAAGAAACTATTTAATTATATAATTATTAAATGTTTAAGATAATTCTAACACTCGATGCGGGAAATTGAAAACAGGCCAAATGTTTTAATTTTGAATATTTCTTTGTCTTTGCCTTGTGTTTATAATTTGAGTTATAAAGTCTTATAGATAATCTAATATAGAGAACCTAGATTAAAACGTTACGAATTACGTGACTTCGATCAAAGTTACTTTTTAAGTATAAAAAGCATATTTAGCAACAATTAAAACACTAAAACTGATTGTTTTTGGGCTGATTCTTTTATTGTAAAAGCTTTTGTTGAGCAATTATATTAGCCTGCTGTTTTGCTACATTCAAGTATAATAAAATGTTGTTCGTCTTTTGTCACTCATAGACTATACGTAAATAATTTCTTAGGCCACACTGCTTTTTGATTTACAAATAAAAAAAATTAAAATATCGAAAAACCGATGTGATATCATAGGCAGTAAAGAACGATGTGGGCACAATGTGTGTTTTTTTTTTTTTTTGTTTTTTTTTCTCCATACCCGGGCATACTTCGTATCGAAGGAGTCGTCGTAGAAACTTCGAAAAGGGTTCATTCGATTGGAAATTGGAGTGGCTAGTGCCCTTTTTAATAGTCGAAAGTGATTGGAGGGAAACTAGCCCCTCCCCCACGCCCATCATTCCCCCAAACACATCCAATCAAAATTTTGAGATAGCCATTTTGTTCAGCGTAGTTGATTTCCAAATAGAAAATATGTTTTTGAGGAGGACACTCCCTCACAACCCTCAGGGCAAGGGTTTTAAGTTATGCCCTGGGGGCATATAAGGTTTTTATTGAAGGCCTTGTCGTAGAAACTTCAAAACAGGCTCATTCGATTGGAAATTCAAAGGGCTAGTACCTTTTTTAATAGTCAAAAGTGATTGGAGGACAACTAGCCCCTCCCCCCACGCCCATCGTTCCCCCAAACACATCTAATCAAAATTTTGAGATAGCCATTTTGCTCAGCGTAGTTGATTTCAAGATAGAAAATGTGTTTTTGAGGAGGAGACTCCCCCACAACCCTCAGAGCAAGGGTTTTAAGTTATGCCCTGGGGACATTTAAGGTTTTTATAGGAGGCGTTTGTCGTAGAAACTTCAAAAAAGCCTCATTCGATTGGAAATTCATAGGGCTAGTGCCCTTTTTAATATTCGAAAGTGATTGGAGGGCAACTAGCCCCCCCCCCCACGCCCATCATTCCCCCTAACACATCCAATCAAAATTTTGAGATAGGCTTTTTGTCAGCGTAGCTAATTTCCAGATAAAAATATCTTTTTGAGGAGGACACTCCCCCACAATCCACGGGCAAAGGTTTTAAGTTATGCTCTGGGGCCATATAAGGTTTTTAATAGAAGGCGCTGTCGTAGAAACTTCAAAACAGGCTCATTCGGTTGGAAATTCAAAGGGATAGTGCCCTTTTTAATAGTCGAAAGTGATTGGAGGGCAACTAGACCCCCCCCGCACGCCCATCATTAACCCAAACACATCCAATCAAAATTGTGAGATAGCCATTTTGTTAAGCGTAGTTGATTTCCAGATAGAAAATGTGTTTTTGAGGAGGATACTCCCCCACAACCCTCAGGGCAAGGGTTTTAAGTTAAGCCCTGGGGGCATGTAAGGTTTTTATAGAAGGCGTTGTCGTAGAAACTTCAAAACAGGCTTATTCGATTTGAAATTCAAAGGGCTAGTGCCCTTTTTAATAGTCGAAAGTGATTGGAGGGCAACTAGCCCCCCCCCCCCACGCCCATCATTCCCCTAACACATCCAATCAAAATTTTGAGATAGGCTTTTTGTCAGCGTAGCTAATTTCCAGATAAAAAATATCTTTTTGAGGAGGACACTCCCCACAATCCACGGGGCAAGGTTTTAAGTTATGCCTGGGCCATATAAGGTTTTAATAGAAGGCGCTGTCGTAGAAACTTCAAAACAGGCTCATTCGGTTGGAAATTCAAAGGGATAGTGCCCTTTTTAATAGTCGAAAGTGATTGGAGGGCAACTAGACCCCCCCCCGCCCCCCGCACGCCCATCAGTACCCAACACATCCATCAAAATGTGAGATAGCATTTGTTAAGCGTAGTTGATTTCCAGATAGAAAATGTGGTTTTGAGGAGGATACTCCCCCACAACCCTCAGGGCAAGGGTTTTAAGTTAAGCCCTGGGGGCATGTAAGGTTTTTATAGAAGGCGTTTTGTCGTAGAAACTTCAAAAAAGCCTCATTCGATTGGAAATTCATAGGGCTAGTGCCCTTTTTAATATTCGAAAGTGATTGGAGGGCAACTAGCCCCCCCCCCACGCCCATCATTCCCCCTAACACATCCAATCAAAATGTTGAGATAGGCTTTTTGTCAGCGTAGCTAATTTCCAGATAAAAAATATCTTTTTGAGGAGGACACTCCCCACAACCCATGGGGCAAGGGTTTTAAGTTATGCCCTGGGGCCATATAAGGTTTTAATAGAAGGCGCTGTCGTAGAAACTTCAAAACAGGCTCATTCGATTGGAAATTCAAAGGGCTAGTGCCCTTTTTAATAATCGAAAGTGATTGGAGGGCAACTAGACCCCCCCGTACGCCCATCACTAACCCAAACACATCCAATCAAAATTGTGAGATAGCCATTATGTTAAGCGTAGTTGATTTCAAGATAGAAAATGTGTTTTTGAGGAGGATACTCCCCACAACCCTCAGGGCAAGGGTTTTAAGTTAAGCCCTGGGGGCATGTAAGGTTTTTATAGAAGGCGTTGTCGTAGAAACTTCAAAACAGGCTTATTCGATTTGAAATTCAAAGGGCTAGTGCCCTTTTAATAGTCGAAAGTGATTGGAGGGCAACTAGTCCCCCCCCCCATGCCCACCATTCCCCCAAAATCATCCAATCAAAATTTTGAGATAGCCATTTTGTTCAGCGTAGTTGATTTTCACATAGAAAATATGTTTTTGAGGAGGACACTCCCCCACAACCCTCAGGGCAAAGGTTTTAAGTTATGCTCTGGGGCCATATAAGGTTTTTAATAGAAGGCGCTGTCGTAGAAACTTCAAAACAGGCTCATTCGATTTGGAATTCAAAGGGATAGTGCCCTTTTAATAGTTGAAAGGGATTGGAGGGCAACTAGACCCCCCGTACGCACATCATTCACCCTAACACATCCAATCAGAATTTTGAGATAGCCATTTTGTTCAGCGTAGGTATTGATTTCCAGATAGAAAATGTGTTTTTGAGGAGGACACTCCCCCACAACCCTCAGGGCAAGGGTTTTAAGTTAAGCCCTGGGGGCATGTAAGTTTTTATAGAAGGGTTGTCGTAGAAACTTCAAAACAGGCTCATTCGATTGGAAATTCAAAGGGCTAGTGCCCTTTTTAATAGTCGAAAGTGATTGGAGGGCAACTAGTCCCCTTCCCCATGCCCACATTCCCCCAAAATCATCCAATTGAAATTTGGAGAATAGCTCATTAATTGTTCAGCGTAGTGATTTTAATAGTCGAAAACATGTTCTTGTGAGACGGGACACTCCCAATCAAGGCTCTCAGGCGAAGGGTTGATTGAAGTAGAATGTCTGAGCTGGTTAATGTCAAAGTGTTTGACAGAAGGCCTTTCATCGACACTCTCCATAAGGGGCTCATTTGATTGGAAATAATCAAAATGACTAGTGTAACGCTTTCCCTAATAGTCTGAAAGTGATTGGAGGGTCAACTAGCCTACCCCGCCCTACGTCCAATCATTGCAAGTACACATCCAGATAAAAATTTTTTGCAAATGTATCAAGTTTTCCATTTCAGGTCAACTAGCGTAGGCTAGTTGATTTCCAGATAGAAAATATGTTTTTGAGAAGGACACTCCCCCACAACCCTCAGGTCAAGGGTTTTAAGTTATGCCCTGGGGGCATATAAGGGCTTTTTATAGAAGGCGTTATACAGGCTCATTCGATTTGTGATTCAAAGGGCTAGTGCCCTTTTTAATCGTCGAAAGTGGTTGGAGGGCAACTAACCCCCCCCCCCCCCACGCCCATCATTCCCCCAAACACACCCAATAAAAATTTTGAGATAGCCATTTTGTTCAGCGTAGTTGATTTACAGATAGAAAATATGTTTTGAGGAGGATACTCCGCCGCAGCCCTAAGGGCAATGGTTTTAAGTTATGCCGTGGGGGCATATAAGGTTTTATAGAAGGCGTTGTCGTAGAAACTTCAGAAAAGGGCTCATTCAATTTGAAATTCAAAGGCCTTGAACTCTTTTTAATAGTCGAAAGTTATCAGTTATATTTTTTGTTGTCGTTGTTGTTTAGACCAGGGCACTTCGTATCGAAGGAGTTGTCGTAGGAACTTCGAAAGGAGCTCATTCGATTGAAAATAGAAAGGGCTGATGCCCTTTTTAATCGTCAAAAGTGGTTTGAGGGCAACTAATCCCCCTTCCACTCCCACCCTCCTATTTGCCCATTATGTTTAAAAACTAAATGTTGCCTTAAGATTAAATCAAAATGCACTGTGATAACGCTAATTCCCAATAAGGCATCTCAGCAGTATCCCAAGAACGACTGAGGGTATTATGTTCAAACTTTCGAGGCTACTTCTGCTCTTAAAATTTAACCAAATCAAAATAGTGTAAGTGTATTCAAGCTATCAAAGAAAGTAAACAGATTTTTTTGCGAATGGTATCAAGTTTTCCATTTCAGGTCAACTAGATGAGGTATGAAACTAAGTTAAACAGTACTATTTGTGTCCAGATTTTTAAAAGGGTGTATGTTTTTAAAAATTGCTGAAAATTTTTCTCCAGCATACAAATAGCAGGCCAAACTATAAAGTCTTAAAAAACGAAAAGATTTAAAGTGTTATTTTCTTTTTCCCTGAAAAGACTATGTCAATATAAAACGAACAGAAATTAATTAAAAAAACGTTTTCCATAAAACAAGTTTTTCAAAGAAAAGTAAAGAACTCCATTAAACAAAAATGAGCAAAAATAAAATCAAATAATCTACCAAGCGTAAAACTACCACAAATCAGCATCAATAAATAAATGAAACCCAAAACGAACAGAAATAACAATAAATAACCGAGTCAAACTCAAAACGAAAAACAATGCCTTCCCAAGGCCAGAGCATAATTTGCACTTTACTGAAAAAATACAAATGAATGTGCACTGTCAGTTTAATATACATATACTGATATTTAGTAATCAAAATGTTAAAATTATTTGATTTATTAAAGTTATAAAAGTAAGAACATTTGCATTTTTTTCAGTAAAGTGCAAATTTTGTTCTTGCCTTGGGAAGGCATAGGGGTTTTGTGCGCAACTTATGTTAATTTCTGCTCGTTTTGAGTCTGACTTGGGTATTTATTGTTATTTCTGTTCGTTTTGGGTTTCATTTATTTATTGATGCTGATTTGTGGTAGTTTCGAGCTTGGTAGATTATTTGATTTTATTTTTGCTCCTTTTTTGTTTAATGGAGTTCTTTACTTTTCTTTGAAAAACCTATTTTTTGGAAAAAGTTTTTTTTAAAGTAATTCTAAATAAGACGCGACTGCCTGATCATATTTCAAACAGTAGGCTGTAAGAAAAGTGTGGTTCAACCCCGCCTTCTCTGGTTATAATGAGAGAAAAGTTAAGATGGCTAGGACACGTTCTGCGGATGAAAGATGACAGATTGCCATGTAGGGTCCTTTTTGGTCAACCGTCTAGGAATAAATGGAAAGCAGGTCGTCCACGGTTGGGGTGGGAGGACGTCGTAAAGAAAAATTTAAGGGAAATGAAAACTTCCTGGGAGGATGCAAAGAGGAAGGCTTTGAAAAGGTCGGAATGGAGGAGGAGAGTGCGTAGCTGTTTCAGGTGGCTTGGTGTTGTGGTGAATTTTTAGTAGTAGTAGTACTGTCTCATTTAAGATATTATACGCGCTTTTTTATATATATTGTTTTGTAATTGGAAAGGAATTGTGGTCTAAAAAATTATTCAATTATTTAATTGCTTTATTGTTGGAAACGTTTGAAGTAAGAATTATTCTAAATCTTGTCCTGAAATTTTTATCAAGATTTATCCTCGATGGAGTGCTTAGACTTGCTCGGATTCGCGCTCAGACGATGTTTGGACTTGATTATCAGCATTAAGATGGTGTTTTGAATCGAAAGCTGGTTTTATATCTTAATTTTGATTGCCTCATACATATTGTTTCGTAAATAATAATTAAATTATATTCATTCTTCATACATACAATAAAATAATATTCAGCAAAATTCAAACGTACATAAAGAAAATAATGTTTCATACATATTTCATGTATATACAAATAACTACATATTAAGAATATGGGTTAGAGATTTATAAATAACAATGGACATTAAAAGTGGCTAAACTTAATCTATTTATAATAACACACAATTTTCGTTTTATCTGGAAAATCTGTAAATGGTTGTCAATCTAGAATTTATTTTGTCTCTGGTAGGGAATGGGAGATTTGGGATAACAATGGGAAAATGCCTCCTTTCTGTTCTTCCCTGTTTCTGTTTACTAAGTGGAAGATTGTGAACCCCATTTCCTCCCTCATCGATTTTTCCTGGGTCCATTCAGGTCTGCAAACTACTCACTTATTCGATTGGAATTTTCGCACAGTTAAGCTTATGAAATATGTTCAGATAGTTTTGTTCTGTTTCTTTTTCTTTTTTTTCCTGCACTTATTGATAATTTTCTTTACTGGAATTACGCTTCTTCTATATTGTTTTTAGTGATTGCACTTCTGTTTTCTTTCTTTTTCTTTTGTAGCACTACTATGGTTATTTCAGGGTATATATTTTGGGGAAGTATGCACTAGTATAATAATAATATGTATGTATATACGTAATAATAATTTGTATAATAATAATAAAATGTGAAGTATACTCGGTCTAATAAGTCCCGAGATTGCTCTAAATTTAGATAAAAAAACAAAAAACTTTTTCGTGTGCTGACTAATGGTCTGCCTAGCACGGATACCGACCTCTTGATTCTCTGCCGTCGGCCAGAAGTGTAATATTTGGTTACGGGTAAATCATCCGATGCTTCTCGTTTTTCCCCCCAATCTCCTAAATATCATAGGAATTTTGATTATTAAATTAGTAAATGTTGTCTTTCTTTATCTATATAATCTTTCATTAGTTTATGTTTTTTGGGGGTAGGGATGTATATTCTAGAAACTTTTATTTCCAGGGTAACTTTTCCAGAGATCTTAGATTTGAACTCATTTCTCAAGGACTCTAAAGATGTTAGTGGTGATACAGATGATTGCTTATCCGAAGGCACTGATCTTGATGATGATGCAAGCCACCGAACTCATTCAAGCAAACTGTCTGATATTGAATCGCAAGTGGGGGTAAGTTTATTTCACCCCTCTTCCTGGCTGCTCGTGTACCTCCTAAAATTTAGAATGCATAGATATATGTGTATTTCAAACCTGATAAAGCCATATATGAAAACAAAAGAAACTAATGCAACCAGCAGCGTCGGTCTACAAAAATTTAGGAGAGAGTCTAGGGGGAGGGGGAGTGCAGTTTGAATCGTAAGTCGGGGTAAGTTTGTTTCACCCCTCATCCTGGTTGCTCGTATTACCTGCTTAAAATTAGGATACGTAGAAATATGTGTATTTCAAAGCTGATAAAGCCATGTATAAAAATGAAAGAAACTTATATAATCAGTGGCGTCAGTTCTCAAAAATTTAGGGCAGGAGTCTGGCAGGAGGGGGAGTGCAAGTTGAATCGTAAGTTTGGTTAAGTTTGTTTGTATTGCTTGTGGTGGAAGATAATCTAGTTGGGGGTTGAGCGGGAATTTGTTATAGCCTGTATTTCCGTTTACCTGCCATCTGAAGGCGTTTTCTGCCTCACCTGCCATCTGAAATTCAACTGATGCTTGGGAATTTGTTCCTACTTGAACTCAATATCTTGGAGAAAAAGGGGCTCGACTTTCAAACACCTGGCTGTAAGGTTGTCATGGGTTAAGTGAGAATCTTACTTACGACCAGGGGCGTCCCAAGACTCATTTCATTGGGGGGGGGGGGGTGATCTTCGTAAATTTTACCGAATTGCTACCTGATTAATGCCAAATTTTCTGCAGAAATCAAGAATTTTGCTAAATTTCGGGCAATTTTGCAAATTCACCGAATGCCAAAACCGTTGGGGGGCGGTCTCCCCCCCCCCCGGGATGCCCCTACTTACGACAACTAACAATTGTTGCTATCATCCGACTCAAATAGGTCTTTGTTTTTAAGAGTAGGTTGCCCTAATAGTGAATGTTGAAGGCCGAGATATTGCACCCATTTTCGAGTGTTAAAGGCTTAAGGAAAGTGAGCTGGGTTTAAAAATTCTGACATGGGTATTTTACTGCCTTGAGATATAGTAATCATAAAGTTAATGTGTATACAAAAGTTAATGATAGTTAATGATAGACTACGTGTATACAATGTATACACGTAGATGCATTCTTTAAAATACTCATTAACTCTCAGTAGCTAAGTCGATGTGCCCTTTAAGAGAATCTAAAATTAAATTGATTACTTGATCAACGTTCTGTAAATTTTCCAATTCTTTTAAAAAAAATTATTGAAGTCGAACTTTTTTATTGAATAAAAAGGGTACACATCGACTTTCAATAAAGATAAATAGTGAGGTGGAACTCGATGCGTCCCCCTTATCACAAAAAAAATGCACTCTTCAAAAAGAAAAAGAATTCAGATCTAATTTTCTCGTCAAATTAGGGGCATACTTACAGATTAATTTTCGTCGAAAACGTTTGTTCATGTTTTAAGATATACTTTATAACGTTGCAGAGAATTTGTCACCTTAATCTGGGTTTTGAAAAACAACATAGGAGAAAACCTCAGTATTTTTATCCCCATTAATTTTGGTCTTCTAAGACCAAAATCTATGTCTTTAAGCATCCTTAATTTTATTCGAGATTGTTAGATAAAGTACACAAAGAGATGTCGGTTTGGAAGCTCTGGTGACTAGTACTAATTTGGTGGGATAGAGTAGAGTTCTACCCAGGGGTGCCAGTTCACGAAAATTAGAGGTGGGGCAGTATTTTCCGTCTTTTTTTCACGAAGGTACAAAAAAGCACTTTAAAAATATAAGGCGGAAGAGATTTTTCTTTAGTATTTTTGAAGAAAATACCTAAGAAAAGTATTTTTGAAAATATTGTGGAGTAAGACAATCAGTGAAGTTCATTACTATGTTAGCTATTCAAATACCATATTGCCAAGCCCACAAATTAGAAAATGGGGACAAAAAAGTGGAAACAAACGAAAGACAATGAAAACAGTAAAAAAAAAAAAGAAAAAAAAATGTTCACAACGTACAAAAGATGCTTCGCTAGTTCTGGGTTTAATGGACTGAACAAATGACTATTTCGCGTAAAAAAAAATATTCAGATTTTTTAATTTTCACTTCTACAGCATAATTTGTTAGCTACTAAAACAGCATGTATTGTACATAGATGCATTAGTTTATATAGACTAGACTAGACTGACTAAGAGCAGGTAAAACTTAAGAGTCATGGTAACTTCTAAGAGTGAAGACTAACACTAGTGTCGACAAAGCAAAATCACCAACATCATCTACCCTTTGGAGTCTCCTGGAATTTTTTCAGTGGAATACTAAGGCAAAATTAGTGGAATGTAGTTGACGAAATTGGTATGGTAAAAAGTGTCTGATCTCAGTTTCTGAAAAACAAAATTACAAATGTGTAGAAACACTAAAAGCTAGATGGTGTCAGTGACTTTTTTGTCAAGAGTAGCAGCAGTTCCTGTAATTTACCATCATCGTGCACCAGACAGCGTGGGTTTGTGTGAGCTCATAGTGCTTTTTCTCTTATACCACCAGTAGCAAAGCTATTCATTGTAGGTTGTAAATAATTTTAGATGGCGCTTCATATTTTGGGCGCAATAATATGAAAGAAAACAATCATGTATAAATAGAAATTGTCTATTATGCCATTTTTTGTGTATGATTTTTTCTTTCATATCGTTTGCACATCAAATATAAAGGCACATCTGACTTTTTGGCACATGGATACCGTTCCTTAATCGGTGTCAAATGATAATTCTTTTCCACTCGAATGTTTGGTTGAAAATATCTGTTTAATTTTCGGTTAGTCTGGGCTGTGCTTCGCCCTTTATTCAGTGGCAGCTATTGCTGCAAACATGATCACTGGTTACATTACTCCTATTATTAAACAGCTATAGATCCTGTTAGATGATCCAAGAAAGGAAAGAAAAACCCACTGTAGTGTATACTCCTTTGTAAGGATCGGAAAGCTACTGACTCTGTAAATGACCAATACTCGATTGGTAGTATAGCTTGAGGTAATCGTTGTATATTATTTATTTGCCTATCTTTGTCTATCTTTGTTGTATCTTATTATTTTGTCTTTCTACTCATATACTCATTTTGCTGACTATTAATAAAATATTTTTTTCAGGAAGAAGACGAAGGTATAGATCTAACGTCTGGTGCCGTCGACCCCGAACGGTCAAAAAGACGTGCTCTTGAATCGGGACCGTATGTTTACGAGCTGTTTTCAATAATGATTCATAGTGGCTCTGCTTCCGGTGGACACTATTACGCCTATATCAAAGACTTCAGAACTGGTCTTTGGAGTTGCTTCAATGATCAAAGCGTCACAAGGGTAACCCTTTTAGACATTCATAGTGAAGTTTTCCGATATTGAGGATCCTTTGTCAGAAATATGGGCAATTTTACTAGATATTATTTGCAATACTGCCGAGGCAATATTAACGCTGGTTGGCTTCTTGACGAGTCATGCTCCGGGTTTCTTAAGCTAATAATAATTTCAGGAATGGTCCACACAAATAGTTAGTTCATTGGAAGCCACCTCCACCTTTCTGCTTGTAAGGTTTGAATAATAAAAAAGAAACAAAAGCTTTGGCTTAGTTGTCTTTTCTCCTCGGCTGCAAGCCTTACTGGAATGCTGCTTGTTGAGAAGTCGCTCTGTTGGAGCGTATGAATAAAGTCCTAATCAGAGTTATACAGTATATTTTGATTTAAAGCTTTTTTTTTTACTAAACCTATGCTTAAAGCCTCGGATGCATTGTGTAACTCATAGACATTCTAACTTTTAGACAATTAGCAGCGTGACTTATAATAAATAAGGTATTTTAAATCAAGAAATTCCTATCACTAGTTCCGAAGGGTCGAATTCGCATTTCGGGGTCCTAAAAAACAATATAAGCAAGAAAAATAATCATATAAACAGCACGGCAACTAAAAAACTGTTAATCGTTATTGTTACTACCATTTCAATAAATAAAGGCAAAATATTTGAATATTAGTTATATCAAATCCAGTTCAATCTCACCCCGAATGGGCAATAAAGGATTTAAAGGAAATTGGGACTTCTTGGTAGGGTGTAAAGAGGGAAGCTTTGAATAGACTGGGATGGAGGGGGAGCGTGCCCAGCTGTGTTGGCCTCAGGCGGATTGGTGCTGCAGTGAGTTGTTAGTAGTAGTTTGTAATAGAAGTTATGTCGAAATATGGGCCTCTTCGTCAACAACGTTGCATGTGGTTAATTATTGTAATTAATCGCTATATTTTCACTTGAATTTAAAGACAGGAGAAAAAAAATGAGTTATGCCCTTTTTCTAAATATTAAAATTTTATATGACAACGAAACCAGTTATTGCCAACCAAATATGGCGTCACTGTTAAACATCACCAGAAAACAGTGATGCTTCACTCTGCTACTTAGTTGATCAAACTTAAATCAGTTGATAAAATTAAATAATTAAGTAATAGTCATTTAAATTTAGTTTTATTAAACTAAATTTAAGTCTAATTTATTAATATTTGAGTAACATTAAATAATGCACCGGTGATGTAATTAGGTAGAACTTGAGAATATGATTATCGTTTTGCTTAACGACTCTAATAATAATTAAGTAACTATTATTTAAATTTAATTAAATCAAGATCTATTTATATTTAATTTCATTAAATAATGTTAATTGAGCACACTTGTGGTGCCAATAAGCAAAATCTTGGGGGGGGGGAGAGGAATATGACAAGGGCGCCAATAATTTACCAAAGTGAGACATTTATTTTAAAAAAGAGTGAAAAACAGAAAGAAAACAATGAATGAGGGCGCCAGAGAAAGTCTTTGGGGGGGGGGGGGTCCCACCTGCTCCTACCCTGGATCCGCTTGTGATCCTTAGCCTTTAAACACACGAGATTAAATTGTAATTTTCAGTTAGTAGAAATCCACTAATACAGAAATGCCCGACTCAATCTTTCCAAGGGCCAATAGTTTGCTTCAAAACGGAGTAGCAAGTGAAGCACATCGAATGTATCATCTGAACAAAGTATCAAATGTACTAAAATTGTTTTCTTTCGGATGCGCGTGTTTCATGTGCATGTTTTCATGTCTTATGCGCACAAATAACTATAATTTTTGTGGATACACACGGTAAAGCTTAAATCTGTATCTCATCATTTTTAATTTTATTAGAACCTACTATTAAAAGTAAATATTTTTCCGGTTTTGTAGAACTCTGTCGAGTAATAACCGTAATTATAAATAAAAACATAATTGTGGCTTATAATGCAGAACGCATCAGAGAAAAGAAGAGTGCCTGAATTAGAATTATAATTATGGAAATATTTTATGTTAATGGAAATGTGCCAATGGGTGCCAATTCATGAAAGCGTAGGTGGGGGGAGTATTTCTTTCAACATTGATTTAATAAAGGTACAAAAAATAATTTATCGAAATTTGGGGTCGGGGGTAACTTTATTTATTTTAATTTTACTGTAATGTAAATACAATAAAGAAGTTTTTTTCTAATTATGGGGGGGAAGGAAAAAATTTAGAGGGGCATTTGGCTCTGTCCCTTTGTTGGCACGGTTGGAAATGTATTTTTAAAAATACAGCGCCATCTTGTGCCTTCGTGTAATGAATATTCGTGTATTCATCGTGTAATGTGCCAATGCATTAAATTGAGAGCGGGGGGGGGGGGGTATTTCTTTCAACATTGATTTAATAAAGGTACGAAAAAACTATTTTTCGAAATTTGGGGGTGGGGGTAACTTTCTTTATTTCAATTTTTTCTGTAATGTAAATACAATAAAAAAAAATTCAAATTATACGGGGGAAGGAAACAATTTAGACGGGCAATTGCTTCATGTCCCTTTGTTGGCACGGTTGGAAATGTATTTTTAAAAATACAGCGCCATCTTGTGCCTTCGTGTAATGAATATTCGTGTATTCATCGTGTAATGTGCCAATTCATTAAATTGAGAGCGGGGGGGGGGGTGTATCTTTCAACATTGATTTAATAAAGGTACAAAAAACTATTTTTCGAAATTTGGGGGTCGGGGTAACTTTCTTTATTTCAATTTTTTCTGTTATGTGAATACAATAAAAAAAAAATTCAAATTATACGGGGGAAGGAAACAATTTCGACGGGCAATTGCTTCATGTCCCTTTGTTGGCACGGTTGGAAATGTATTTTTAAAAATACAGCGCCATCTTGTGCCTTCGTGTGAATGAATATTCGTGTATTCATCGTGTAATGTGCCAATTCATTAAATTGAGAGCGGGGGGGGGGGTATATCTTTCAACATTGATTTAATAAAGGTACAAAAAACTATTTTTCGAAATTTGGGGGTCGGGGTAACTTTCTTTATTTCAATTTTTTCTGTAATGTGAATACAAAAAAAAAAATCAAATTATACGGGGGAAGGAAACAATTTCGACGGGCAATTGCTTCATGTCCCTTTGTTGGCACGGTTGGAAATGTATTTTTAAAAATACAGCGCCATCTTGTGCCTTCGTGTAATGAATATTCGTGTATTCATCGTGTAATGTGCCAATTCATGAAATTGAGAGCGGGGGGGGGGGGGGGGTATTTCTTTCAGTTTTTATTCAATGGAGACATAAACAAGTATTTTTCTAAATCTGGGAGGGAGGTAATTTTGTTTTTTCCAGTTTTGTCTGCCATGGAAATGCCGAAAAAAAATGTAACTTTAAAATATAAGGGAGAGGGGCAAAAAATATAGAGGAGGTAATTGGCCCTTGCCTTCCCTCTTCAATTGGCATCCCTAGTCAGATATCTATAAAAAAAATATATATACGACGCCATCTTACGCCTTCGTGTAATGAAAAGCACCATATGCAAAATATGAAAACCAAATACTGGATAGGCCATATCTTAACCAGATTGAAAACTTTCTGGTAAATTTTATTCGATAATTTGTCTCTTCTTATTTTTCTCTTGATCTAAACCATGATGTAAATTGCTTTGTTTGTCAGCCTTTTCATTTGTTTGTCAGCCTGTTCATTTGTTTGTCTGCCTGTTCACAAACAAAAAAGATAGTGGCCGTTTGAGAAAATGTACCGAGCATCTGGTAGTTAAAATGTTCAGGGTTATTCCCTTTTTCAGCGTGTCTGATTAAAATCTGGTTCATTAAATTTAGTCATGGTCTCATCCTTTGATCAAAACTCAGCGGGCAACCAAATAGCTTAACTTAAACCTGCCCTAACTTACCCTAAAATATGATTCATTATATTTAGTCATTGTCTCATCCTTTGATCAAAACTCAGCGGGCAACCAAATAGCTTAACTTAAACCTGCCCTAACTTACCCTAAAATATGATTCATTATATTTAGTCATTGTCTCATCCTTTGATCAAAACTCAGCGGGCGACAAAATAGCTTAACTCAAACCTGCCCTAAATTACCCTAAAATATGATTCATTATATTTAGTCATTGTCTCATCCTTTGATCAAAACTCAGCGGGCGACAAAATAGCTTAACTCAAACCTGCCCTAACTTACCCTAAAATATGATTCATTATATTTAGTCATTGTCTCATCCTTTGATCAAAACTCAGCGGGCGACAAAATAGCTTAACTCAAACCTGCCCTAACTTACCCTAAAATATGATTCATTATATTTAGTCATTGTCTCATCCTTTGATCAAAACTCAGCGGGCGACAAAATAGCTTAACTCAAACCTGCCCTAACTTACCCTAAAATATGATTCATTATATTTAGTCATTGTCTCATCCTTTGATCAAAACTCAGCGGGCGACAAAATAGCTTAACTCAAACCTGCCCTAAATTACCCTAAAAGCGAGATGCAAGATATAGAAATCAGGTCATACATATAGTCATGGTATCACTTCCTGGAGTTTAATCAAAACCTTGGGTATTTGACCAAATAGCTGGTTTAATCAAATATAATAAAAACATTTTACTTCTCATGCAAGTTAAGAAGTCTTGACGCGTTATATTGTTTAGAAGTGGAGCAAAATAAGCAAAAAAAAATAGACAGAAAAATTAATGCGCCATAGTAACTACCACGAACAGGCCAATGAACAGGCAGGCTTGTTCATTTGTTTGTCTGCCTGTTTTTCTATTTGTTTGCTGTGGATCTCTAAACAAATGGACTGATTCATCCAAGACTTGGTATATGTATCCCTGTTTCAAAGGAAAAACTCAACGAATGGTTGTGATGGGGAGGGGGGTATATCCTGCATAGTTTAAAGCACTTATAGGAAGCGTGGCGCTCTCTAAAAGGAGAAGGTCAAGAAAAGGAGTTTGTAGGAGAGGAGGAGAGGAAAGGAGCATAAGAAGAGACAGGAGCTTAGAGATTGGCTTTCGATTATTTTTATCATATATATCTACGTGTGATATTATTACCCTTGACTAACTTGAGGTTTTTTTGCATGCAGGCGAAGGTAAAAAGGGGACGGGGAGTGTTTTGGAGGACGAACTTAAACATTTTTGCACTTAGTCCCTGGTTTGATTCTTTAGGATTCTGTGAAAAATCTGAAAGTCCATTTTGCGTCTGTTGCAGAAAATGGCAGGAAATGACAGAAGATTAAGAGGGTTTGTTGGAGAGGGGGGAGGGGGCGGAGGGTGTGGTGTGGTAAGGACTCTTTTATTTCGGTTACTCTTACTCTTTTATTTCGGTTACTCTATAAGATCTTAATTCTTTCTCTGGGAGCTTACGATATATAGAAATAGCTTTTCATTTTGTAGCTTATATTTAGTTTAATCTGTATAATTGAAAATAATTCAATTTTGCATTAAATTTGGTGAAAAAAACTCTATGGTCACTGTTGATATAGATACTTCTGGACGATACCTTTTGTCTCAACCTGTTCAGTTTTGGATTTCTGTGGGTTCAAGACTTTCCGTAACGTTGGAATTGAAATTTAAATCGTTTTCCTGGAAGTTCTCTTTGAACAAACCCTAAACATGGTTGTCGTTCAAAAGTATCTTCTCATAAATTTTTAGTCTATCTTGCGGTTTTTAGTCGTTCTATGTTCTTTTGTAATGCGTTTAATTTGAGTCTGTATTATAAATAAAACCAGGGCAATGGGTAGAGGGGAGTGGGGTGCAATAATTCAGCAAGAATATTTATAATACTCTGTTGATTTTCTCGGCCTGCTTGATTTTGAATATGCTATTTATTAGCGTTGTTGTCAGTTATTCTAGGCACTAGTCTACTGCCGGATTTGTATTTGATGTTGAAAAACAGGTAAAATGGTGCTTATCAGGGTTGCCGCCAGGCGAAAAAAATAACTAGATTTTAGTGATTTTTGGTTGATTTAGTGATTTTCTTTAATAATCTAGCGATTTATTTGCTGATTTAGGGATTTCTTTTTGTTTAGGTAATATAAAAAAAAAAAATCACTAGAAATAATAACCCTGTTGCTTATTGGCTTTATCGACTATTTGGTGATGAAAATATCCAGTCGAGTGAATAAGTTTTGACCGCTTGGGCCTTCGAGGCTACTGCTAGTATACATTTTATTATTTTATGGTTTGTGTGATTTTTGTAATATAAATTTATAGAATTTATGCATTTTAGGTGACACCAGAAGATATTGAGAAGTCTTATGGAGGAGCCTCTGGTCGAAGTTACTATTCTTCAGCATATTCATCAAGCACCAATGCATATATGCTTATATATAGACAGATTGATCCTAGTAGAAACACTGAAGCAATCACACCAGAGCAGTTTCCAGAAACATATCAAGGTAAACTTGATTTTCATCTTGTTCTTGTTTTAACTTTGTGTTTTTGGTGAGAAGGGTAAGAGTAGTAATAGTAACAGTAAGAATAGTAAGAAGATATATAGTAAGTAGAAAATCAATACCTTAAAGCAAAGTTTCAAAAGTGAAAGAATGAAAGATTTATTTATAACCCGTCATAAAAAAACAACAACAAATTATCGACCGAGTACAGCACAGATAAATATACAGAAACAACAAAACAAAAGAAAACTGGTAAGACAATGGGTGTAGACAAAAACATTTACATGCTACTGTGGCCGTGATCTTACTTCTGCAAGATGTGGCTCCATTCGTATGACAGATTATCCTTCAAACTCACAATGCTATTGGCAAATGCAATGCATACAACAGTTATATTATAACGATTAGACACAAACAAGTTTTGGTCGGGGGTGAGAGGCGGAGAAGATATTTGAAAAACTGTAATTGAACGATCTGATTTGCCTTATGTCTGTGTGGGTGAAGATTCTCCAAAACAGCGTGATATACAATAGGTCCGGCAGAACAATAGCGTTGAACAACCTTGCAAGAATTAGACGATTAAATCGTAGCTTATTTGCAATAATGCTCCCATAGGTAACTGACATTCACTTCTTGATGTGCAGAGAAGCAAGGCCTTTGTTGAATGGATGGATCTTCCTATTGGCACTCCTAGGTAAGTCAACGAAGCTCTATGGTCGCATCCGCGAGTGTAACGCAAATATCCAAGCATCCTCTCAAATTAAACAAAACGACTTCTGATTTAGTCCTAGCGTAGCATATTCATCTCTCAAAATCATAAGATTATTTTTAGACGACTACAAGTGCGGCTAGGCACAATAATGCCATCTGTGGTACAGGTTATTTTTAAGTGGACGCTGGCAACTAAACAGGATATGCTATTAACGTGTCATTAGCAGGTCAGGTGACACGAATGAACCTTAAAACGGAAAGGGGTTTTCCAGTCGCCTTTGAACAAAAACAGTTGCTTAGTCTGTAAACACATGCTGTTGACCCTTTCCTCTTTTTTTTCGTTGAATGGATAAGGATTCGCTAGTAGGCTATCCAAATATGCTTTATTTAAATCAAGATTTTGACCTTGATTACCTCGATCAAAATCTAAGCAAAGATCTTCATGATGGTTTACTTAAAGGTCACCATCTACAAATTTCCTTTTTATATATACTTAATGTACATCGAGTTGTCAGGCAGAATAAGTCCTTCGAAATTCCACTGTTCCTTTACTCGAGAGAAGGCATCAACAGCGAGTTTTATTGGGACAGTATTCTCAGGGAGTCAATTCCTGATAGACGTGGAAATGCCTTTGCCAACGCGGTACAATTGTATCGTTTCAATACGATTTTGTGGTACTGGTACGATTCGGTACATTTAGGTATTTTTTTGGTACAATACAAAATTTCCGGATTTTTTATTTTATTTGCTCCGTTCTGAGTATATATATATATATATATATATATATATATATATATATATATATATATATATATATATATATATATATATATATATATATATATAATGTGTTTTAGATTATCCTTATCATAAATGCTAAGAATAATATTATTATCCTTGACCATCTTAAGCTTTCTTTATATTCAGGAGAAGGTAAAAAAGGAAGAAGTTTCTTTGGAGGACAAATTTGAACATTTTTGCACTTTTAATTTAATCTTTACTAAGATTATTTAGATGGTTCCACAGTGCAGTCTTTGTCACATTTGCCTTGCACGTAGTCTTTGGTTCAATTCTCGATGAAATTACTTTGTGGATTCTGTGAAAAAGCCCAAAGTCAGTTTGCTTTTGCAGCGGAAAACGGCAGGCAATGACAGAAGGTCAAGAGGGGATAAGAGGGTATGTTGGGAAGGGCTCGCTTTTATTTTGGTTACTTTTATGATCATAACTCTCTTCCTAGGAGCTTACGATATATAGAAATAGCTTTTGGTTTTGTGTCTTGTATTTAGTATAATTTGTACATTTGAAAGTAATTTAATTTTACAGCATATTTGGTGAATAAATCTCTATGGTGACGGTAGTTACAGATATTTTTGGGTGATATCATTAGTCTCAATCTATTCTGTATAGTATTTTTTGCAAAGCAGTATCTAAACTGATCGATTTGACCGTTGATTTCATCTTTCTAGGTAATATGTCTATGGTATCATCGAAATAGAACTTTTTTTTTCGAGTTTATCGTTTTTTAGTTTTTTTTTATTTGTTTAAGAGAACTAAAAAAAAACTTTTTTTTTTTAGTTCTGTTCCTTAGTTTTTTCCTCCTTTAGCTAATCAAAGCGAGCGTAGAACGTCCAATTTGGATTTCTAAAATGCCTTTATTACAGTGTGAATTACTACCATTATTATATTAGAATGTTCCATTAGTACAAATATTTCATATCCCATCATAGTATTGTGAACAATCTGCCGTTTTTCTAAGATAATTTTTGCAGGTCGAGTGAGTTTTACCAATAAATTTATATAGTTAAGATGATATATATTAAAAACAGAAAAAAAAACATTCAATGAACAGTATCTTTTTACACTTTTACACATGAAACTATTAAGCATTTAAGCAATATACTCTTTAAAATATTAAAAAAAAGAAAAAAACAGGCGGAGAAAAAAAGAAAAAAGGAGAATCTATATATTTAGATATAAAAAACCTACATAAAAATAACTAAAAAACATGCATATGTATATGTAGATACACACTCACGTAGATGAACGTATGAACATACCTTTATAATGAGTATATCTGAACTTACTATTACAGTTTGGTTTAAGTTATTTACCTTTCAAGATCCTATTATGTCATGTTTTTTTACTTGATGCATTATGATATTAAAACTTCTTTAAATAAAGTTATTTACCTTTCAAGATCCTATTATGTCGTTTTTTTTACTTGATGCATTATGATACTAAAACTTCTTTAAATATGCATACAGATATTTTTCTATTGAATGTAAACAATTATTTCTTACTTAACTATTACTATTATTACTTACTATTACACTTCTAATTAAAGTTATTTACCTTTCAAGATCCTATTATGTCTTTTTTTTTTTTGTTTTTTATGCATTATGATACTAAAACTTCTTTAAATATGCATACAGATATTTTTCTATTGAATGTAAACAATTATTTCTGACTTAACTATTACTACTATTACTTACTTACTATTACTTACTTACTATTACTTACTATTACAGTTTGATTTAAGTTATTTACCTTTCAAGGTCCTATTATGTCGTTTTTTTTACTTGATGCATTCTGATACTAAAACTTCCTCAAATATGCATACAGATATTTTTCTATTGAATGTAAACAATTGTTTCTTACTTAACTATTACTTCACTTACCATTACTTACTATTACAGTTTTGATTTAAGTTATTTACCTTTCAAGATCCAATTATGTTTTTTTTTTTTTGTACTTGATGCATTATGATACTAAAACTTCTTTAAATATGCATACAGATATTTTTCTATTTAATGTAAACAATTATATCTTACTTAACTATTACTACTATTACTTACTACTATTACAGTTTTGATTTAAGTTATTTACCTTTCAAGATCCTATTCTGTCATTTTTTTTTACTTGATGCATTATGAACTAAACGTCTAAATATGCATACAGATATTTTTCTATTGAATGTAAACAATTATTTCTTACTTAACTATTGTTACCATTCCTTACTTACTATTACTTACTATTACAGTTAATTACTTACTATTACAGTTTATTAATTTATTTACCTTTCAAGATCCTATTATGTCGTTTTTTTTTTGCTTGATGCATTATGATACTAAAACCTTCTTAAATATGCATACATGATATTTTTCTATTGAATGTAAACAATTTTTCTTACTTAACTATTACTTACTTACCATTACTTACTATTACAGTTTTGATTTAAGTTATTTACCTTTCAAGGTCCTATTATGTCGTTTTTTTTTACTTGATGCATTCTGATACTAAAACTTCTTTAAATATGCATACAGATATTTTTCTATTTAATGTAAACAATTATATCTTACTTAACTATTACTACTATTACTTACTTACTATTACAGTTTTGATTTAAGTTATTTACCTTTCAAGATCCTATTCTGTCATTTTTTTTACTTGATGCATTATGATACGAAATATGCATACATATATTTTTCTATTGAATGTAAACAATTATCTCTTACTTAACTATTATTACTATTACATTACTTACTATTACAGTTTAAATTTAACCTTACTATTACAGTTTAAATTTATTTACCTTTCAAGATCCTATTATGTTTTTTTTTTTTTTGCTTGATGCATTATGATACTAAAACCTCTTTAAATATGCATACATGTATTTTTCTATTGAATGTAAACAATTATTTCTTACTTAACTATTGCTACCATTACGTACTTACTATTACTTACTATTACAGTTTTGATTTAAGTTATTTACCTTTCAAGATCCTATTCTGTCGTTTTTTTTACTTGATGCATTATGATACTAAAACTTCTTTAAATATGCATACATATATTTTTCTATTGAATGTAAACAATTATCTCTTACTTAACTATTACTATTATTACTACTATTACAGTTTATGATATTAAGTTAATTTACCTTCCAAGATCCTATTGTGTCGTTTTTTTTTGCTTGATGCATTATGATACTAAAACCTCTTTAAATATGCATACATGTATTTTTCTATTGAATGTAAACAATTATTTCTTACTTAACTATTGCTACCATTACGTACTTACTATTACTTACTATTACAGTTTTGATTTAAGTTATTTACCTTTCAAGATCCTATTCTGTCGTTTTTTTTACTTGATGCATTATGATACTAAAACTTCTTTAAAAATGCATACATATATTTTTCTATTGAATGTAAACAATTATCTCTTACTTAACTATTACTACTTATTACTACTATTACAGTTTTGATTTAAGGTATTTACCTTCCAAGATCCTATTGTGTCGTTTTTTTTACTTGATGCATTATGATACTAAAACTTCTTTAAATATGCATACATATATTTTTCTATGAATGTAAACAATTATCTCTTACTTAACTATTACTATTATTACTTACTATTAAAGTTTTGATTTAAGTTATTTACCTTTCAAGGTCCTATTCTGTCGTTTTTTTTACTTGATGCATTATGATACTAAAACTTCTTTAAATATGCATACATATATTTTTCTATTGAATGTAAACAATTATCTCTTACTTAACTATTACTACTATTACTTACCTACTATTACAGTTTTGATTTAAGGTATTTACCTTCCAAGATCCTATTGTGTCGTTTTTTTTACTTGATGCATTATGATACTAAAACTTCTTTAAATATGCATACATATATTTTTCTATTGAATGTAAACAATTATCTCTTACTTAACTATTACTATTATTACTTACTATTAAAGTTTTGATTTAAGTTATTTACCTTTCAAGGTCCTATTCTGTCGTTTTTTTTTACTTGATGCATTATGATACTAAAACTTCTTTAAATATGCATACATATATTTTTCTATTGAATGTAAACAATTATCTCTTACTTAACTATTACTATTATTACTTACTATTAAAGTTTTGATTTAAGTTATTTACCTTTCAAGGTCCTATTCTAGCGTTTTTTTTACTTGATGCATTATGATACTAAAACTTCTTTAAATATGCATACATATATTTTTCTATTGAATGTAAACAATTATCTCTTACTTAACTATTACTACTATTACTTACTTACTATTACAGTTTTGATTTAAGGTATTTACCTTCCAAGATCCTATTGTGTCGTTTTTTTTACTTGATGCATTATGATACTAAAACTTCTTTAAATATGCATACATATATTTTTCTATTGAATGTAAACAATTATCTCTTACTTAACTATTACTATTATTACTTACTATTACAGTTTTGATTTAAGGTATTTACCTTCCAAGATCCTATTGTGTCGTTTTTTTTACTTGATGCATCATGATACTAAAACTTCTTTAAATATGCATACATAATTTTTCTATTGAATGTAAACAATTATCTCTTACTTAACTATTACTATTATTACTTACTATTAAAGTTTTGATTTAAGTTATTTACCTTTCAAGGTCCTATTCTGTCGTTTTTTTTACTTGATGCATTATGATACTAAAACTTCTTTAAATATGCATACATATATTTTTCTATTGAATGTAAACAATTATCTCTTACTTAACTATTACTACTATTACTTACTACTATTACAGTTTTGATTTAAGGTATTTACCTTCCAAGATCCTATTGTGTCGTTTTTTTTACTTGATGCATTATGATACTAAAACTTCTTTAAATATGCATACAGATATTTTTCTATTGAATGTAAACAATCATTTCTTACTTAACTATTACTACTATACTTACTCTACTATTATACGTTATGATTTAAGTTATTTACCTTTCAAGATCCTATTATGTCGTTTTTTTTACTTGATGCATTATGATACTAAAACTTCTTTAAATATGCATACATGATGTTTTCTATTGAATGTAAACAATTATTCTTACTTAACTATTACTACTATTACTTACTTACTATTACACTTCTATTAAGTTATTTACCTTTCAAGATCCTATTATGTCTTTTTTTTTTTTTTGTTTATGCATTATGATACTAAAACTCTTTAAATATGCATACAGATATTTTTCTATTGAATGTAAACAATTATTTCTTACTTAACTATTACTACTTACTACTATTACTTACTATTACTATTACTTACTATTACAGTTTGATTTAAGTTATTTACCTTTCAAGATCCTATTATGTCGTTTTTTTTTACTTGATGCATTATGATACTAAAACTTCTTTAAATATGCATACATATATTTTTCTATTGAATGTAAACAATTGTTTCTTACTTAACTATTACTTACTTACCATTACTTACTATTACAGTTTTGATTTAAGTTATTTACCTTTCAAGATCCAATTAGGTTTTGTTTTTTTTTTACTTGATGCATTATGATACTAAAACTTCTTTAAATATGCATACATATATTTTTCTATTGAATGTAAACAATTATCTCTTACTTAACTATTACTACTATAACTTACTTACTATTAAAGTTTTGATTTAAGTTATTTACCTTTCAAGATCCTATTCTGTCGTTTTTTTTACTTGATGCATTATGATACTAAAACTTCTTTAAATATGCATACATATATTTTTCTATTGAATGTAAACAATTATTTCTTACTTAACTATTACTACTATTACTTACTTACTATTACTTACTATTACAGTTTTGATTTAAGTTATTTACCTTTCAAGATCCTATTATGTCGTTTTTTTTACTTGATGCATTATGATACTAAAACTTCTTTAAATATGCATACATATATTTTTCTATTGAATGTAAACAATTATCTCTTACTTAACTATTACTACTATTACAGTTTTGATTTAAGGTATTTACCTTCCAAGATCCTATTGTGTCGTTTTTTTTACTTGATGCATTATGATACTAAAACTTCTTTAAATATGCATACATATATTTTTCTATTGAATGTAAACAATTATCTCTTACTTAACTATTACTATAATTACTTACTATTACAGTTTTGATTTAAGGTATTTACCTTCCAAGATCCTATTGTGTCGTTTTTTTTACTTGATGCATTATGATACTAAAACTTCTTTAAATATGCATACATATATTTTTCTATTGAATGTAAACAATTATCTCTTACTTAACTATTACTACTATTACTTACCTACTATTACAGTTTTGATTTAAGGTATTTACCTTCCAAGATCCTATTGTGTCGTTTTTTTTACTTGATGCATTATGATACTAAAACTTCTTTAAATATGCATACATATATTTTTCTATTGAATGTAAACAATTATCTCTTACTTAACTATTACTATTATTACTTACTACTATTACAGTTTTGATTTAAGGTATTTACCTTTCAAGATCCTATTGTGTCGTTTTTTTTACTTGATGCATATGATACTAAAACTTCTTTAAATATGCATACATATATTTTTCTATTGAATGTAAACAATTATCTCTTACTTAACTATTACTATTATTACTTACTATTAAAGTTTTGATTTAAGTTATTTACCTTTCAAGGTCCTATTCTAGTCGTTTTTTTTACTTGATGCATTATGATACTAAAACTGCTTTAAATATGCATACATATATTTTTCTATTGAATGTAAACAATTATCTCTTACTTGACTATTACTATTATTACTTACTATTACAGTTTTGATTTAAGTTATTTACCTTTCAAGATCCTATTCTGTCGTTTTTTTTACTTGATGCATTATGATACTAAAACTTCTTTAAATATGCATACATATATTTTTCTATTGAATGTAAACAATTATCTCTTACTTAACTATTACTACTATTACTTACCTACTATTACAGTTTTGATTTAAGGTATTTACCTTCCAAGATCCTATTGTGTCGTTTTTTTACTTGATGCATTATGATACTAAAACTTCTTTAAAAATGCATACATATATTTTTCTATTGAATGTAAACAATTATCTCTTACTTAACTATTACTATTATTACTTACTATTAAAGTTTTGATTTAAGTTATTTACCTTTCAAGGTCCTATTCTGTCGTTTTTTTTACTTGATGCATTATGATACTAAAACCTCTTTAAATATGCATACATATATTTTTCTATTGAATGTAAACAATTATCTCTTACTTAACTATTACTACTATTACTTACCTACTATTACAGTTTTGATTTAAGGTATTTACCTTCCAAGATCCTATTGTGTCGTTTTTTTTACTTGATGCATTATGATACTAAAACTTCTTTAAATATGCATACATATATTTTTCTATTGAATGTAAACAATTATCTCTTACTTAACTATTACTATAATTACTTACTATTAAAGTTTTGATTTAAGTTATTTACCTTTCAAGATCCTATTATGTGTTTTTTTTTTACTTGATGCATTATGATACTAAAACTTCTTTAAATATGCATACATATATTTTTCTATTGAATGTAAACAGTTATTTCTTACTTAACTATTATTACTATTACTTACTTACTATTACAGTTTTGATTTAAGTTATTTACCTTTCAAGATCCTATTATGTCGTTTTTTTTTACTTGATGCATTATGATTCTAAAACTTCTTTAAATATGCATAAAGATATATTTCTATTGAATGTGAACAATTATTTCAGGCTTTAGTCAAAGAATTGGAAAGAAAGGATGAAGAGGAAAAATCTGCTAAAGATTGGGAAAGAAATTATTTCCGTTGCAAGCTATTCTGCTTTCATCCTCAAAAAGGCAAACTGGAGGACACCTTAACTCTCCCTAAAGATGTTGTCTTGAAAGACGTTCTCCAGACTGCCTATGAGGTATGTATTTTGATGAAGTGCGCGGTGCCTTTTAATAATACAGATAAAACGGACAATTTTTCGATATGCTTGTGTGTATCTCCCACTGTATATAGATAATATAACAGTGAGATCATGGCTTGGTGATTTTTGGCTACTACATCTTAGGTGCTTACAAACAGCTCCTCCCAATTAATCTGCCATCAACGGTCCAGTGTGTATTACCCTGGAACGCGTATTTTCACAGAAACTTTCAAAATGCCTTTGAAACCAACTCGAGACTTCGAAACCTACTTGTAATTCCTAAAAACATCTAATAATAACATTGCACTTCTAATTATCGATTTTTATACATGTATTGGAATAGATTAATTCAAAATTATATTCTTTAAAACTTAGTGTTACAAAGGCGAAGCCAAGTTTTGCATTCAAGGGAAAACTGACCTGTCTACCCGTGAAAAAATCAAATGTCGCTTATGTTTATACTTGTTTAAACGTTCTCCGGAGCACTTGCATCTCGGTCCGGCTTCGTATAATGGTTGAGATAAGGAATGATCATACTGTATTATATTTATATGCAGTGGTATCTTCAAACCGTCATGTGACACGCTGAATCCAAACTGTCATGCTGTCAGTTACTAAACTGTCTGTAACATTTCCCCTTACAAAACTTTGATGTTGGAGATGCACATGTTCATTACATGCTTTGAAGAACGTTCTCCAGACTGCCTATAAGGTATGTATTTTGAAGAAGTTCGAGGTGCCTTTTAGTAATACAGGTAAAAATAGACAATTTTTCGGTAAACTTGTGCACATCTCTATGTGTCCCTGTGCATCTCCAAACCGTCATGTCAGATATTTAATCAAACTGTCATGCTGTCAATGTCCGAACTTTATGTAAGATGTCCCCCTTACAAACATGTTGCACATGCATATGACATGTTTTGATGGACATTCACCAGACTGCCTATAAGGTATGTATTTTGATGAAGTTCGCGGTTCCTTTTAGTAATACAGATAAAAACTTTCGATAAAACTATGTACATCTCCATGTGCCCTTGTGCATCTTCAAACCGTCATGTGAGATGTTTAATTAAACTTTCATGCTGTCAATGTCCAAACTTTCTGCAATATCTCTCCCTTACAAACTGTCCAATCTGCTATGTTGGAGTTGCACATACACATGACATGTTTTGAAGGAGGTTCTTCAGACTGCCTATTGAAGTTTGTGGTGCCTTTTAATAATACAGATAAAAACGGACAATTTTTCGATATACTTGTGTATATCTCCAAACCGTCATGTGACACGCTTAATCCAAACTGTCATGCTGTCAATTTCTAAACTGTCGGCAACATGTCCCCTTACAAACTGTCATGTTGGAGATGCACATGCTCATTACATGTTTTGAAGAACGTTCTCCAGACTGCCTATAAGGTATGTATTTTGAAGAAGTTCGAGGTGCCTTTTAGTAATACAGGTAAAAACAGACAATTTTTCGTTAAACTTTTGCATATCTCCATGTGTCCCAGTGCATGTCCAAACTGTCATATCAGATGTTTAATCAAAATGTCATGCTGTCAATGTCTGAACTTTCTGTAACATGTCCCCGTTAGAAAATGTCCAAACTTTCATGTTGTACATGTACATGACATGTTTTGATGGACGTTCTCCAGACTGCCTATAAGGTATGTATTTTGATGAAGTTCGTGGTGCCTTTTAGTAATGCAGATAGTAATACAGATAAAAACTTTCGATAAAATTATATGTATCTCCATGTGTCCCTGTGCGTCTCCAAACCGTCATGTGAGATGTTCAATTATACTGTCCAAAGTGTTATGGAGTTGCACATACACATGACGTGTTTTGAAGGACGTTCTCCAGACTGCCTGTGAGGTATGTATTTTGATGAAGTTCGAGGTGTCTTTTACTAACATAAATAAAACACAGATGTTTCGATAAACTAATGTGAATCTCTTTTTTTTTTTTTTTTTCTTTTTTTTTTTGATTGATCTTGCTAGAGAAATACTTAAAAAGCTCTTCAGAGTATAGTTTTCGTATTGTTCTTGTTGACTTGATTCCACTATCATGGAAATCCCTGCTATTCAAGACCTCTTTCTAGACTCGTTTCAATTTGTTTTAACATAAACACCGTAATGCAAACTGTTTGTGACAACAAAATAGTTAAATGAATTTCACATTACAAAAAAAAGAAAATAATAGCAACGAAAGTTATTATTACCAATCGCAAGTGAATTGATGAAAATCGCCAGTTAATTAAGATTAAATTGATCATAATAAAAATGCTTGTGGCTTACACATTTCTTAAATATTTCAAAACACCACTTCAGTATGTTTGTAACATTCTTGTTTCAATCTGAAAAAAAAGAGCCAAAAATAGTTAATGTTTATAATCTAGCCCGACTAAACTTAGTTTTTAAGCTTACCTTGTGCAATCTAGTGGTACTTTCACACTGCGTTGTGTATTCTTAAAGAGTAAATTTCGTCATAGATTAGGCAGTGTCAAATAGACCCAAACTTTGCATAGAATTTTACGTTATAGAAAACTCAAAACAGTAGCAATAAAATGGAATTTCTTGATGAGAAAATAATAAATTTTGAAAATGAGCAATAACTTTTCCTAAAAATCCTTTACTGCTGTCTTTTTATCACAAGTCACCCTGCTGCAATAAGTATAAAATCATTGGAGCTTGAATATCCATATCTATTCCATATTTTTCATTTTTGAATAGTTTGCTGATGATTGCGATCATTTCGGCTGATGATCCTGTTTGTTTAAACATTTTACACATTAGCCCAGTGTGAACAAACTTATTATAGTGTAGAAGGTTATACTAACGTGGCGTAACTTAACCACTTAGCATAGAAAATTACGTACGGATTGTGAAAGCTACTTAACGTGAAGTAATCTCCCATAAATATTTATTTCGTACAGCTATTTTTCTGAGTGAGCTTCTGTGAGAATGTCTGGGACATCCCCTCATCACAGAAGGTAATGTTACAGCAAGGGAATTTGCCATAGGGAGAGTTTTAGACCCAAATTACTCCAAAGGCCATCTCGACCTGTATTAGGGGATTCCGCCTAACACATGTGGAAACGGCTCCGAAGCGGCCAGTAGCAAAAATTGACAAAATTCTAAAAGCTGCTGAAAATTTGGGGATAGTGGAAGCACTGGTATTTTTTTGATAAAAACTCCCGACAAATTTTTCTAGGCCATGAAAACTGCCAAGTAGCATGGCTACTATGCTACCCCACTTTTCGCGCGCCAGGCCCCTATCTGTTGGTACTGGCTATGTGTGTACATGTGAATTTACTTGCATGGGACGGGGGTTAATACATGTTTATGATATCTAACCTTAAATTGCATTTTTTTTTTTTAACGTCTAATTCTCAACCACCTGTTCCAGATCTCCTGTATAGTACATGTGTCCAAAATGAGACAGTATAAACACATGGTGTTGAAAATTTATGATTTTTGGACAGTCAAGTGGTTTTTTATGCTTGAATGAAGGTAGTAATGTATTGTGGCTAAACAATACTGGAAAATTCAGTTTCTTAAACGTATAAGTATGGTTTATTGTCCATTATTAACCCCATCATCTTATTGTGGGAGGAGAATTTCCTTGATAAAATAGGCTTAAGGTTTTGATGATTTATCTATGGATGTTTTATCTTTATTTATGATGATTTATCTATGGAATAAAGAAAAATCTTTTATTAAGGTTTATGTTTCTCCGAAATAAGTGATTTTGCGACAAGCCTGTAGCTGTAAACTGCTCCAAAATGAAAAGATACTTACACCTTTGAACTCACTGGTCTCAGATTCCCCTTCCATCGAGCTATGATTTCGATATTACTTAGACTTTTTCTTGTAGAAAGATTAAAAATTGCCTAAAAAATAGGAAAATTGTTCCTTTTTCAAAGATTTTCATATGATGCTCAAAATATTTTCAATTTAAAAACCATGGGCACCAGATTTTGAAATTTTAATTTGGTAGATGGATAGAGCTGAATCTCAGCAATGGAGTGATTGTGAAATTGTTGTCTTTCCTTGATACATTAGAAATGTAGAAGAGCAGGAAAGAAACACACACAAAATTGCAAAGTGAATGTAAACCTTCAATTAAAAAAATATTCTTAAGACTGAAATATCTTACCATGACGGAAAAAAACAGAACGAAATCCCAGATATACAAAACTTGTTCTAATAATAAAAAGACCACAATTCTTGATTTTTTCAGCCAGTGTTTTCAGTCCATTTTTAGTGTCGGTAGAATTACTAAAAACGACAAAAATCTTGAATATGAAAGAAAATAGACAAGCCTAAGTATCGTGTCATTTTCTTTTAGTTGTAGCCGTATAAACCTAACAAATTTCTTATGCCTCATGGAAATTTTAAAAGTCTAATATATGGAAATTAACCCAATAAGAAGCCCTGACATCAGTAATAGCAGCTGAATAGCTATTATTACTTTCATATCAAAACTAACGCCAATTAAGTTTCAGCATGCGAAGTCATGCTACTCATATAATAAACGTCACATTTGTGACTCGTTGAATGGATAGCCCTGAGACATAATAATCCAATAATATCAGTATCTGGGGCTTTTGGTTTTGGTTAGAGCTACTGGCTTGTCGCAAAATCGCTTTTTTCAGAGGTAAAATATGCCGTCAATAAACCTTGAAACCTAACCTTATATATCGAATTCAATTTGGTAATTCTGTCTGAAAAGTGTGCCAAATGTAATAAGCAATCACGGGATATCAGCCCTTTCTCAGACATTTTTTCTACAATATTTTTGCGATATTCAGTGTATTACTTTCTTTTGCCAATCCTCCCAACATTTCTTAATAATGTCTCTTTTCGTCGCCAGAGATGAAGTCATATTTATTTAGTTCATTGACAGGTTGGCAGAATTTGTCACATTGAAATAACAACTCTCTTATTTTGAAGTACCTCGTTTTCTATCTGTCCGTAACTCTAGAAAAAAAAATATTTATTGGAAACACTGTTATGTAAACACATTAAAGGTTTAAACCAGCCAACAAGCCCAGTGGGCTCAGTAGATATAACATCGAACTTCTGTTCTCGGTGTTTGATTGGGTTCGGGCTCGATGCTAGGCGTTTTATCGATAATGTAACAATTTACTTTGCTTCATGACGCAAATTTACTATTGGAATTGCATCCTCAAATTAGCTACACTAGATAATTTTATCTAAAGACTAACACGAATATGGATATTAGCTGAATACAATTTTTTTTCGCCATTGCCATCTTGTTTTGTAAATTTGCGCTAAATTGAATTAGGTCAGATATCCCCTTTTACTTTACGAATAGAGGTATTTATTCCTAGAGAAGAATCTGAAAATATACGGTTTTTATTTAAAGAATTCTCCGAACTTGGTGTTGTAAACTTTTATTTTTGAGTTTGTTCTAGAATCTTCATATTGAGTAGAATAGTGGAAGTTATTGAGAAAAGGTGGATTCATAAAACTGTAGGTCACGTCTCTATTTTGCTACTCGAGTAAATCTATTGGTTATCTGAAGCATATATTCTAGTGTTAAAATATTCTGTGTGAATGTTTTTTGTTTTGTTTTTCAGAGCTCTAAACTTCGGCTTAAACATTTTCAGCGTTCCATCAACACTTTTTTTTTGTAATTTAAACTGGATCCTTTTTCAATTTTGTTTTCAACCAACGTCCTCCACCGATGACAAATTAGTACTGTTTCTATTTATTTTACTTTTGTTTTATCCTTCCTCCTTCACTGAGGTTTTCACAGGTTTTTTTTTTTAGATTTTTAAGCTTCGGCTTAGGATCACGTCTCGACAGCTTTGGCTTGACAATTTTTAGCTTTCTATCAATGCTTTTTGTTCATTTTTATTTTCTTACTTAAACTGTTTCGCTTTTCAATTTTTGTTATCAACCACGTCCTGCACCAATGATGGCTTAGTGTTTTTTTTTATGTATCTTACTTTTATTTATTTTTTTTCTAACCTTCATCCTGCACCGATGTTTACTCCGTCTTTTTTTTGTTGAATTATCTGTGTTTTCCATATTTTGTTTACTGGCTAAAAATTTTCCCTCACTTTATGTTCTTTTTGTTTTCTTTTGCTTGATTGTATTATTTAATCAATGTAGTGTAAAAATTATTTATTAAAAGTTATTGCCTCAAATAAAAAAAAAGATATTTGAACATTAAATATAGATTAATTATTCTAGGAATCAACTTAACTAACCCATCATTAAAATAAGTTTAAACACATATTGCACAATCATTTCCCCGTTCCCCATAGAAAAACTGTGCTAGATGGGGCTATTAGGTTTGGTAACTAAACATTCTGGCTATTAGGGAACTGGATATTTTCCTCTTTTAGAAACTGGAAATAACTGATGTTCCTATAGAACGCTGCCGATTGGTTACCTATAACGATTTCACTGACTCATTGGAATCGAGCTTAGATGGAAAAGAAAATCATGTTGTTTACGATATAGTTACCATGCTGGGCTCAAATAAGTATAGTCTCCTAATAGAAATGGATTACGAAGGCAAAGGATTCAAAAAATATGCTAGCGGAGGTAAGTGAAATTGATTAAGTGATATTATATACCAGTTGGAATTATTTGCCATTTTTTAGGTTAACAATGAAATGGGATCTTCAAGGGGGTGAGGAGGGGGGATCGGAGATTTTTTCCAAGGGGCTGAAAAGACAAAAAAAAATAATTTGAAGTCTCTTTTTTTCAAATTGTTATATAAACTTTTATCTGAAATTTGTAGGAACTTTAGAAATGGTTGTTAATTCTAGATGCTGTAAACTAAGGGCCCAGAGACCTGACCTAATTTATGAACTAACTGGCATTTTTGAAATCCTTAATTCAAATTAATGAAACATTTGACCAAAGTGCTAAAAACTTTACTTTTAGAAATATAGATAAAAATGAAATTGCTGAAATTAAAAAAAAAATTATCAATGAGTATTCATAAATATTTCTTCCTTGCAACAGCTGGGATCGAATCTAAGTCCCGGAACTTTCTAAACACGGCTGTATCCACTGTGCTGTCACAAGGAATGCCATTTGCGTATTCAAAGTATATATGATGGAAAATGTGAGAGAAATGACATCATAGCCCAGATAAGTAAATGTCACTCAAATGTTATGTTGCTCTTTACTTTTACATTTAAAATAGTGAAATTCGTAGAAACTTTGGAAATGGGTCTTAATTTTAGATGCTGTAAACGAAATGCCCAGAGACCTGACCTAATTTATGAACTAACTGGCATTTTTGAAATCCTTAATTAAAATTAATGAAATATTTGACCAAAGTGCTAAAAACTTTACCTTTAGAAATATAGATAAAAATGAAATTGCTGAAATTAAAAAAAAAATATCAATGCATACAATAAATATTTGTTCCTTGCAACAACAGGGATCGAACCTAAGTTCCGAAATTTTCTAAACACGGCTGTATCCACCGTGCTGTCACAAGGTATTTTATTTGCATATTCAAAGTATATATGATAGAAAATGTGAGAGAAAATGACATCATAGCCCAGATAAGTAAATGTCACTCAAATGTTATGTTGCTCTTTACTTTCACATTTAAAATAGCGAAATTCGTAGAAACTTTGGAAATGGTTCTTAATTCTAGATGCTGTAAACGAAAGGCCCAGAGACCTGACCTAATTTATGAACTAACTGGCATTTTTCAAATCCTTAATTTAAATTAATGAAATATTTGACCAAAGTGCTAAAAACTTTACTTTTAGAAATATATACAAAAATGAAATTGCTGAAATAAAAAAAAAAATTATCAATGAGTATTCATAAATATAAATTCCTTGCAACAGCAGGGATCAAACCTAAGTCCCGAAATTTTCTAAACACGGCTGTATCCACTGTGCTGTCACAAGGTATTCTACTTGCATATTCAAAGCATATATGATAGAAAATGTGAGAGAAAATGACATCATAGCCCAGATAAGTAAATGTCACTATAATGTTATGTTGCTCTTTACTTTCACATTTAAAATAGCGAAATTCGTAGAAACTTTGGAAATGGTTCTTAATTCTAGATGCTGTAAACGAAAGGCCCAGAGACCTGACCTAATTTATGAACTAACTGGCATTTTTGAAATCCTTAATTTAAATTAATGAAATATTTGACCAAAGTGCTAAAAACTTTACTTTTAGAAATATATACAAAAATGAAATTGCTGAAATTAAAAAAAAAATTATCAATGAGTATTCATAAATTTAAATTCCTTACAACAGCAGGGATCGAACCTAAGTCCCGAAATTTTCTAAACACGGCTGTATCCACTGTGCTGTCACAAGGTATTCTACTTGCATATTCAAAGCATATATGATAGAAAATGTGAAAGAAAATGACATCATAGCCCAGATAAGTAAATGTCACTATAATGTTATGTTGCTCTTTACTTTCACATTTAAAATAGCGAAATTCGTAGAAACTTTGGAAATGGTTCTTAATTCTAGATGCTGTAAACGAAAGGCCCAGAGACCTGACCTAATTTATGAACTAACTGGCATTTTTCAAATCCTTAATTTAAATTAATGAAATATTTTACCAAAGTGCTAAAAACTTTACTTTTAGAAATATATACAAAAATGAAATTGCTGAAATAAAAAAAAAAAATTATCAATGAGTATTCATAAATTTAAATTCCTTACAACAGCAGGGATCGAACCTAAGTCCCGAAATCCACTGTGCTGTCACAAGGTATTCTACTTGCATATTCAAAGCATATATGATAGAAAATGTGAGAGAAATGACATCATAGCCCAGATAAGTAAATGTCACTATAATGTTATGTTGCTCTTTACTTTCACATTTAAAATAGCGAAATTCGTAGAAACTTTGGAAATGGTTCTTAATTCTAGATGCTGTAAACGAAGGGCCCAGAGATCTGACCTAATTTATGAACTAACTGTAAAAACTGAATGCAGCCTCAGCTCACGTGTTCCGCATTTGATAATGTGGTTAGAATGCTTCATCTTCTTCAGCCAATTGATTCTGCCACGTTTTGTCACTGATATATTAATATATCACGTATTAGTGATATATTAATTTTTGACATGCATGTGCTAGTAAAAAAAATAAGTGCGTAATTATATTTATTCAATGTTTCAGTTGTTTCAAACAAAATATGCTTGTCTAACCATTTTGGCGAGATTCTGTCTCCAAATTTTGTCAGGGTTGCCATCTGTAGCACGAAAGTGCTGTTTTAGCACCATTACAGTAAATTATTTGACTGTAACACCGAAAATTGCTGTGTGGCACGCAAATTCGGGCAATTGCAGCACTTTAGTAACTGACTATGGTGACAACCCTGCTCGTGGTAACCTTTCAACCAAGCAAGTATACACAAGCAGGGGGGGGGGGGGTACTCTGCGCCTGTTCCTTCGAAATCTTGGAATTTTTCTCTTTTTCACAGATTCTATCTTTTATAGCAGTTTCCAACGGTTATTGCTCGTCTTTAATATGTTCCTTTTCTACAACAAAATTTTTCATAGGCGCTTGATTTCAAATGTCAATATTCTTCCAAAACTTCCTTTCCAGTGTACGAAAGACAATTTTTAATAAAAACTTTTTCCACAGTGTTTATTTTTCAATTGTTAGTAAGTTGTTATATACGATTTTCTTACAAGCAGTTAACAAATGTTGTTAATTATTCAGTTGTTATTTTTCAGCTATAAGTGATTGAAGGCTGTACGACTTGGACTTAATCTCAGTCAAACATATTCTCTCAAAGTATACTTTTTTTTTCTTTTTTTTTCATATTCAATCTTTTTTACAACAAGAATAAGAAGAGGGTTATTATTAAGCCTGTAATATCTAAAATATAAGATATATTGGTGACTGTTTCACAAAAACGTTCTAAGAACGCACTTGCTATTCATAACTTTTGATAAAAAGCAAAAAATATATAAAAATAGTTAAGAAAAATATATCTTGAGCACTGAGGACGGCTTGGTAGAAGTTCTTGGCGAAATATATGTTTTTGTCTTTTCGCTTCGTTTTTTCCAGTGGCCGAAAACCAACCTATTGTTTTTTTCTTTTTTTTTTCTTTCTGTTTTTACGATCTATTTTATAAATAAAATCTCAGAAGTTTTTCAAGTCTTGTATCATATCAAATTCTAAGCATGTATCAGTTACAACCTCTAGCAACAATTTTGAATCAACCGAATCCGTTGATTTTGAATTCAAGTACCTCCTTCCGGAGGTAAAGAAACCTTCTGTACCTCCTGGTGCATACCTTTAGTTCTGTAAGTTAGAAATCGGTGCTAAAACAAGATGCTAAAATTTCCAAAAGTTGGTAAGAGAAGGGTTTATATATCAATAACAATGGTCTTGGTCATAGATGGTAATGATAAATATATGCATATATATATATATATATAATATATATATATATATATATATATATATATATATATATATATATATATATATACATATATATATATATTATATATATATATATATATATATATATATATATATATATATATATATATATATTGGGTAAAAATCGTTAGACCTTAATTTGAGAAAGGTATTTTCAAATGAATGACTTCACATTCATATGCATTTCTCATTCTGTTTGCTGTACTAGTAATATATATTTTCATATATATACTTTTGATCTGCCGCGTACCAGTACCAGGGACTCCTCCTGTACCTTCTGTACCTCCTGGTGCATACCTTTAGTTTTGTAAGTTAGAAATCGGTGCTAAAACAAGATGCTAAAATTTCCAAAAGTTGGTAAGAGAAGGGTTTATATTTCAATAAGAATGGTCTTGGTAATAGATGGTAATGATAAACCGTAATTTATGGTGCCCATGAATATAAACACAATATGGAAAACGGTGAGCTAGACTTTTTTTCCTTTAAGACGGCCAACAGTTCTGGTTTTATAGCTTACACAACTGCGTTTTCACGCTAATGGACACTTTCTCCAACGTGTGAACTTACTTTTACTCTGTTTTTTTTTTAGGTTGTACAGTCAAGCTATTTCTTGTTGATACCTCAGCTGCTGTGGTAAGTTCCTCCATCACACATCACTTCCCTCATACAACAACCGTCAGTGATTTGATTGAATCATTGAAGACACTGAATAACATAAATAGAGACTCAGTAGCTGTTATATGGGAATCATCAACTTATTTGTATAAAATACTTAATAAAAGTGATAAAACTCTGAAGCAGGAGGGCTTTACGAGGTCACATAAGGTGTATATGGATACTGGTGCAAGTGCTGGATCTGGTGCAAGTGTTGAAAATCTAAAGCGAATAGTTGAAGACTATAATAACCGAACTGTGATGTATATTAGTGTACCAAATGTAACTCAAGGTAAGACATAATATTTTTGAAGTGACATGTCGATATCCTTGCTATTTAAAATAATAGACCCTGTTCTTATAAGACTTAGTGTCTGAAAAGTCTCCCAGATTTCTCAGTTAAGGCCCATTTTCTGCTGGTTTTTACCCTTGGAGTTATAAAACAAAAACTTCCTATGAATTATAAGTATCCCTATAAATATAAGTATCCCAGATTTCTCAGCTAAGGCCCATTATCTGCTGGTTTTTCCCCTTGGAGTCATAAAACAAAAACTTCCTATGAATTATAAGTATCCCTATAGATATAAGTATCCCAGATTTCTCAGCTAAGGCCCATTTTCTTCTGGTTTTTCCCCTTGGAGTCATAAAACAAAAACTTCCTATGAATGATAAGTATCCCTATAGATATAAGTCTCCCAGATTTCTCAGCTAAGGCCCATTTTATGCTGGTTTTTCCCCTTTGAGTCATAAAACAAAAAATAACAATTTGAGACAGTCAACGTTTCACAATTTTATTTTTTTACTCTTGCCTGGTAAAAGGTTTTAAAATTTGTTCAAAATAAAATATCATATTTGTTTGCCTATTTCATGCACAAAAACTGTTAAAATAAGAATTTTAACAGTTGTAAAATTGTTAACGGTGTAAGAAATTAAAAATAAAAAAATGTTATTCGTAATATAGTAAACAAAATATACATATGTTTTGTCCTAAGTGCTAAAGATAATGAGTCATAATTATAATATGAGATGAGATAATAATTTTATAAGATATATAATTATTAGATATTTAAATAAGAAGGTAATGATGTTAATTTTATTCTCATTAGGTTCAACCTATCCATTTCAATCAATCCATTTGATGCTTATTTTGTAGGCACGCTATGAACGCAGCCTCACGTCCTGTGACAAAAGACATTAAATATTGTACTGTTTTTTTCACTTGGGCTTTTTCCCTTTTGATAGTGAATCCAAAAAAGGACCCTTTAAGACACTTGAGTTTGTGATGTCCCATAAATCTCAATTGAATTATCAACTTCTTGTTCGCTACCCTTAAAGCTAAAATACCTTTTTTGGAATACTAATTTGAAAATGCCTTTCTGTTGGTGTTTTCACTGGAAAAAAAGAAAACAATAAAATACTCTTCCCCACCCCTCTAGATTTTGAAATATATTTGTTCCCCCACCAAAGTTTATGGTACCACTGCCCCTTTACAAGATAAAATACTGAACAGCCTATGAAGCTGCCAGGAATTAAGGGATGAATATAGTTTACGATTCAATTTACCATTCAAATTCCTTTTCAGGTAAAATAATCGCTACCGTCGCACTTATGCATATAATTTGATCGTCTAGTTTTTTTGCAACTAAAGTGAATAACAGTATTGATTGATATTCTTATCTGACCATGCGAAGGTAGCATAATCATTAGCCTCTTGATTAGCATAGTAACTGAATAACGTAGTAACTGATAACTGAATAAACTAGTAACTGAATAACAGAAGCCAGCGTCAGTGGAAAAGGTCAAATCAATTGCGCCAATCTTGTGTATTTAATTTGATCGTCTAGTTTTTTTTGCAACTAAGGTGAATAACAGTATTGATTGATATTCTTATCTGACCATGCGAAGGTAGCATAATCATTAGCCTCTTGATTAGCATAGTAACTGAATAACGTAGTAACTGATAACTGAATAAACTAGTAACTGAATAACAGAAGCCAGCGTCAGTGGAAAAGGTCAACTCAAAGCTCAAATCAATTGCGCCAATCTTGTGTATTTAATTTGATCGTCTAGTTTTTTTTGCAACTAAGGTGAATAACAGTATTGATTGATATTCTTATCTGACCATGCGAAGGTAGCATAATCATTAGCCTCTTGATTAGCATAGTAACTGAATAACGTAGTAACTGATAACTGAATAAACTAGTAACTGAATAACAGAAGCCAGCGTCAGTGGAAAAGGTCAAATCAATTGCGCCAATCTTGTGTATTTAATTTGATCGTCTAGTTTTTTTTGCAACTAAGGTGAATAACAGTATTGATTGATATTCTTATCTGACCATGCGAAGGTAGCATAATCATTAGCCTCTTGATTAGCATAGTAACTGAATAACGTAGTAACTGATAACTGAATAAACTAGTAACTGAATAACAGAAGCCAGCGTCAGTGGAAAAGGTCAAATCAAATGCGCCAATCTTGTGTATTTAATTTGATCGTCTAGTTTTTTTTGCAACTAAGGTGAATAACAGTATTGATTGATATTCTTATCTGACCATGCGAAGGTAGCATAATCATTAGCCTCTTGATTAGCATAGTAACTGAATAACGTAGTAACTGATAACTGAATAAACTAGTAACTGAATAACAGAAGCCAGCTTCAGGGGAAAAGGTCAACTCAAAGCTCAAATCAATTGCGCCAATCTTGTGTATTTAATTTGATCGTCTAGTTTTTTTTGCAACTAAAGTGAATAACAGTATTGATTGATATTCTTATCTGACCATGCGAAGGTAGCATAATCATTAGCCTCTTCATTAGCACAGTAACTGAATAACGTAGTAACTGATAACTGAATAAACTAGTAACTGAATAACAGAAGCCAGCGTCAGTGGAAAAGGTCAAATCAAATGCGCCAATCTTGTGTATTTAATTTGATCGTCTAGTTTTTTTTGCAACTAAAGTGAATAACAGTATTGATTGATATTCTTATCTGACCATGCGAAGGTAGCATAATCATTAGCCTCTTGATTAACATAGTAACTGAATAACGAAGTAACTGATAACTGAATAAACTAGTAACTGAATAACAGAAGCCAGCGTCAGTCGAAAAGGTCAATTCAAAGCTCAAATTAAATTTGTCAATCTTGTGTATTTAATTTGATCGTCTAGTTTTTTTTTGCAACTAAAGTGAATAACAGTATTGATTGATATTCTTATCTGACCATGCGAAGGTAGCATAATCATTAGCCTCTTCATTAGCACAGTTACTGAATAACGTAGTAACTGATAACTGAATAAACTAGTAACTGAATAACAGAAGCCAGCTTCAGGGGAAAAGGTCAACTCAAAGCTCAAATCAATTGCGCCAATCTTGTGTATTTAATTTGATCGTCTAGTTTTTTTTGCAACTAAAGTGAATAACAGTATTGATTGATATTCTTATCTGACCATGCGAAGGTAGCATAATCATTAGCCTCTTCATTAGCACAGTTACTGAATAACGTAGTAACTGATAACTGAATAAACTAGTAACTGAATAACAGAAGCCAGCGTCAGGGGAAAAGGTCAAATCAAATGCGCCAATCTTGTGTATTTAATTTGATCGTCTAGTTTTTTTTGCAACTAAAGTGAATAACAGTATTGATTGATATTCTTATCTGACCATGTGAAGGTAGTATAATCATTAGCCTCTTGATTAACATAGTAACTGAATAACGAAGTAACTGATAACTGAATAAACTAGTAACTGAATAACAGAAGCCAGCGTCAATCGAAAAGGTCAATTCAAAGCTCAAATTAAATTTGTCAATCTTGTGTATTTAATTTGATGGTCTAGTCTTTTGCAACTAAAGTGAATAACAGTATTGATTGATATTCTTATCTATGATTGAATTGTTATTTTCCCATCCCACTCTGTTTGAAGTTTCCCATTTTACTCCGTCGCAAAAAGTTCTGTTTTCATTCTTGTTCAAGGACATTCTGCGTTTCATTTTATCCATGCTTAATAGTCAAAAAGCAAAATTTTACATATCCTATCAGTTGCAATATTCTGAACAAAATCAGTTCAAAAATCGATTCTTTATTAGTGTTTTAAACTTTTCATCTTTTTCTCTATTTTGACTTAAGGATTAATCCAAAAGTAGTCGTCTTTATGAAGGTGCTTGATATTGATATTGACATTGACACTCTTTTTGAAAAATACATTTTGCCCCACCCTACATTCTCGTGAATTGACAACACTGCCCCTCCCCTGAATTAAACAGAAATTGATATTACGCTCTTGAATTGAAGCTGATAATGTTTCCAGATGTACATCCTTCCCATAATAGATTCCATGAAAATCAATAGATTTGTTAAATTTGTTCAAAGATTTAAAATCTCTTTTGAATTTCGATGTTTTGTAATTGAAGTGACTTTTCTATATTTGAAGATATTTAAACCAAAGTTTCGCCAATTTAATTTCAATGCATTGAATGTAGTATTATGTTGCCCAAATTTCCAACTTTTACTAAGTACTCGGAATCGTGGAACCTATCATTAATTGGAATAGAAAACATCTTTTTAGGTGGTGGGCGCATAATTTGGTGAAAAGTCTGCTCTTCAAGGGACAAGGTTTTTATATAGTTTGTAGAATTGACACATTCTTCCAAAGTTTTCAGCAATTATTTTTTTTTCTCTCTTTTTTAAAGACCGGACAAATTTTATCTGTGCCCTGGTGCCAGGTTGTGACCTACGCTTTGGGAAACGTTGAGATATTCTTTTCGTTTTTTCTCGACGGTATAATGCACACAGGTCTATATAAATTTCATGATAAAGAAAAGGTTTTTTAGGAACTTGCTATGCCTTAAAATGAATTTATATTTTTATTCTGTTATTACATCAAGTTAGTAATTTTAGAAGCTTTGATTGGCATAAGTTTGATTTATTTATGTCGATTTTTTTTATTTATTTATGTACTTCTTAAAGTTATTTTACATAGTTTTTCATAATGTAAAACAATTAAATACTAATAGCATTTTTGGGAATCTCATTAAAATGTTGTCTGAAAAGGGGTAAGAACCCCGTCCCCCTCCCTTTGTCGAGTTGGATCCGACGGAATTATTTGAAACAATCCATAAGTCATGGATATAAAATTTACGATTTTGACTCGTCTTTCCTCCAAGAGTTGAACTTGTATGCGCCTACGCGAGTGCTGTGTATAAATTATTTTCAACAAATTTCCCTATTGTTCTGCTTTTTGTTTATGTCTGAATGTAAAGATGTTGTAGGATTCAAAAATTGTCTGTTTAAACTGCGTTTGCTCCGATTCTATGTAAGTAAATAATTTCTTACTATTCTAAATACTAAAATAATTTAAATACTGTACTATTTTAAATCTCATTATTTTAAATTTCTTTCTATTCGAAATGATTTCTAAATTAAACCCGTTTTCCTCTCTTAATTTTCTTAATTTAATCTTTTAATTATCTTAATTAATTTCTCTTAATTTATATATAAATTCTACTGAAAGGGTACGGGGCTTTGTTGAATCGAATAGAACTTACTGTATATCTGTCAGATCATGCAAATATTTCATTTTTAGACTCGCTTTTATCGTCTATCAAATCTATTGTCTACACTGAGTGTTGTCACTTTTTTGGTTAGGATATTGACATATAAGTAGTTTTTTACTCTTTTTCTATGAATATAGTAGCACTATTGTCTGATGGGTCTAAAGTGAAGTTCCTCCCCTATTCCTGAATTTCGCGAGGCTTCCCCCAATTTCCCTGAAAAATAATGGGTTAGGTCTATCCGAAATTTCGCCAAAAATTTATATTCATAAAAACACAAGCGCTAACATGAAATACTAATCGTTGTAAGTACAATTTTGCAAAATAAAATTTTTATTAACGTTAATTTTCACATAATTCAATTTCTCTTGGGAAAATTCGAAGAACCTGAAAAATCCGCAAATCGCAAGTGTAGTATAGGTTCATTCATAAATACAATTCAAGCCACTCATTTGTTGAATTGCTTTGATTTGCTTTCTTTCTGGGTTTGCTTATGATGTAATATGACTGGAAAAGGAGGAATTGAGCTGCGTTTGAGCATTCCAAAGTCGACAGAAAGGTGACATCCTGTCGACATTTCCTCTTTAACGTTTGTTTTGTGACTTTTAATGTCGACTTAAAGTGGCTCGTCGAACGCATTTTTTGGCGATATTTTCAAGTTTAATATTTTGTTAAACTTTAATATTGAATTAACCAACTGTCAGCTTTTATTCAGTTAATCAGTTGATTCCAAATCTCTATTTTCTAATTGTCGCCTGAATTTATAATTTGTGTGTCAAAAAAAAAATGTATCTTTTTTCTGTCGTCAAAATACGGCAGAATGTCGACATGCCAACATTCAACAAATCAAATGCCGGACGTGTTCACAAGAATCAAATAAAACGTCATAATATTTTGTCGTGTCGGCAGAGACATTAATTCAGACGTTGCTTAGACCAAGATAATGCTTCAGATTGTGGTGGGCAGTCTATGGGAATGAAGAGACTTTTTGCTCTTATAGGAGAGTATATTTCCTGTTTTCAGAGGGGAGGGGGGTGCTCCATAAATATTTCAAAGTTGCTTAGAATCCCTACGAAGCACGGAAGGAAAGGGTCAAGAATGTTCGGTTCAGTAGTAGGGGGCTATTACAAGTTGCATGAATTACTGTAAACAATTACAAAGCTCAAGTTGTATTTTTTCTTTTCATTCTAACTTGTTATTTACTTTTAATTCAAGCCTATTTATTTGTTTAAATTTGTATTTATCAATTTTGAGAAACGACGAAAAAAATAATCAAGTAACTGTTTGGAGTTACTAGAAGTCGCTTCAGAGCACCAAAAGATTTCTCTAATATGATTAATTTCTTGCTTAGAATTTCTTTATGATAGTTAGTCTTGGTCACTGTAAGGCATCTAATATTAATCACAAGATCGAAAAGATCTAATCTTAAATCGAATTGAAAGATCAGATTTATTAGTTTTTTCTTATCCAATTGTATTTTCCAGAAATCCTTGACCGTGATTCAATTCCAAGTCTTTCCAAGTATCATGCCTCTGCATCTGCTGCAAATTTGAATTATAATAGCAGTGTTCTTCCATGTTCAAGCCCGCAGGTAAGCATTTTTTGTTTTATTTTTTTGTTGGAAGTATTTGGTAGCATAGAAGGAAGGTACTGTTAACAAAAAATATTGTTAAAAACTTCTAATGCTTTGTAAGGTTTATTATTAGTGTGTCGTTCTAACATAAGATCTGTGGAATTGCCTACGGATTCAATATAAGATCTTTGACACTTTGATTGACCTGGCATTCATAGTTTTTTTTTTTTTTTTTTTTTTTTTTTTTTTTTTTTTTTTTTTTTTTTTTTTTTTTTTTTTTTTTTTTTTTTTTTTTGTAACATAGTAGATACTGTTAAAAAAAATTATTGTTAAAAACTTTTAATGCTTTCTAATGTTTATTAGTTGTCTATCGTGCTAATATAAGATCTGTGCGATTGCCTACAGATCTAATATAAGATCTGTGATACTTTGATTGACCTGGGATTCATAGTAAATAAAAGCAAATAACAATAATTGGCTTAGAATCCCTACGAAACATGGAAGGAAAGTGTCAAGAATGTTCAGTAGCAGGTGGCTATTACGTTTGCTTGGAGTATTGTAAACAATTATAAAGCTTTATGCCAATTGAAGCTATCCACTTGATCAATCTTCTTGTTACCCAACATCAACCCTTCAGCTTTACTTATTGCTAGTCTAGGCAACTTAGTCTTGTTGACATTAATTTTCAAACCTATTCTTGCACCCTGAACTTTCGAAACTTCCAAGTATCATTCATTTTGTTAACATTTTCATCTAAAACACTCAAATTATCAATATAATCTAAGTCTAGGATAGTTTTATTTTCCCATTTGATTCCATAGCCTTTGCTATATACACAAAAATGAACAAAAAAGAAAAAAATCACCATCATATTTCCTTAGCAAGTTTCTATGCCTGGGAATGCATGGAGAGAGAGGGAGGGGGACAAGAAAAGGCAATACAAGGAAAAAAAATTAAAACAAAAAAGAATGGCCAACTGTTGTTCACCAATCATTACCTGTTGTTAATTGTCTTAAATAAGTCTTGGGAGGGTATTTTATGGTTCTGCTATGGAACTAGTTATTAACACTAAATAAAATGATATCTTGAAAAGTAAAATGTTTGCAAGGTATTAAACAGTGAAAGGATGTGAATCTGTTGTTATTGTTGTTTAGTGCATCTGGGCTATCTGCCCAGATAATGGTGGATCTGCCCAGATAGGGGTGGTGGATTTTAAACTTACCCTTTTCAAGAAAGTTTTGGAAGGTAGATAACAATGTAAATCCCATCTGGTATAGGGAACAAAATATAGATTGAATATGTAGATTCAGATGAAAAGAGGTTACAATCTCATGCACATAATTTTATAGTATTATATCGCATAATTAGTATGATAGAACTAAATAATATGACTATAGTAGCATAAAATAGTCACAGAATACAGTTCATTTTTTTCTATTGCTGGTTCTTATCGTTAATTATTTTCAATTATTATATAAAGTATTCTGATTAAAATGTGTTCTGGACTTGTCTTAAATACTTCTGAAGCTTCCAATATAATCCTGACCTAACTTTAATTTTATATAAATTTAAAATTCCAAGTTAATTTAAGTTAGTACAATTTAATTTAGATTAATTTAATTGAAGTTTATATATTGTAACAAAAGTTGAATTCAATGAATATGAATTTGACTGAAATCAATATATATTTAATTTAGGTAAATATAAGTTGAATTTAAGTTATTATAAATTTAAATAGTTATCTAGATTCATCTATGGCAATTCAGACAATAAAAACAAACAGGGGAAAAGAACAGAAGGGGGAAACCGTTTTTATATTATTTCTGTAACATCTATAGCTTGAGGTTAAAGTCTAACCCTTTTTTTTCACTATGTTGTTTCGGTATGCGAAGCCGATGAATCAAGTCAATTTTCCTGATTTATCAGAATGTTTTATTCAAATTAAAATTAGGCATTTTATTTCAGGACTATCTTGTTACAGACGGCCTCCCACTGACTCGATGGCAGCCCCGAGAGGGAGAATTAGCCTCTGATGAAGAGGTAGGCAATATTTCTCTTGGCTCAATGTCCCCACAGCCAGCTTCCCGTTGAATACAGATGATTATGATTTAATTGATGTTGATCAAGACTTGAGTAGTGACAGGCGATTTGAAACTGGTGAACATTCTGCCAGTGAAGATAGCAGTTTAACCGATTCAGACAGGTAAAGCTGAATTTCAATATTTTTCTAATTAAAGAAATTATGTGTCAATAGCTATGAACGTCGGTGCATATAGGAAAACGTTGAGAGGCTATATGAGAATTTTTGTGGAAGGGGGTGGGGTGTCTGAAGTGTCAAAATAAATCGGTAATTTTAGGCCACTATTTATCTGAGGCACTTCTCCTGGTTTAAAGGACAAGTCTGCCCCATCCTAATGTGCTTGTATTGTTGTGATGTGCTGGTGATATTTTAAGGATCTTAACTCCCCAATTCTTGGATACAACTTTCGAAAACATGTTTGGCATTAGCTAAATAAAATAAAAAAAAAAATAAAAAAATTAACCTTTAAGTCTTTTTGAAAAAAAAAAAACAAATCCCATGGAACTTGAGTTTGTTTTTGTGTTATTTTAGTTTGTTTTGTGTTATTGAGTTTGTTTTTGTGTTATTTTTTTGTTATTTTGTGTTATTTATTTTCAGTCGTTTAGACGAAGAAAACCTAGCAAAGTTTGTTGTGAATTAATTATGCCTGCTTTCAAATCGAGTCTTGTAGTTTTCAAAACAAATAATTACTATTAGATTTTCTCGTAGGCTGCTCCCCCCCCCCTCCAACATCAACAAACAAAAGGAAGCTGATGGTACCTTGGATCAGTAGTGTTCACTAAAATTTATTTCAGAAGTGAGGGTGGGGGGGGGTGTATTATTCTGGAAAGTTAAGCAAATAAACCATATCAGTTTATTAGAAGTTATAGAACTACTGCAGAAGCTATGAGGTGGGAGGTGGACCTGGATGTTGATATTTGGCTTTAAAAAGACGCTTTTTAAACATAAGATACTCTCTGTCTCTCTTGAAGACTTTCTGGTTTCTCAATACGGGAATTTTGGTAGTATTCGCATATATATTCAATAACTTTAATTAATTTTTTTTTTTTTTTTTTTTTTTTTTTTTACAAAAATCTTGTTGGACGATCATAGACAACCTTATAGTACCTATACTACAAATATATAGCAACTGGTTGTTAAATATGTTAATTTTTCACTTATTAATTGTTACAAATTTAATGAAATCTCAGCTAGTAAAACTTAAATCATGGATAAAATTAAAATGAAACTAAGTTAAAATATGAGCCATCCAAGAAACGCAGCCCTGCTCCAGAAATGGAATTTAAAAAAAATAATAGAAAATTCTAGCCAGTGGTGCTTGTGAGTGTTCTAGCCAGTGATCAATAAGCGATGTAATTTAAGACACGGTTACTACGTGGCAAATGTGATTCAAAAGTTCAGCGACTTCGGAAGGCACTGCCTAAATCCTTTTGTATTGTGACGTTTGAACATATAAGAATTGAATAGCATAAGAACTATAAATATGTATTATATGGTTGAATTAGTGTATTGGTTGAGATGTTTTTGCAGCTGGTTGTGAATGGAGCCGTGGTCAAAAATTGTTTGATTTTCTTTCAAAGCCAGAATGAACCAATAACAATTGTCTGTGTTTATTGCCCGTACCTTACGCACGAATATATCTGCATACCTTGAAATATGATGGGCACATAGCTACTGTCAAACAAACTTCAAAGGAATTATTAAAAAATAATTTCAAAAAAAAGAAAAATAAATTAAAAATGAAATTAATAAAAATGAATTTAATAAAAATAAGAAATTGTTTTTGCCAGTTGGTCTTATAGACATTTGAATAAAAGTAGATTTAAAAGAAAGAAAATATTTGGTAACCAATCATTGCATAGTAAATAATAAAACTAAATTAAATGTTTAAAATGTACCGAAATATAGAAAGAAGTTTCAGTACTATTTAATTTTTTAATGTTAAAATGAAGAGCCTTTGGAGGCATTGAAGGGATGATAGCTTATTGATGATAGCACTGGCTAGAACACTCACAAGCACCATTGGCTAGAATTTTCTATTATTTTTTAAATTCCATTTCTGGAGCAGGGCTGCGTTTCTTTGATGGCTCATATTTTAACTTAGTTATTGTTCTCAGATTTGCCAGAAAGTTGTAACTAGAATTGCAAATTATTGCTTGCTAGTTCTATGCACTTCTGGCCGAAAGTAAGGGATTTGGGAGTCTATGTTTCAAAAGCTTTTCTTTTGGATTTCTTTTTTGGATGTTTTGCATAATGCCACATTTAAGGTGAACTTTCCAGAAATCAGATAAGATAGGGTCAGTGAGAAGTGGGGATTTTTGTTTGTATTTAGCATGAAAGTTGTGCCAAAAAATTAAATGAGATTAAGAAACAAGAGTTGTGCCCAGTGGCGTAAGTTTTTCAAAATTTCGGGGGGGGGGGGGGCAAAATATACTTTTCAAAATTGGGGAGGGGGGGGGGTAATAAAAATACCAATAAAAAGGCATTTTTAAATGAAAGTACCCTAAAAAGGTAATTTTTAAAATCGGAGGTAAACCAAAGGGTATGTGCCTCCCCTCCCCTTCAATTGACTCAACTGGCTTTCCCTGTCAATAAGGAAAGAAATAATAACTCTATGGATTAGGCATGGGCACTGTTCTGTTTTCCTGAAGAAACAGAAAAAAAAATAAACAGGGCTTGAAAGAAACAGAACAGGCCAACAAAAAAAAAGAATACCTGTCGCTTAGATGCTTTAGAGCGGTTTCTGACAGCTCCGAAAAGATCTCATAATTTCTAGTCTAGAAAGTGAATGGGTCTCCAATATGAAAACATTATTATTTTAGTTTCTCATTAACTTCTCGTCAAGATTGTCACTTGCCACGGGTAGTACTTTTCTCTGGCGATAACATTTTTTAGAAAACCCAGTACTATTACAGCGTTTTTTTCCGCTAAAAAGTGCAGTGTTTCTAATAAAGGGGTGGAGTTATATTTATTTTCTTTCATTTTCCGTCCTTTTTTTCCAAAACGCGTATCTATGTTTATGCAGCATCTTCTCAAACTACCCGGAAATGCCCGGACATTTCGAAAATAAAACGATTTTCAGCATGAAATTGTGCAGTCAGCTCAAAGTCATTAGTGTTTCAGCAGAGCCTATAGTTGATTTGGGAGGGGGCGGCTTCTCCCTCCAGACCATGCTTTCCACCACCCCCCCTATCTGGACTTCGGATACCCCCCCCCCCCCATACGGAACGTTTGGACTTCGGAAGCCTTCTTAAACAAAAGTATGAAAGAAGAAAGAAGGTTAATTATATCCTAGCCAATGCTTGTCAAAAAAAATTTTAAATGAAAATTAATGGTTTAAAGGTACTTCGCATATTTTTACGGCACTTCGTGCTAGAAAATATTGTTCTAGGTCCTCCACCAAATACATTCTTAAGTAAATAAGTAAAGGGAAATTTCTCAAATTCCGAATTTCAATGAAATTTAGATTGTTTGATACATACTTTCTTCAAGTATTCTCTTCTCTTAAATATTTTTTCAAAGGGATGCAAATATAAGGACAATTGCACTTTTTGGTATCTTATTTCGAAAATTTCCGTGGCTTTGCGGCAGAAAATACCTTATCCAACGCAAACACTTGCTCTATCATATAAATTACTACTACTTCAAACTTTTATTTTAAGAATAGGAGCGGGCATGCTTTTGAGCATGCCCTACGTTTCTCATGGTCCGTTCCGTTCCTACGTTTCTCTACGTTTCTACGTTTCTACGTTTCTCGTGGTCCATTCCAAAAGGAAAAGGGTAGTGATACCCTCTACTATGACTAACTATAATTACACAATCCAAGAATTCTAATTCTGTTTCTTAGCCGATTTCCCCTCCCCTCTTCAGAATCTCTGGATCTTCCAATATTTCAAAGGTATAATTTAAGAAAAGATGCACTTTTTGCCCCCTCCCCAGGATTCATATAAATTCGTACTACTGTATTTATGCAAATTAATGAAAAAAGAAAAAGCTTACGGGAAAGATCTATATCCAGGTTGCAGCGGTAGCTAGCAGCCTAGTAAGAGTTATAAGAAAAATGCCTGTTTTACCCCGCTCTGCAGGATTTATATAAATTCGTACTACTGTATTTATGTAAATTAAGGAAAAAAGTAAAAGCTTACCGGAAAGCTGTACGTCACTCTGAAAAATAGACTAGTAGTTTCTTTTCAAAACATTTTAAGGCATTTACGGCAGAGTTGCTAACGCTGCAGCAGCGTCTTACAATTTTGAAACCTGTTGCATCCAAAAACGACTGGAGCCAGCTTTCCTCACTGGACTCTACCATAGCCTCAAGGACTTCAGCAGTAAAAAAGGCGAGCATGGGCGCCCATAGACTAAATTTTAGGGGGGGCTTACCTGGTCTAATCGGCACTTTTAGTGCTGTTTAATTGAAATCTCAAGACAAAATATCATCGACAGCGCTACAGCGCTGCCTAAGTAAAGAGCGATGTGGACACAATATTTTGTTCTTTTCAGACCAGGGCACTTCTTATAGAAAGAAATGTCACAGGAACTTCAAAAGAGCTCATGGAGGGCAACCAGCTCCCCCTCCCCCACGTCAATCACTTCCCCAAACACATCCGATCAAAATTTTGAGATTTTGTTCAGTGTAGTTTTAAGGTCCGGAAATTATGACTTTGAGAATGACAACCCCCACAACCCTCAGAACAAGGTTTGTAAGTTATGCCCTGTGGGGATATAAGTTTTTTTTAAAGAAAGGGTGGTCGTATAAACCTCACAGGTGGCACATTTGATTGGTAATGAGAAGTTCTACTGGCCTTTTTATCAGTCAAAAGTGATTGGAGGTCATGCATCCCCCCCCTATATACCAATCATTTCCCTAAATACATTCAATCATAATTTGTGAGATAGCCATTTTGTTCAGTGTAGTTGAAAGGTCCAGAAATTATGTCTTTGAGGATAACCCCCCCCCCCCTCTATAGCCCCCCATATAGCCCTCAGGTCAAGGGTTGTAAGTTACGCCCTGGGGCATTTAAGGTTTTTATAGTAATGGTGGTCGTATAAACTTCAAAGAGGGCTAATTGGATTGGTAATCAGAAATGATAGTGCTCTTTTTAAGAGTCAAAGTGATCAGAAGACAAATAGCCCCCCCCCCCTCACACACACACACACACACGTCGTATTTTCCAGAAACGGATCTAATAGAAATTTTAAGGTGGCCATTTGTTGTCATAGAAACTTCGAACAGGGCTCATTCGGTTGGTAATTGAAAGGGCTAGTGCCTTCTTTAATAGTCAAAAGTGATTGTAGGGCAACCACCCCCTCCCCACGTCCATCATTTCCCCAAACACTTCCAGTCAAAATTTCGAGATATTTATTTGTTTGACGTAGTTTTAAAGTCCAGAAATTATGTCTTTGAGGATGAGAACCCCCTCACAGTCCTCAGGGCAAGGGTTGTAAGGTATGCCCCAAGGGTATTTAAGGTTTTTATGGAAACGGTGGTCGTATAAACTCCGGAGGGGGCTCATTGGATTGTAAATCGGAAGTTGAAGAGCCCTTTTTAAGAGTCAAATTTATTAGAGGGGAGCTATACCCCCACCCCACGTCATATTTTCCCCCAATGTATCCGATAGAAATTTTAAGATAGCCACTTGTTCAAAAATAGTCCAAAGATCTCATAACACAGCCTTTGGGGTTGACACAACCCCCAAAGTATGGGGATAAGGGTTTTAAGTTATGCCCCGGGGGGATGTAAGGTTTTTATGAAGAGGGGGTCTTGTGAACTTTGGAGGAGGCTCATTTGATTGGAAATGCATACTTCTCGTTCCATTTTAAGAGTCAAGCGTGATAGAGAGAACCCCCCCCCCCCGCCCTCTCCCTGATATCCTTTTTTCCTCAGACACATTTGATCGAAATTGTGAGACATCCATTTTGTAGCCAATAGTCCGAAGAGGATATAACAATGTCTTCAGTAATCAAATATAAGAAATATTTGGCGGACGTTGAACTAAATCAAAACAAACTATGAGAATGTGAACTTTCAAAAAGGTGACAAAGCAATATCTCAAGAACTATTTATAATATTGAGTTAGATCTTTAAGAGTAAGTTGTGGGGGATTTTGAGCTAGCCAGAAAGCACTATGTATATACTTTTAGTACAACAACTACAGTTACTGTAACTAATGACGCTTAGAGTATTAAGGTGAAACTTCTAGGAAGTGTTTAGGGGGCGTTCCAATTAGACGAAAAAACTGTATACATGCAGGTTTTCAAAAAGGCATATAAGCAGTATCATAGGCAGCACCACTCTAAAATAGCTAGAAATATCATTGAAACATTTAAAAAAGTTAATTTGATTCAAAATTAAAAGTTCTAGGGTCCTTTCTAAGAGCAAAAAAAAGAGATTGGAGGGCAATCAGCCCGTCTCTCAAGCCGATTTATTTCCCAAACACATCTAGTCAAAATTGTCATGAAAATGACTTTGTCAATAAAAAACGAACAGAAATTCATCAAAAAAAAACTTTTTCCATAAATCAAGCTTTTCAAAGAAAAGTAAAGAGCTCCATTAAGCCAAAAATGGACAGAAATGAAGTCAAGTAATCGTCTAAGCGTAAAACTACCGCAAATCACTATCAATAAATAAATGAAACTCAAAATGAACAGAAATTAGAATAAATGGCGGAGTCAAACTCGAAACGAGCAAAAATTAACATTAGTAGGGCTGATAACCCCCATGCCTTCTCAAGATCAGAACATAATTTGTGCTTTACTGAAATCAAAATATATTTAAATGTTTTCACTTTTTTTACCTAAATAAGTTAAAAACTTTTTTTACTCACTTTTTTACCCATTTTTTTTTTTTTTTATTAAGGAATAAATTTCAGTATGGTAAATTAAACTGACAATCCACGGTCATTTTTTTTTTTTTTTTTTTTTTTTTTCAGTGAAGCCTAAGTTATGTTCTGGTCTTGAGAAGGCATGGGGGTTGTCAGCCCTAGTAATGTTAATTTTTGCTTGTTCTGAGTTTGACTCGGCTATTTATTATAATTTCTGTTCGTTTTGAGTTTCATTTAATTGTTGATAGTGATTTGTGGTAGTTTTACGCTTGGAAGATATTTGACTTTATTTCTGCCCATTTTTGGCTTAATAGAGCTCTTTACTTTTCTTTGAAAACTTACTCCGAAAGTTTTTTTTTTAAATTAATACAAATATATGACCCCGTCATTCAGCCAGGGGGGGGGGGGTGACGCCCCCCTTGCCCCCCCCCCTCCCTCCTTACGGGCGCCCATGAAGGCGAGTTGGAGTGGGCTCCCTTCCGGTTTCTACACCATTACTTAATGTATCCATTATTAATGAAGGACCATAGAACGATCCACAAGTGACAACCTTTCAAATATTGAAGGATCTAGATAAGCTGCCTTTTGGAAAAGATTAATTGCAAAATGAAGCTTGTCACAAAGTACTTTTTTTTAATTCTTTGAGGGGTTCAGGAATGGGACTATCAACGGCTCTAGAATTACAAAAGAGTTCAGGCCCTTCTAAGACTATGTGAACTCGACTGCCAATTGGATATGTAAGAAGAACTTACCATTACAGTGGTATTGTGCATGGGAGAAAGTAGGGTAATAGCAGCTTCTAGTACAGTCCAGTCATTAGACATAAGCAAGGGACTCCTAATAGAACCGTTGCAAACGTCAAATGTAAAAAACTATTTCCAGGCTATCTAAGTTTTTTGTAGATTTAATCATATCCAATGTGCTACTCCATCGCACTTTCATGTCAAGAGGGATACGAGAACGAAGGCCACTCTCTTTAAAACATCTTTTTAAGTTGCCATGCTGGACAGTGGAAACTTTTAGTTTTCTAATTAATTTTTGCAGTTTTTCAAATGTTTGAGCAAGCCTTAAGTGTCTTCGGATGGCCTGTGCTGCAACATCGTTTTTTGACAGACCCCCAGCTCCCCACTTTTCTTCCCGATTTCTTTCGCCGCCCTCTTCCGTAGACACTGCATCAGTTTCATCAGTCTTTAGCAAAAGTATCTTTACTTCCGGAGTTTTCAGAACAAGGAACAGAAAGGCCGTCTGAATAGTTTTTACCAGTTGTATCGGCATCTTCGACTTTATCAAAGGATTCCAAGCAATCTTCTTCAGGGATGTCATCGGCTAAGTTTCGAGTGGACCAAAATCCAAGAGCTTGTGTAACAGATGAATGAAGACTATTTTCAAAACATGAAGATCAGAAAAGTGCTCATAGCCTAGAGTCACAATGCGGAACATCTTACCTGTCAGTGAAAGCTTCCTGATTGCAACTTAGATTGCTGGAAGGATATTAGTAGTAGTATGGAATGATTAAGCCTCTTGAAATATGAAACACTCTGGGGCAACCTCTGCTCATTTTTCATCTTCCTGGGGTAATAGGTAGTGGGGTAATCTTCCTGGGGTAATAAAAGCAGATTATTTTGCAGACCAGCAGTCACAAGTCAACCTAGCCTTAATGGCAGACCGTAAAGCAGCCTTCTGTTTAACTTTTTTTCTGGCAGGAACATTTATGTGATGATGGATGGTTCCCAGGATAGTGAAGCCCCGTGTTTTTTTTTTTAAATAATATGTTTCAAATCTGGCTTATCAAACACAGAAAGTTGCAATTTGTCCTTAAACAGGGCTTTGCAGCAGAGTTTCAGTAGAGCAGCTTGTTTTGGTCAATTGGAAATAAAGAATGGTCGCTTATCTCCTGGACAGTATCTGTATAACTTTGCTGCTCAATTTACTGAATAATATACAGTAAGAAACAAGTTGTTTTAGTTGAACTAAACTACACCTTTAATGTCCTCCTATCTACACACATACCTACTCTCGTCTGACTCCTAGGCTCTAATTCTGCCTAGATGAAACAACATAGTAGCACTATTTGATATATTAGACACACTGAGTTCCATCATTTTACTTACATTCCGATTTTAGAATTGTATGAGGCGTAACCACGCTTCTTCACAATTTCAAATTATGATTTAAAACACTATTTTGTAAGTTCGAAAGTCTCGAATATTTTATTCTCGTATCACTAGAATAAAATCAGAAACAGAAGAAAAACAGGTAGAAAAAAAACAGAAACAGGACGAAATAGCTATTATAAAAACAGAAACAGAACAGAACAGGTAAATAAAAAACAGGTCATCTGTTTCTGTTCTGTTTCTGTTTTTTTCTGAATTAACAGAACAGAAACAGGTATTTTAAAAACAGAACAGAAACAGAAAACAGAAACAGTGCCCATGCTTACTAAGGATTGGACCACAACCCTTTCAAAACATGATGAAGAAAAGAGTTCCAGGAAATATTTTGTTCGTAGAAAATAGTGATTTCCCTATTTGAACCCAGTATAAACACTTGAGGAATAAAACAAAGGTACTAACTTTCCAGTATATTTACAATTACATTTGAATCGAAAAAGTACGACTGGCATTTGAACCCAGTATAAACACTTGAGGAATAAAACAAAGGTACTAACTTTCCAGTATGTTTACAATTACATTTGAATCGAAAAAGTACGACTGGCATTACATTATTTTTATAGTCGGGCCTTTTTTCCGTTTTCAGTGTGTTTGTACTCCGCTGTTAACATTTTTGTAATTAGTGGGTTATATATATATATATATATATATATATATATATATATATATATATATATATATATATATATATATATATATATATATATATAGATATATATATATATATATAGATATATATATATATATAGATATATATATATATATAGATATATATATATATATATATATATATATATATATATATATATATATATATATAATATATATATATATATATATATATATATATATATATATATAATACATATATATATATATATATATATATATATATATATATATATATATATATATATATATATATATATATAATCATTGAAATATTACACTGGATTTATCCATTGTAGCTTAACATCATCTGGATTGGAAGTATGCTTTATAACAAATTCAATAAATATCCTTTTTATTGACCCACAGCTACATTTTGGAAAAAAGAAGAGCAAAACGACTGTATATTATTCTGAAAACTAATGTAAAAAAATGAACGTTTGAAAATTTTCAATGTCATTTTTTAGATCAACAAAAACAAGATAATTTATGTAAGACATGTTTTATTAAGATATGTTACATTAATTTATTATTGTTATTTTTATTAATTGTAATTAATATTAGTTTTAATTAGTATGTTATATTAATTAATTTATTATTTTATGTAAGGTATATTTCAGTATATTCAGTACGAAAATGATGTAGTTTTGTAGATTAAACCATAGAAACATTTCGGGATGTTTTTAATACCAATACTCGCCTAAGTTCAGTATATATATATATATATATATATATATATATATATATATATATATATATATATATATATATATATATATATATATATATATATATATATATATATACTTGTTATATATATATAATGCTTTAGGTACTTGTTAATTAAACGAAACGCATTCAAGAATAACGCTTAGGTTAGGTTTAAGTATAGCGGGTCTGCATGCAAAATATGTTAGCTACAATTATTCTGCATATTATGAAGTAAGAATTGTTTTCTAACTTCACACTGTCCAAATGCTTTAGTTAATGTCCGACGTGTATTATTTTGTTTTACAAAAAAAGAAATAATTTCTTTTTTTCGCACTGAGGTTGGCTCGGCTAAGGACTTTGTCGAAATATCTGCTTTATCTTTTTGATTAGTCACCGGCTAAAACTCATTCTCATTTTTTTTTTTTTTTTTTTTTTTTTTTTTTTTTTTTTTTTTTTCGTAGTTTTATCGTATATTACAAGTATACCATGATTTTTTAGGACTTTGATGGGAGATCCTCCAGAAGATGGTATCGCAAGGCCACCTTCACCTCAGATGTCCTCACCAAGTAGCTCTCACTTTAAAATTGACCAGGTTTGTATTCAATATATTTTTTTCATTTCTATCGTATCAAATAGTACACAAAGACGGAGTACAAAAATGGGAATAGTAATCAAAACAAGCAATAATTATCATGGGTTTAAATACTACATCGAAACTTTAAACATAAATAAAATAGAAACACTAAAAATAGTCACATAGAAACTACTTCAGACATCGCTGTAAGAAAGGATCGGTCGAAAGACCTCTGTCACCTCAGATGTCCTCACCAAGTAGTTCTCACTTAAAATTGACCAGGTGTGTATTGAATATTTCCATAAAATAATACAGTACATAAAGACGGAGTACAATAGAGGAAAAAATCACAACAATAATCAAAACTAGTAATAAGTATTACGGGTTTAAACACGAAACATAGACACTTAAACATTGAAACACTGGACATAAAAGATAGAAACACTAAACCAAGTCACATAGAAACTACTTCAGACATTGCTATCTAACGCGCGCCGCTGCCGGCAGAGGTGGCGGCGTTCGGTCCCATTTTTGATCGTTTTCTTTCTTTATTAGGATGATAACTGATTCTATGGGTATGTTTTGAAATAAGTTTTGACATGGCTGTTTTTGGGTCGGCTATTTTATTACTATAGATTTTTAAATTTGAGGATTAATTCTGAGTTTTGCATCCATGTGGGCTTGTGAAGTAAATATTTTAAGAATTTTAAATATCTTTTATCTGCTAGTGTGAAAATCTTCCAAAATGGTGCAGTGTACAGGATATCTGAGAGTATTGTAGAATTGTGCGGTTTAGCAAGGGTCATTTTTTTTCTGAGTTCTGAATACCTTTTTTTACTTTTAGTGTGGGAAATCAGGAGTAGAGGTTGCTTACTCGGATTTTTTTTTTTTTTTTTTTTTTTTTTTTTTTTTTTTTTTTTTTTTTTTTTTTTTTTTTACGCCGTGTGTAGAAAGATTATATGGAAGTTTAGAATTGCTTGAAAAAAGTAAAATCGGACAAGAGATTAAAAAGAATAAATAAGACTTTTACAGGTGAAAACCTTCTATTATATTGGATATGGCAAATTTCATGCCCTAGCCTGAAGGGTGTCCTTTGCATTAAATGTGTTCGTGGAATTTTTTCTCTTTTAATTAAATAATAAAATCCATGAACATTACATAATTTTATTGAAAACGGTTGCTTGGTATGCATAAAATTTTTCGTGCCAGAACATAAATAGTTTTATTCTAATCAAATCGTGTTCTTCTCTACTCAGTAAACATGAACAGCGGATTAAGTAATCATTGAAGATTCTTTGGGGGGCAATATGATATGATATATTCATTTAACAATAACAACCTACATACAAAAATCAATGTGATTCACCCAAAACCAAACGGTCGACATTGGGTGAATCAGATAAAAAGTCATACATGTAACTATACATACCATTTAAATTCACTATAATAAGAAAGAAAGAAAGAAAGAAAAATAATACTACGGGGAAGTAACAATACATACCATACTGTGGGGTCACACTCACCAACCAACAAACAATTACAACTTAATTTCAGTCGAACCAAATCAAATAAATCACTTTTGAAAAAATTAGATACGCCCTGTGGTTGTTGTCACATCGACATGAGGTAGAATTGTGATTTATTATTATTGAGCTTTTTAGGTGAGTTTACTGGCTGAGCGGTCTTTTAACCCGTAAAAGTAGCCACGGAAAAATAATATGGTTTTTGCACTAAGATTTTTGTTAATTTGAAACCATAACGATATTCGTCAGTGATAACCATACAGCATTCGTTCATTTTCGTTTACAAATGTGAAGGGAAAATGGCTGACAAGACCATTTAAAAGAAAAATAATAAAATTTCTATAAAAAAAGAAACTGTTAAAATTAATCGTTTGTGGCCTGAACAACGGTTTTTATGGACTTGAAGGGCCTTTTTCTATTGTGTTTGGTTAAATTAGGCTAGGCTCCATTCAATGAATCTTTTTTTAGTTTATGCAAAGATAATTAAATTTTTGACACAAGATAATTAATAAAGATACATGTGTTATCTCAGTTATGCAACTTTCGATTATTGTAAAGGGCAAACGTTTATTCTTTTGTTCCATTTTCATCTGTACGTTATCTATTTTCCCTATTACCTATTTTCCCTTGAAATTCTCTGACTTAACCTAACCGAACTTAGCTAAATAGAAAGACCTATCTAGATATATGTAATCTAAACGGTTTTGGTAAATTATGTGTCACTGTGTGATTTCCAAAGACTATGATTTGGGCTATATGAAAATCCCAAGGCCGTACCCAGAGGGAGGGGGGTTTGACCCCCCCCCCGAAATGTTTGTTTGACTCGTAAAAACGTAACAAAAATGAATATAAACAAATTTTGTATGCGTTTTTTGAGGTTTTTTTGTGTAAACCCCCCCCCCCCAAAAAAAAAAAAATCTTTGAGCAAAACCCCCTCCGAAAAAAAATCATGGGTACGACCTTGGAAAATCCTACGGATTGTTTGAATTTTCTGAAAGGTATACTGGCTGCTCTATCTATGGGCAGCCAGTTTCCGTCTCAATGCTCTATCCAGGGATGGGGGTTAGGGGGTTTTATCCCCCCCCCTAAATGTTTGTCAGACTCGTAAAAACGTACCAAAAATTAATGTAAACAAATTTTTGATTCGTTTTATTTTCAATTTTTTTTGTAATCCCCCTCCCACTCCCCCTGAAAAATAATCCTGGATGCGTTCTTGGTCCGTCTACACGATAATATTAAACGATCCGGATTCGGTTTACGTGCTTGGGAATTTGAATTTTTTAACAGACCTGACTTGTACAAAAAGGTATTAACAAACAGAGCAATAAAGCTTTCATTCAGCGTCTCGTTTGTGCTACTGTTTTTAATTCAGTTATTTCAGTTTTCTATGGTTTGAATTTGTTTTATTCTGCATATTTACCTCCGTAAAATTATCCAATCTTTTGTATTTCTTTTTAAATGTATTAATTTTATTTTTTATCAGCTTTTCATCCAGTGCTATGTTCGGAAAGTTCATGTAGATGCTTGCCCACAGGCAGATGGAGAAGTCCCACTTAAGATTGGTCTGAAAATCCAATCAGGAAAATTTGGAACCTAAAAGACCCTATTTATGTATCATGTCTTATGTCTTTTTTACACCAATTACCTGTGTCAAATCTTCGCATTTCTTTTTTCCAGGCTGGAGCTTCCAGAAGCGAAATGTTCTTACCCCAAAATCAAGTTCCTAAGTTTTTCAGATTAGAAGAAATCAAAAAAGAAAAAGGGAACACTGGTATGTTTTTGATTGTTTTACGCATTCTCCTGAGCCTTTATATGGTTTGTGTTCGTAAGGTTATTTTTTCTGGTATTTTCTGTAATTTTTTTTATTTTATCTAATCGTAAGTGAACTGTTATTTTTTTATAGTAAGGGTAGAACTCTCTCTCTCCCCCTCTCTCTCCTGTATTCTTTCACCCTCCCTGACAAAAAAATTCTAAATTTAGTATGATAATAGTTAAAAATCATTATATCTATGCTTCTGGAGAGAACAAACACTGCGTTTACACTGCTTCAAAAGGTTTTTTCTTTGAACTGCTTCAAATTCTGAATTTTCAAGAATTTGAACTGCTTCAAATTCTTTACCATCTTAGAACCACCATTGATTTCCATCTTTTTTTCAGAGTATAAACTCGCTGTCGATAGAAGAATGCACCTTGGTGATATGAAGAAGAACCTGGAACCTTATGTCAATGTACCCTGTGATTTCTTTAGAATATTTAAAATTCAAGCCTCTTCTGGTATTGATCGTGAATGTGTCAACTTGAACGAGTCCCTTGAGACATTTGGGGATGAGGCGTACTTAACCGTGCGACTAGGCAGAGCTTTAAAACCTGGTGAAATTAGAGGGAAAGTCTTCCACCTCCAGCCCAATGAAGCGGAGGTAAGTCTTCATGTTCTGAGTCAGTAAATATTATATGCTTCGTGGTTACCTTGGTACATAGCATAAAAATGTTAACCTTTTGTCCTGTCTGATGTAAAATGGGAATTAGACAAACTTTGTCTGTGATAGTCAGTTTTTGACAAGTATGGTCATAAAAAAACTAAACACCGTGAAAGAAAGAAAAGTTGGTGAAATAAAAGAAAAACTGGATGAAATGAATGAATGAATGAAAGAAAAACTTAGAGATAAAAAAACTGTAAATTCCAAGAGCTATAAGTTAAAACCTGACTTTCTTGTTTTTATTTCTTTTTTACCTAAAGTTTATCTTGTTCAATTTTCCTGAGATTGTATTTCATTCTGCTTTTTTTTTACAATTTTTAACAGCTTTTCTTCCTTTTGTTTCTGTTCAATTTTTTTCCATTTTACTTCCACCGAGGGTGGTATATCAGAGATCTTTGTAGAATTTGTATACTTTCCGTACAGTTTTACAATGCTTATGAATTCTTCTCGCTTTTTGCATTATTTGTTACGTCTAATCAATAGTGTCCCTTTGGTAGCATAGTGTATTGATGCTCTGCATGTCAATACGGGGCCCAAAGATTTATCCACGCTACAGCCAAGTTGGATGGCACGCTTGCTACCTACTACTACTACTAAAAACTCACTGCCGCATCAAGCCACCTGAGGCAGACAGCTACGCACGCTCCTCCTCCATTCCTATCTACTCAATGCCTCCCATTCCCAGCCTCCCATTTGAAAGTTCCCATTTTCATTAAGTCTTTCCTTGTTTTTCTTTGCCCTAGACAGTTTGCTGCAAAATTCTTGTTTCTGTCATGTCTGAATGAGATGCATTTGGTAATGCAACCCCAAATATGTATTGCGTGCAAAGCCATCTATAGATAGATCTTGACAGGGATTTTTTTTTTCTTCTGTGCAATTGTTACTTTTTTTCTTCTTTTTTTCTTTTTTTTCCCTTAAAATAGAAACTTAATATTTTGTTTTGGTGATATGAATTTCCTTTTGTTTCCATTTTTCTTGAGGAAGTAAATTAGCATGCACTGTAATCTTCCACATATGTCATACCTGCTATGTTTATTTATGCAAATTAAGCTTTAGGTCTCTTCAAATTTTGGTTTTCTAGCCCTGTTGAAGCATATAACCCAAGCTCAAATGCCATCTCACATAATATTGGTAGTTATTTTTTTAAAACCTATAGATTCTATTAACAGTTCAATATTGACAAGTTGTTGCCAAAAAAATTCCCCTCTTTTAGGAAGGGATGTTCCTATATCCTTTCGTTTATATAAATCTATGAAGTCTTTGCAAGAGTTGTATCAAATAAACAGCAAGGCCTCTAGTTCTTTATATTTAGATTAGCACATTTTAAGCACTTCCAATGTTTATCTTGTATCTAGGTGCATAATATTTTTTTTATTCGTTTCTTCTCGGGAAAAAGTCAATCAATGTACGAAATGTACCGACTTGGCATCCTCTTATTTTTTTTTATTTTTTTGCCAGCTCTTATATTTATATTTTCCTTTACATGTTTTTTTTTTTATTTCCTCAAGGAATTCTCAGCTCCGAATGTATTTATATTTAGTGATTCATTTTGTTTGTGCTATATAATACAGAGAAATCACAAATATAATTTGTGTTTTAGCCTGTTAGTCCTAACTGTCTCTTTGAGTGGATTTTGGAGCCAGGGACTTCTGTGCGGCAAGTGCGAGAAGAGCTGTGGAAGGAATCACAGAAGTATGGGGTCGATGTGCCTTTAGAACGGTTTTGTGTCAGGATGAAGTCCCGGAAATGTCCGGCCAAGATCTTTGCGGATCATGAAACTATCGGAAATGAAGATATCCCATTGTATGCCAACTGGGAAATTTTCGTACAGGTATTGATGAGCGATTCTTATGTCTATCGGAACAATTTACCCCTAATTTTTATACCCTTAAATCATTCATACTAATAAGTACATTGTCCTGTAAAAATCCGAACCACTGTTTTTGTATTCACGTTTTGTTGAAGTTCCTTTAAAGGGTGCAGAATAAAAAAAAGGTATGGCAACGCTGATGAAAATGTTGCGCTGCCCTAAAATCTTCATAATTTTTAAATAGTAAAAAGAAAAATCGGTGGCTAAAGTGGGTCCTGGGGCAAAAAGTTATATTTTGATGTCCTTGGTACTTCAAGGGTCAAAATGGAATTTGCAACAATAGCCCTTAGAATATTTGAAAAGAGCGTTCAATAGTGGTATCAATTCACGAAAATGTATGGGGGGGAGGGGTTAACGAAGATACCGAAAAATTGAACAACGTTGATCATATGTATCTAAAAAAAGGCGTAGCAGTTCAGTCAAGGGGTAATATAGTATATAGCTAACAAAAATTACTATGAAATAGAAATATCAAGATATTTTCTAGAATCTAGGGTACTTGGCTGTCACCCAGTATTAACAAGTAAGGAAAAGAATTGAATTAAAGATGTGAGATGAATTAAAAATTGAAAAAAAAATGAAAGAAATTAAATAAAAGTAATTGACGAGTAAGTAAAAAGAATAATAAAACTAGTAGACGAAAAGAAATGAATGATGAACTCTGTGAAAAGTAAATAAAGAAAAGTAATCTTAAAGACAACTTAAACATCAAAGTGTTAGTTGTGATGATTCCAATTTTTTTTTTCACTTCTTATTATATTTATTGTTTCACTTCTTCTTATTTATTTTATTGTTCCAACTACGACTACTTTCCCTGTTCCCGACAGCACCTGCTGTAAAGAAAGAAAAAAAAACGCTGTATACACTGTTTAAACTGTTTGTCTGTTGCAGTATTTTGTTATTTCCATCCTTTCCTAGTGTTTTATCACCTATTCAATCAAGTCCTATCATCTGTTTTTAAAGCGAACGCTTCAATGATTTTTTTTTTTTTAGAACACTGTTCAACACGCTAAGTGTCAAGGGCACCGGCGGAAAATTTTCCGGGGGGGGGGGGGCAGACGCCAAAATAGCAGTGGTTATTTTTAATTATTATGCATTTAATCTTAAAAGAAAATCGCATTCAAACCAAAATTACAGAAAGATTTATTGCTTCCGTAGATTATAACAGATGTAGACTTGTCTTTATGCAATGTCGCATACGCCTTAAAATAGTTTATAGAAGGAGTAGAGATACTCAAAAATCATCCTGCTTGCATAGATACCACGTTTTGATTTTATAACGGCCATGTAAAATTTACCTCTTTCATAACGGGACGATTCTCCCCTTCAAACTTAAGTCCCTTATATATTCAGACATAAAAAAAAATAGCGAAAAAAAACAAAATTTAAACTTTCTATCCAGTTGTCAAAATTGACCCCTCATATACGTAATAATTTCTGTTCATTTTAAGTTTTAATGTTGCTCCTTACTTTCGGTTGAAAAAAATGAGGGCTTATTGTAACGGAAATGATAAGTTTAGTGCCCTTTTAAGTGGTAATAAAAAAACTGGAGGGCAAATAGGCAATACTCCCATGCCACTTTTTCCCAAAATCATCCGATTAAAATTTTGAAATATCTATTTTGCTCATCATAGTTGAAAGACCCAATAACTATGTCTTTGGAGGTGAAGTAACCCCTACAGCCCCTGGGGAATGGTTGTCAAGTTATAAAAAACACGTTATTTAAAAAACGATCAGAAGTTAATTATAAAAAAAAACAAGTTTTTTTTTCAACTGAAACTAAAGAGCGACATTAAAACTTAAAACGAATAGAAATTATTGCGTATATGAGGGGGGCTGCCCCCTCCTCAACACCTCGCTCTTTACGCTAAAGTTTAAATTTTGTCCAAATTCTTTAAAAACGGCTCCTAAAACAAAATGGTCGTTTAATTAAAACAATAAGTAACTTTTTTAACGTGCCGAAAAACTGTAGCGTGAAGAGCGAGGTGTTGAGGAGAGTGCAGCCCCCTCATATACGTAATAATTTCTGTTCATTTTAAGTTTTAATGTTGCTCCTTACTTTCGGTTGAAAAAAATGTTTTTTTTTTATTTAATGAAGCTTAGAGACATACATTTTTCTAAAGGCAATGGAAAAAGTATGTCAATTAAAGTCAAACTATATAAAAATGAAAAAAGTAAGTAATTACAAAAAAATACACAAAACAATAGCCTACTTACAAAAGCTAAGATGTAAACTCGCAGCATTCGGTTCTGTTGAGCAATGCCAAAGTGTTGGACGGATATTTTTTTTAACAAAATAGACAGTTTTGAACTTGGTTATCAACACCAATATATTTAGTACCTTTAGACTCAGTGTTTTAACAAAGTAACGCACTATTAAAGTAGTTTGTTCAAAGTAAAACATTAAAACTAAGATAAAGAAAATCAAATAAGAATTTTTAGTTCAATATTTTAATTTAATTTTGAATACCAAAACCGAATATATTTGACACCTTTATGCTTCAATACTGTAAAAAATTAAATCTTTTTCAAAGTGACAACTAGATAAATGCAATCACTCTTAGACAAAAATGATAATAAAACACAAAAAAACGTATCCGTTCAGGGGAAAAATACAGAAAATCCCAGCATTATGTTCAGGGGAAACACTTCTGATTATAGTGGCTTCATATATCAGCTCACGGGCACTCCTGCAATTCAAGCAAAAGTTAACGGCATATTTTTTTTGCCGAAATTGCCCCTTATTAATTTGTTTTTCTTATTTTTTCTATAATTATACGAACTCTATTGTGTACTAATAACTGCACTAATTACTAATAAACAAAAATATATTTAGGATTACTACAAAAAGCTGATTATTTGATTTAATGCTATCAATAATTAAGCTCTCGTACTTTTGTTATTGACAAGGATTCTTATTTACTTACCATTCATTGCCATGAAGAATTTTATTTGTCTTATTTTTTACACGAACCAAATCATATAGAAAAAATGTTTGTGGAAAACTCGAAAGGGGTCACTCAGTCACAAATTAGAACTTATATCTTCCTTATTAAGAGTCACAATCTATTGGCAGGCAGCCAACAATGGGGCGACACATTTTTTTTATGGTTTTTCCCTTTTCTGCTCTCTTTTCTTTTGTTTTCTTATAATTACGTTATAGTCCCAAATTTCCCAGGGGGTGGGGTATGGCCCCCTGCCTCCCCTGCCGGCGCCCATGCTAAGTGTCTCATCAATTATCTATCCTAAAGCCTATTAGTCATCTAGAGTGTTATTTCTGCTCCTTCCAATTCTACTTTCATCTTGTACTTCAGCGTATCCTGTCTCAAGAGTAATCGTCCCTTTCTTTCTCACTGTTTTTCTATATAATTTTACCTGTATTGCATCATCCACTGCTAGCTATGGTTTATGTTTTGTTTGTACTGCGCAAAAAACACACAGGAGCAACGGCATATCCAGGATTTCTGTCTGGGGAAGGGGTAAAAAAAAATCATAAAAAATGCATCAAAAATTGGTTTATATGTGTCCTTGTTACGTTTTTACGAGT
>CM051270.1:20571104-20621104 GCA_027921565.1 Artemia sinica | reverse complement strand
ATTGCAAAACCTTTAGGATATTTTCCTTGTGATATGTCATTGTTAAAGATTGATTCAGATCTTGATTGGGAAAGGAAAGCCAGGTCAATTGAAGATTTGCCATATTCCATAAATGAAGATGGTGGTATTTTGTTTTGGAGGTTTGTTTTTCTTTCAGTTTAGTTTTCTGTCGAAAGTTATCCCTATTGGCTACTAACGTGCCCGAAACATTCGCAAAATTTCAAATTACTGTCTTGGACAGTTTAGAGATAGAATTAGTTTACTTTTTTTGCATTTAAGTTGCTCTATGGCTTTTAATATTGTACTTTCATAAAAAATGATAAACAAATAAAAAAAAAATAAAAGCCATTTTTGCTTAGGCTACTATATATTAACTCGAAAGCATTTTCTGTATCCTTTTATACATTGCAAGAAAGAGAGTTAAATGATCCTACAAAGTACTAAGGGCAGTGAAAATCAAACTTGATTGTTTAAATTAATTAAATGGAAATGAAAGCGCAACCATATATATCTTAAAGTTTTTTTAAAATTTGGAAATTCACTTTTAAGGAAGAGATCTCTAAAAGATTGTTGATGTAGAATTGTACGGACGAAAAGCGTTGCCAATTATAACTAGTTAATTTTGCTTCTTTATTTTCGCGGTTCTAAGTGACAACACTGATTAAAAATTCTAACTGCTCCAAAAACGTCATAATTTTGAAACAACTAAACAAAAAATCTTAGATAATTGCGGTCCAGGGGATGAAAAAGTATTTATCTTGATGTCCTTGGTATTCTAAGGTTATAAGACAAGAAACACCAATGACATTGCTATGCTATCCAGCAGAACTAGGAATTCTTTTTAAATTTGACTTGTGTTGTCTGGTAAAGTCGAGAATTGAGGCTCTTCAGGAGGAGACATATTAGGACAAAGAGACAAAGTTTTAAACTGCTAATTTTATGCTTATTTCCATTGTTTGGTTCGTGTTTTGACAATCCATCCCAAGTCCCCTTTTAATCGTCTCATACAGCATTAGGCTATGAAACAGTAACGTAATAAATGATGAACACTGATTCAAAAACAGATAAAAATGGGAAAAACAAGGAGGTACGATTCATCATGTTTGCTGCTCATTATAAAGTAAGGCTTCAACTCTTTTAGGTTATAGTCTTGGGTTATATGAGACCACTAGAGGGGATTGGGGATGAATTGTCAAAAACGCAAATCAAACCGTGAAAATAACCATAAAATTAGCAATTTAAAAAATTGTCTTTTTTTCGAGCATGTCTCCTTCTGAAGAATCCAATTCTAGACGTTTACCGTGTTTTTATTTTGTTTTTTGTTTTTTTGGGTTTTTTTTCGTCTGCGTTTTTGTAAATTTTCAGCTTTCAAAACATTCATTCGTCTATTCGATTTTTTAAGACGTCAAATTAAAAAATCATTCGATTTTTAAGATTTTTTAAGACGTTACCACCAGTAGTTTCCTGCCTCATTTTAACAACAACTACTACCAGTAACAACTCACTGCACTACCAAGTCGCCTGAGGCCAGTACAGCTACGCACGCTCCTCCTCCATCCCAACATTTTAATAACTGATGAAAAAAATTGTTAAATAAATTAATGAAAGGGAGAAATCACTTCTTATTCGAGACTCCTTCAACCAATCTACTTTGATGTCGATATTAATTAGTTAGACAGAATATTCCATAAAACTGATTGACTTGAGAAATTAAAAGCAAAAACTTTAAAGAAGAAAAAAGACCTTGAGGTTTGTTTTTTTTTTAAACGCACTGTTTACAAACGTTGACAAGTAAGGAATGCAATCTTTTTTTAACATGTATTAACGAACAATTGACGTCTCATTGTTTGAATTAATCAGGTAGAAACTTCTGCAACTATATAACCTAAAAAAAATCAGAAATTATTGTTTTTTTTACGTACATGTATTAACGTACAAATGACGTCGGATTGTTTGAATTAATCAAGTAGAAACTTTTGATCAGTTTAAATCAGAGTTTACTACTAACAGTCTTCAAATTAACGAGGATAAATCAAAGGTTTTGAGGTTTAACCCACTTAAACGCGATTTTACCTGCCCCTCGACTTTGTTCCCTTCTGCTTCGTGTGCGACTATCTTGGGCGTCACCTTTAGTGTGGACTGTTCATTCTCTATTCACGTACATGAGCTGGTAAAGAAGGGCAGTATGCTATGCGGACACTAGTGGCGATGCGCCGCCTGGGTTTTCCAATATATAAACTGAAAACGGCGTACTTCACTTTTATTCGACCCATCCTTGAATATGCGTGTCCCGTCTAGGGCCCGCAAGTTCATGACATAGATTATTTAAGTGATGATCTGGAAGGGACGAGCTGTAAAAGTCATTCTTTGTGACAAATAAGTAGATTACAGCTCCTCTCTGAAGTCACTTGAAATACCAAGCCTTCGTGATCGCCGTTTTCAGCTGATGATTCGTTTTGGCCAGTTTTTATTGTCTAGTCCTGTACATCGGACAATATTACCACCTGAAATGCATGTCCGCGCTAATAGCAGAAGCAAGAGCAAGCTTATGCCCGTCTCTTGCCGCACTAACAGACTCCTTTGTTCCTTTGTTCCTTTGCTCCTTTAACTCCTTTGTTCCTTTCTTCATAAGTGCTCCTTTCATAAGTGTTCCTTTCTTTCTAGATCCATTCAGGGTTCGATTAGCAAATAAGCAATATTTATTTGTGGTGATTTTAACATGGATTTGAAAAATGAGAATGCACCGCCTACTCAAATATTACTTTCCTCCCTTCCTAGTGGCATTTTCTGCTACCAAAACCGAAGCTGTTTTCTTATGTGCACAACTCGGACTCCATTCCCGATTTGGATTTCAATCTAACGGACGCCCACCAGATGCAGGGTACCATTGTTGACGTTTCAAGCGACATCCTAACAAGCGATCACTTAAGTTTACAGTTTCGACTTACCTTTTCTCTGCCTCTTCATGTGCAAAAGCCCAAGTGTTTTTCTAAGCCTTGCTGGAATCATCTTGATATATCTGTATATCAGAGAACATTAGATTCTATGTTGTCAATAATCCAGATTCCATTTCATCTTTTATGTACGTCCATAAACGGGAACACTTGCGATTTGGATTTTTACTTGGTGGGACCAGTTCATTCAATCAATTTGCTGCTTAATTCTCTCTTCCTTTAGCCAAAATTCGAGTTGGGACACGTAAAAAGGGGTGGAGTGAAGACTTTGAACTTCAGAGAGCCAGACATCGACACAAGTTCTTTTTTCGTATTTGGGCCGACTGCAGTTATCTAAGGTCAGGTAGTTTATTTCAGATCGTCAAATATACGAAGCGTGTATATAGAAATACTGTGCGGCAATGGAAACGGCGTCAAATATGCAACCTCACGCGGGATACTAAAAATAACCCAGCTGTTGTGGCATCACGTATCAAAATTTACATCGACTTCTTCATCTGAGGACAATCCGATTGATTTAGGCTCTTGGGAAAGTCATTTTTTCGCATTATTTTCGGACGATCTACCTCCTCTTATAACAACATTTCGATTTATACTTTTGGGTCATTTTGCAAAGTTAGACCATGCTAAAAACGATAGTAGGATCACGCCGGCATTTATTCTGGTGCATATTCGATGTCTTAAACCAGGTAAAGCACCGGGTTCAGACGGCCTGCAACCCGAAAATCTGATGTACGGGACAGTAAAATTGTTTGAACATCTTGCTATTTTATTCCAGGCTAGTATCACCCAGCAGCAAGTTCCTGATACGGTATGTGAAGATCTAGTAATGTGCATTTTTAAGAAAAATAAAGACCCGAAATCCTGTGACGCATTTAGACCGATTACTGTAAGTTCGACGATTGGCAAGCTTCTTGATGAGCTTATCTATAATGAAATGAGCACAAAATGTGACCATGGCGATAACCATTTTGGTTTTCATGTAGGGCTTGGCGTGCAGAACTACCATGCAACTTCTCGATAGGCATAAAAAGTCAAAAAGTAAACTCTACGTTTGTGCCATTGATACTTCAAAGGCTTTTGACTGCGTTCTTCACTCCCATGCAATTCCGTCTCTCTTTAGAAGTGGAGTTAATCCATTTGGTTGTACCTCTTTATGGCAGTGGTATCAGAAGTCCTCAATCCGGATACGTTTGCATGGTACTGTTAGTAATCGTATTTGCGTGCGCCGTGGTGTTAAGCAAGGTTCTGTTCTTAGTATGGCAATATTTAATAACTATTAGACTAGTCACTCGACAGATTCCACCATATTTAATTGAGCCATATATCGACGCAAGTCACTTGTCTTATACCGATGACAGTCTTCTCTTGGCTGATAATCTTGGGGCACTCCAGAACGCCGTTGATGTTTATTGTCTTGGACCAGAGATCGCCTCCAATGATAAAAATCCAAGTTGGTCCCGCCACAATCTCATCTTCCAGTTCACTTAGGTATTTAGGCCTTCCATTTGGAACTTCAATTAGAACCACTAGGCGCTTATAATTGATTCTTTGAAAGAAAAATTTAGAAATCTTACGGTCTCCTCGTCAGGGTAAAGAGCCAATTTGATTATAGAAACCTTGGTCAGCTATATAATGCATTTTTGCACCACATGTGTTGTTTTTGACACCTTTTTGGAAATTTTTCTCTGCATCTGATAAAAAGCAAGTCGGATCGCTGTTCTTTAGGTTCTGCAAGTATTTTCTTAGTATCCCCATTTGTACTCGGTAATAGTTACATTTCCCGACGGTATGGTGTTTTTGAAATTTGTCAGAAAACTGACGAACTGTCACATAGGTTTTCTGACTGCTGCAACAGAATTGTTGTCATTTCCTTACCTGTTGACTTACCTTCTATCAAGTGCCCAGCGTCGCTAGTTTTGAAATTTTATAATGTTTGACCCATGTACTAAAGTATGACGAAGGCAAAGAAAAAGGGTTGAATCACTGATTCAACCGGGAGTGAGTGGGAGGAGCCGTATAGGTACCAGCCGGCCTACAGGCCTTAAACTGCTGAGGATAGGCAGCTCAAGTACCCACACTTCCCACGACACATCATTAGAATTAAGTAGCTTTACAGGGAGAACCAGTTGTTAGCTGATTGGGGGACGTTTTTGATTATATCTGTAGATACTTTTATGGAGTCAAAGGGGCGAAAGCAGTAATTTGGTAGTCCTTATACCCTTATGCAGTTTTGGAACTGAAACTGGATGCTGAATAAGTGTTTAAAAGTTAAAGTTGTCAAGAATTGTGCGTAATTTTTGTCTGTGTCTTTTTTGTTTTTCTTTTGATTTTCTTATACTCCTCTTTAGTGCATTTTTGTTTTGTACAGAGGTTAACAATAAATTATTGTTATTATAATCTAAAAAAAAATCAGGAATTTATTTTTTAACGTACATGTATTAACATGCATTAACGTGCAAATGACTTCCGATTGTTTGAATTAATGAAGTATTACGCAATTATATAATCTCAAAAGAATCAGGGAATAATTTTTTAACGTATATGTATCAACGTACAAATGGCATTCAGATTGTTTGAATTAATCAAGAAGAAACTTACGCAACTATATAATCTCAAAAATCGAGAATTATTTTTTTAACATACATATATTAACATGCATTAACGTACAAGTGACGTCGGATTGTTTGAATTAATTAAGTAGAAACTTACACAAATATTTAATCTAAAAAAATCAGGAATTCATTTTTTAACGTACATGTATTAACGTATGAATGACGTCGGATTTTTTTGAATTTATCAAGTAGAATCTAAGGCAATTACATAATATCAAAAATCAAGAATTAATTTTTTGACGTATATGTATTAACATGTATTAATGTACAAACAACGTCTGATTATTTGAATTAATCAAATAGACAATTACGTAAGTATATAATCTCAAAAAATCAAGAATTATTTCTTTTGGAAAAAATAATCCATACGTTGTTATGTAGTTTTTTGTAGTAGCGGGCGTCAGATTTAAAAAAAAAAAAGGCGAGTGAAAAATCGGCAAAAATAAGTTAAAACCTATAGCATCAAACAAGGGGGTAAAAAATTTGTGTTTTGATGTCATTTGGGCTTAACGGCATATCACGTATATTATTGATAATTAGCTTCTTAATTTATGTCTTTTTTACAGGGATTCCCACGAAACTCTAAAAGTCTTAACTGATGACGAAAGAAAGGCAATGAATATTAAAGAGAATGCCCGTTTACAGCGGACGAATACCTATACGACATCTTCATATAGTCGCAAGGAGAAAGCTTTAAAAATCTATTACGAATCTACAGTTCAACCAATAAGCGATATCGATGTTGATTGAATCCTTCTCGTCTATAATTTTAAAGTGCTGATTTCTTGGACGTGTACTAAATTCGAAGCGTAATTGGTAAAAAAGAAAAAAATTGACGTTATACTGTTTCTGCCTGATTACTGAATAAAAGAAAACATTATAATTGTTTTTGTTTTATTGTTCTATTCCTTTATTAGAATAATATTTATTTAGCAGCAGATCCAGGATTTTTCTTTGGGGCAGAGAGGGGAGCTAGAATTTGAGATGAGAGCTGCCCGAAAGTAGATTGAGACACTGAAAGGGAAAGTGACTTCTGGACCCACTGCTGCTTTGATTTAGGCTAGTTTGACTGTCAACTAAGCCATAGTGCTTTAAAGGTCATTTTGGAATTTACTTCTCAGTTCTTTAACGCCAGCACGTGAGATTGATTAACTCAGTTCATTTTCCAGTACCGAGATTGGGTAATAAAATACGTCGAAATTTTTTTTCCGAAAAGATTATTTGCATATCCTACCCTTTGCTAGATGATGAAGAAATTTAACCTAATATCTTTTTGAATTTCCATAACTAAGCTTAACAATGAATGAATTTTTAAAAATCCGTTATAAAAGCGAAGAAGAAAATTCCAGTTAACCTCAATTAAATTACATTAATGTTTGAAAAAGAACGATAATTAAACCCAATGAGTAGCTTTTGTACAAATAGTATTCAATGCTCAGTTTTTCATTGCCGTTTTGAAGCTCTCAAAATTTACTTCTTTTTGAAGTTATAACTCGATTTGATTTTGGTTCGGTAATTTGACAAATACTGTCATACTGTATCATAGTCTTTGTCAATTCAACTCAAACTAGGGACCACAAGACTTCTTTAACAAGAATGCAAAGGCTAGTCTACCTATTAATCACCTGAGCGTATCATGGAACTCGCCATGGCATTTTTGGAGCAACAAGTAGAACAACAATCGATTGAATATTTTCTTGTGGAAAAGGCAATAATTCCTATATATGGCTGTAAGTTACGGATAAATAGACTCAAGACAGCAGATAAGCGAAGGGGGAACCAGAAGCCATGTGAGAATCTGAAAATCATTGCTGCCTAGGTACGGGGAGTTTTTCGATGCCGAAGGATAATATAATCCCATCGGTAAAACCCGGTTTCAGATCGCCATAAAGGATAGAAACAAAGTGGAGCAAGAGATGGCGTTGCTTCTCCAAAATAAGGAAATAACCTGATGTACAGGAGGCGATCTCGCGGAAAATCAGACCTTTAATTTAAACATACCAGAGTATCCCTAATTTGAAGGAGGAGGTGACAATTCATTACTTAGGGCTTTAGCTACCGTCTTCCAGGCTGAAATGTTTGGAGTAAACCAGGTAGCTAAGAAACTAAGGAAAATAGAAATCAAAGGTTGGAATTTGTATCTTAACTGATAAAAAAGCATACTCCAGGGATATTGAAAATACTAAGAGCAGGCAAAAAATTAAATTAGGATTCTATAAAGCAGTAAACAGATTACCATCGAATGGAAACAGAATTACACGGATGAAGCAGCTAAGACTGTGTCATCACTGACATGCTAAGAATGGGAACATTTCATTCCCATCTCTCAAAGCTGCTGGAAACCGATAATAAGGACACAAAGCAATGAGAGGGCAGAGCGAAACGGACACCGAAAGGCGGGTTGTCAAGAAACATATGAAATAATTCTGAGTTGAGGGAAATGAATAAATAAAATAAATATATACTGTTCCACTGACAATCTAAAACATGGAAATGCTGTCCCATTGAGAGTTTGAAATCTGAATGGTTAATTTCAAAATCTGTAAAATCTAATTTTTAAGATTGTGGTTTTAATAGATTGTGGGTTTTGAATGGTAGGCCTATAGATGCCGCTGTACCAAATTGCGCGATTCAAAAAATCCAGTTTCTGAAATCCTTTTTCCCATTGTCAATTTTAGATCTTGTTTTGAGAATCTGGCTTTTTAGTGGGAAAGAGCTGTCGTTCTTTAAAAATTAAGAGTACGAAAACGGATTTGTATCCATATCATCTGTATTAGCTTTGTTCAAATTTACGGCTTTTCAATTGCCAGCTAGAGTAATGGATGGACTATTAAACCGTCAATCTACATTCATTTGTTGTTTTGTTTATTAATCTTGGTTTTGATGTTTTTGTTTGTTTTTTTCGATATTATGAGAAATCGGAATATTCAGCTCGAAATAAGGATTGTTTTATACAATGTACGAAAGTTTATTGAAGAATCAATCATAATCATACCTTGTGGCAGTGCAGGGGTTGAAGGTGCGCTTTCTGATTGATAGGTCGCCGGTTCAATCCCGCTTGTCGCAAGGAAACGATTAATATCTTCGACATACACTAATTTTTTAATCTAATTAATAAGTCTATTGTTCGAATGTATTTTTTTTTTTACACAAATATGCTGCTGCCTTACTTTTGCATAATGAGATTTACCCTGGGTTGTGCAGAACTTAATTTATTTGTAATTCGGAACTTTATAGCGGCCAAATTGGTTATAAGGCTCAGACTGGCTTCTCTATAATGGTGATTATAAAATATTTATATAAAAAAAAAATTTGCAAACCGGGGATTTCAATTGTGTAGGAGCTGCGTTCTCCTGATTTTAGGCCCCCTGGCCTTGATTAAAAATAATTTTTGGAGAAATATCATCAAAAAATACCTTTATAATGTGTTCAAAATAGGAAATAATAAACTTGTGTCTTCATAATGACTGGTGCAAATACTAAACAAACTTTGAATAGTGTTGATTTAAAATCTCTTTTTAATTGTCAATCAATGTATATGAATACATGACGCATAACATACGAAAATCATTCAGCCTGCCCACGGTATGACTCAATTCTGCTCTCGAAAAACTACATTAATTACTGACATTTTTTTACTTTTCTAAGGAGGCCTATAGTTAAAAAAAACTGACGGACAATAAACTTCTGTATTTCTTTCGTATAACAAAAAGAAAAAAAAATGCATACGCCGCGTTATGTGAATGGACAACGCTGCCCTGATTAACTTAAAACCATACGATTTTTTTTAATGAGTCAATCGACGTCAACCCGAGTACAAAAACCGTACCTTAATACTAACAATACAGATTCTAATAAATTGGGTTTGACAGCTTCATTAAAAGGCAATTTTTCCCAAACAAAGTTTATTGACATATGACTTTTTCGCTATAGGAGACAGAATCATGTTTGATATTTGCTTCTTTTTTATGAAGCATATAAAAAAAATATATTCTTTTGTGAATACCCCTGTCCCAGGAAAGTTTTGGCGGAAACATAAAACAGCGCTTTATTAGGATCCGACTCAATCCCCCAAGAGAATCTCTACTTCCCCCTCCCCCAACACTTCACTGCTAAAGGTTGGAAATTTGAGCATTAGCGCGCAGTGGTGTTACCGGGATTCAAATTAAGGAGGAGGGGTGTCCTAAAAACGAAATCATTATTGTACTGTCATCTTAAAATTTAACAGTGCTTGTCTCAAAATAAAATTTTTCATGCTTCATAGGGGGGTGGGATTTCTAAGCCCCACCCCTCCTTCTGTGGACGAAGAATGACAGATTGCCGAAGATCTTCTATGTCAGGCAACTGTCTAGGGCCGATGGAAAATCAGGTCACTCCCGAATGGAGTGGGAGGATGTAAGAAAAGATTTAATTAACTACTGTCGCTAACAACTCATCGCAGGACCGAGCCACCTGAGGCGACACAAGCTACGCAAGCTCCTCCTCCATCCCAGTCTATTCAAAGCCTCCCTCTTTGCACCCTCTCAGGAAGTTAGCATTTCCTTTAAATTTTTCTTTATGACATCCTCCCACCCCAGACAAGGACGAATTGCTTTCCGTTTAGCCCTAGACGGTTGGCCGAAAACGACAATCTTCGGCAATCTGTCATCCTTCATCCGCACAACGTGCCCTAACCACCTCAACCTTTTTTTCATTATAGCCCTAGAAAGCGGTATTGAACCACATTTTTCGTACAGCCTACTGTTTGAAATACGGTAAGTCAGCCGGGTACCCAGAACAATCCGTAAGCAATTTCTCTGTTACTTATTGCTAGTCTTAATGACTTAGTCTTCTTAACATTAATTTTCAAACCTATTCTAGCACCCTGAACTCGCAAAACCTCTAAAAGTTCATTCATTTTGCTCAAACTTTCATCTAGGATGCTTAAATCATCAGCATAATATAAGCCCAGGAGCGTTTTTCCTTCCTATTTGATTCCGTGGTCTCCCATTGCCTTTCCTGTGCTCCTTAAGACCATCAAAATGATCCATAGAAAGAGGGATAGAACACAACCCTGCTTAACTCCTCATTTAAGACAAAACCAGTTGCTAACTTCATTTCCTACCTTAACCGCAGCAGTTTTATTCTCGTACATAGCACTAATCACTTTAATGTATATGTCTGGTAAAAGAAAAGGTGTAAAGCAAGGCCGTATCCAGGAGGGGGGGGGCTAAGGAGTTTGAGCCCCCCCCCCCCAAATGTTCGTCTGGCTCGTAAAAACGCAACAAGAATGAATAAAAAATTTGACATGTTTTTATAATTTTTTTGTAACCCCCCCCCCCAAAAAAAAAAAAACGTTTTGTAACCCTCCCCCCCCCCCCCAAAAAAAAAAAAAAATCTGGATACAACCCTGGTGTAAAGAAGGAGGTTTTGAATTAATTGGGATGGAATAGGAGCGTCCGTAGCTGCGTTGGCCTCAGACAGCTTGGTGCTACAGTGAGTTGTTAGTAGTAGTAGTGTGAATCTGTCTCCTGGATACGCCACTATATGTGGGCCATCCTCCAAATTGGATTATCCATCCTCAGCAATGAGTCATTTCGAAATGGAAACCATATTGATATCATATTCTTCATTTTGCGGTCATTCTATTTTTTTTTTATCTGGTTTTCTTCCAAATCTGAAGCCTAAAGACCTGAAATCTATCCGGACTTATTATTTTAAATTTTTTCGGTACCTTTTGTGCCTCCCTCAGTGGTTCCGGAACCGGCATCTAATATCGCGATCCGTCCTCCCTGATCTACGGGAAAAAGTGACTGTGCTTGCGGGAAAGCTGTCGTTATCTGCAGGTCCTACAGCGCACCATAATTTACGTCATTTTATGTAAATAATTGCTAAGTGTGCGAGTTGCTTTTTTGTTGTTTTTTTTTGTTTTTGTTCTTGATGTACTCCACTTCTTTTTGTTCATAGTGGGTAATAAATAAATCATTATTATTATTATTAAAGAATTAATAAACAGACCAAGATATAGTAAAGAAAGAGCTCGCCCATAGAAACAAAAAACTTAGAAACCCGTTCAAAAAATCTCAAAAGGATCAAAGGGGGCACAAAAGAATTTTTTCGGGGAAAGGGAGGTACGAAAAAAACTTTGAAAAACGCATCAAAAAATTGTTTATATTAATTTTGTTTCAAAAAAAATGAATAAAAAAAAAACAACACAAAAACACATTTTGTTAATAAAAACACGCGCTAAAAAGGGAAGAACAAATATAGTAAACTGTTCAAATATTTTCTCTAAATATTTTTGGGGCCTGAGACACCCCCCCCCACACACACACACCCAAGAAAAACATCGATGTCTCTGATCAGCAGAAACTATGGGGCAATTTTTCGCGAATGAATTATAGATTCCTAGAATCGCCACCCATGTTTTTTAGGAAAGAGACGTTACGCTCTACCGAGCAAATTTTCCAAAAATTCCCTAAATTGAGGAACTCTTAGTTTTTGAATATTTCTTTCTCTCTCACTGTATAAGCTTAATTTGTGTGCAAAATTACTGTGTAGTTTGCCTCATTTCCAAGTCATAATACTGATACATATAGATGATATATATATAGACTATATATATAATATATTATATATAGATATATCAATATATTATTATATATATATTATATATATATATATTATATATATATATATATATATATATATATATATATATATATATTATATATATATATATATATATATTATACTATAAAATATGTATAACTCGCAAGGTTAGGTCTTCTACAACACTGGACTAAATATGGCACCATTTTTGAAACATCTATGAAATAACCGATTTTTATTTTCGATTTAGCTTTTAAAAAGTAAAAATATTTGCTCATGTTGCAGACCTTAAACTAGACAAAGAAAAGTATTCAAGAGCACAATTTAAGTAGCGTCACTATATCACTAATAATGGTGCTAAGTAAACAATTCATATCACTTACGACCCTTTGACTAGTCGTAAAATAAATAATATACTAAAATCAACAAAATATTCAGCAAATACGTAAAGATAATCTGCACTATGCAAAAAGTATAATTTCATTACTGAAACGAGTTGTTCAAAAACCAAATCGATCAATTCGTTTTGCCATTTTAACACGGCTAGCAATAACAAGTACTAGAAGGGAGTTCATCGATTTGACGTCTGAATAACTCAAGTAACCTGCATCTTTTTCGGAAGTAATAAAGCCAGAAAAGAGAACTGTTTCAAGAAAATCAAATAACTGTTCTAGATATCAGGTCGTGAGGCCCATAACAAAATAAATAATTTCTGAGACCACACTGGCTAAGCATTACAAAACGATTCATCGTAAAGAAGAGAAAACGAGGATAATAACAGCCAGAGAAAAATAGAAGAGAATTACGCATATATTCCGGTCGAGACCTTCGCTCGAATAATAAAAATAAATTATAAAATAAATACAATTATTTGTTATAAATAAAAAAATTGTATATAATAATAAAATTGTATATAATAATTAAAATTGTATTTTTATAAATAATAAAAATAGAGATAAGAGTCCACGGGACAACTTAAAAAAAACAAAATAAAATGTTTAAATATATTTCTTGAAAATACTTACTAATTGAAAAATGCTACACAAAAACATCCACACTAGACGAATACTGGACTGATAAACTATATCTAAAAGTATCAACTACGAAAACAGAATTGGGTGATTAAATGTTTTGAGCGACAGCAGATACCACAGGTTATTTTGTCTTTCACCTATAAATAAATTAAAACACGAAATGCCCTCTTTTTATATTTGTACACCATAAAAACACAATTTCCCTGGGGTAATCCTCTAGTACCCGTCTGACCCTTTGACTTATGGGTACCCATGACAATTAGGACTGGGAACAAGATTTTGCTGCTAATCTTTAAGTGTATCATTTCCGCACAGAGCATTTGAGACTGAAAAACAAAGCAAAGTCTTTGAACAAGGTAGTGAAGGATTGGTTTCCTAAAAAATCCTCATTAACTCCTCATTAATTTAATCAATTAAAAGAAATTAACTTGATAATCGATTAATAAGGAATCCATAGACTATCATTATAGATTAAGATTCCTTAAATCAAAACCCTTATAACATGGGGAACATTTTCTTTCTTTTTTTTCATCTAATATGACTTGGAAATGTTTCAGGTATACAAAAGTAAAACTTCGCAGTAAATAACAGCAATTTTTGGCGGTGCAGCTAAACTGAAGACCAAAATCAATTAGACAGAGCTAATCCGATAAGAATTAAGAAAAAATGTTGCTGTTGTTGTGGCTAATTTAGAAGAATAATCTTGTAACAAAATTACCAAGGATTCTGGTTAATTTGGAGAATTCTGGAAATTTATAATTGGTATATGTAATTCTATAATTAAAATAGATAGAATTCTGTTTTTGTAATTTAAATAATTCTAAGAATTCTGGTTATTTGAAGTGACATTTTAATTTTAACCCCATAGAAATGGAGATTTCATAATGTTACTTGTATATTTTATGCATCTCAATATATCTTTTCGAAATATTCTACTTTTAATGAAGTTAAAAAACTTCCGTAGGCTACGTTCATTTCTTAAATCTTGTTTTGAGACGTGAGGTGTCACATTTGTTATTTCGAGTTGGTAGTTTAAGCTGATACTGCTAGAATTTTTTCTTTGTGCGTATTAATTACTCCTTAATTTTTTGCATTTATGAGGGAAATATAAATATAAAAATAATAATTTCACTATCGTTACAAAAAATACTGTGCGTGCTTCAAAACCTTCTCATTTTTAGAAAGTTCAACGGAATGTTTCAAATCTTTTCAAGCTTCACTTCTAGAGATAATTTCTTTTTCGAACACTTTCTTAATGCCCACCCCACCCCATAGACATTTATATATTTTGTTCTGAAAATGCCTTTTGAACTTGTTTTTGTTCTATCGAATCTACAAAAACGGCTAAACACGCAATAATATTTTGAGTGAAACTCATTTCAAAGCGGTTCCCACCTACATACCCCATTTAGGTTGGCCAAAATCAAACTATGTTAAGTATAGAAAACGAGTTTTGAGTAATTGCAGTAACAGGTAACTAGCAAAAATACGTTAAAAGATTGTGAGCAACATATTGGGCTCCAAATAAAATAAGAAGAAGAGTTCTTGAGAGTTCAGAGTTCAAATGGATCAAGTCCAAAAAAACTTTCGAGACATGTAATTCAAGTAACTAAAATTGAAGCACTTATTGAGGCAAATAAATATGAAAAATTGAAGTAGTACAAACTGTAAGACTAAATTACAATATAAAATTGGGAACTTTCAATTGAAAGCTGAGAGTAATGAACAGAGACAGGGTTTAGTTCCCAGCGGCTACGGACGGAAATAAGATACTTTTAAAGCATTTCATCAGCTGCTTTACGACCTCGGTCAATCCATGAATTATCTAAGCCATTGCATGCGGTAAAAGTATTGCCTTGGGTGATTTGTACTTCAAAAACATCAAAATATGAAAGTCATTCAATTTTATTGAAATTGAAAATTTATTTGCATCTGAAATTGGAACTAAAATTTACTCCAAAACCCTCAATATAGTACCCTCACAGAGGTAATATAGTTGAGCTTATAATAATTTATGATCCAAACATAGTTTTTTTTGCGGGTGGGTGAGGAGAGGAATGGTGTAATGAAAAAGATCAAATTATACGAAATTTATTCAAAACAGAAAAATATCCGGGGGAGGAGCACGAGGAGTTCAACCCCATTTTTTACAACCCTAATGGTGCGCCTAAACCTAAACGAAGAATGTTGCTAAAACGTTCTGGTTTCGGACGGCCAAGAACTCTAAGACCAACCAGAAAAATTAATTGCTATGGAAAATTTTCGTTAAAATTCACAAGATCCGTATAGTACAGATGAGGCCACAGATGAGGTCGATTGTTCTAATAGAGATGCATTTTCAAGAGCTTGTCTATCCTCTTCAGGCAAAGTTTCAACTTGCCGAAAACGTTTAATAAAGAACCGAAAGACAACGATAAGCCAAGCCTGAAATGAACGACTATATTAGAAATAATAAATAAATAAAAACACGAAGACATTACTGGTTAAAATTATACTAAACACTGGAACAGTAAACAATAGGAAATAATAAAGGAAATGAAAAAGTTAACAGAGCAATAAAAAAGTAAATACTAAACAATAATTAAATAGTAAGAATTGGATCCCACAGCAAATAGAACAGTTAAGGAGCCAAAAAATTGAAGTCCATTTTCAAATTTTGTAAGATAAAGACAACAGTGGTTAAAACTATGCCAAACACACAAATAGTAAAAATAGTTAACAACAATAGTAATTAGTAAAATAAATCAAAAGAAAATAAAAAGGTAAATAACAAGGTAAATAACAAAAAAAAACAAATAAAAGTCCAAAGGATAACATAAAAACGAAACCTTAACACTCAAACTAAAATAAGAAGATCCTTTCCAAGCAAAGATGAAAGGGTAACTGCATAAAAATCCATCCAAAAATTGTATTTCACAACCCAATAGAATCTCTGGTAACACCATACCTGGTAAGCAATTAACCTTAAAGAATGCTTCAAATAAAATGAAAGTTTGAAATGCCATTTCAGTATTTCAGTATTTTTTATTCAGTTACACTTTCCTCGTCTTTTTCTTTCACTTTCAGTGTTTGTTTAAACGTTTGTTTTTTATATTGCCTTGTGGACTTTTATCTGTATATTTTTTTTGTTATTCAGGACCGAGGAGACCTCAAGCGGAGGTCTCGACCAAAATATTTGTATTCTTTTCTTCGATTTTACACTAGCTGTAATTATACTCGTTTCCTCTTCTTTAAGATTTTTTGTTTTTCATGATTAGCCAGTGTTGTCTCAGAACTTATTTGTAAACAATAACTGGATCACACAGCCGATAGAACAATTAAGGAGCTAAATAATTCAAATCCATTTTTGGAGTTTTGCAATTTAGTATCAAAGCACTATATTTGCCTTGTTATGTACGTTTACTAGATTTATCCTAGTAAACCTTACTAGGACAAATAATTCTTGTTTTATCTACAATACTTGTTATATTGGTGTAATGCTAGGATAAACAAGGATAAAACAAAAATTACACCAAAACAAACTTAAAAACAATCTGAATAGAACAAACAAAATCTTTTTTTTTAGAAGCAATTTTTTTACAAGTCTATACTAGAATGCCCCTAGATTAATTCTCCGTACTTAAAAACAGAAGTAAATACCAAAGACAGCAAAGCATTTTCACTAAGTAATTACCACGCTAAAATATAAGTCAGCAAGGCATTCTCTCTATCAATTTTCTCCCCTGCTTGTTTCAAGTACGGTACTTGATTGATTTGGCTTCTGAACGGTTCGTATATATAAGAAATTTAATGGAATAAACTAGAAAGCATAGCCGAAACAGTGTTCAAAAAGACACTATTTTATATGTAATCACAATTCTCTTTGTATAATGTTGAGTAAATGTTATGCTTTTTTGGGATTAGTTTGTGGGCTAGGTTCAATCTGATTTTGGCGGGAAATTATTCCAACTTCTGGAGATCTTTTTAAAGAAAGTTTGCTTCCGAAAAAAAAAATCAAATTACCAACAAAAATTTGAAAGTTAAATCCCCCCCAAAAAAGGGTAAAATACAGATAAAAATTATATATCCACATCCTCATATTCTTTTCTGAATATGTTTACTGAGGCACAGAGAGGCTGCACCGAGTCATGAGTAATATCTTGGGCAGAAAGAAGTCAGTATTTTTCTCAAGTTTATTTCCGACTAATATTCACCAATATTACCGGTATTTACCGCAGATATAACGTTAATACAATATTACCGGAATATTTCCGACTGGCACCTTATTTTTTCAGAGAGTTTTACCGACTGGGATGGAAATTTCAGTAAAATGCATAAAACTGTAGTGAAATCATAGAAGAATTACTACGCTTATTACCGCAGTTTATTATATCAATTCTATTTTGCCAGCTTTATAAACATATTGATAAGATATATTTCAAACAAAAAACTAAAATAATTCAGTAAATCAAATCACCAATCCCCACAAAGATTCCATGGACTGTAAAGGAGGGGGTTAGTAAAAAAACTTGTAAACAGTTATTATTTAAACATTTACTAATTAAGAAACAACAGAGAGAGAGAGAGAGAGAGAGAGAGAGAGAGAGAGAGAGAGAGAGAGAGAGAGAGAGAGAGAGAGAGAGAGAGAGAGAGAGAGAGAGAGAGAGAGAGAGAGAGAGAGAGAGAGAGAGAGAGAGAGAGAGAGAGAGAGAGAGAGAGAGAGAGAGAGAGAGAGAGAGAGAGAGAGAGAGAGAGAGAGAGAGAGAGAGAGAGAGAGAGAGAAGAGAGAGAGAGAGAGAGAGAGAAGAGAGAGAGAGAGAGAGAGAGAGAGAGAGAAGAGAGAGAGATAGAGAGAGAGAGAGAGAGAGAGAGAGAGAGAGAGAGAGAGAGAGAGAGAGAGAGAGAGAAGAGAGAGAGAGAGAGAGAGAGAGAGAGAGAGAGAGAGAGAGAGAGAGAGAGAGAGAGAGAGAGAGAGAGAGAGAGAGAGAGAGAGATAGAGGAGAGAGAGAGAGAGGGAGAGAGAGAGAGAGAGAGAGGAGAGAGAGAGAGAGAGAGAGAGAAGAGAGAGAGAGAGAGAGAGAGAGAGAGGAGAGAGAGAGAGAGAGAGAGAGAGAGAGAGAGAGAGAGAGAGAGAGAGAGGAGAGAGAGAGAGAGAGAGAGAGAGAGAGAGAGAGAGAGAGAGAGAGAGAGAGAGAGAGAGAGAGAGAGAGAGAGAGAGAGAGAGAGAGAGAGAGAGAGAGAGAGGAGAGAGAGAGAGAGAGAGAGAGAGAGAGAGAGAGAGAGAGAGAGAGAGAGAGAGAGAGAGAGAGAGAGAGAGAGAGAGAGAGAGGAGAGAGAGAGAGAGAGAGAGAGAGAGAGAGAGAGAGAGAGAGAGGAGAAGAGAGAGAAGAGAGAGAGAGAGAGAGAGAGAGAGAGAGAGAGAGTAAGAGAGAGAAAGAAAGAAAGAGAGAGAGTAAGAGAGAGAAAGAAAGAAGAGAGAGAGAGAGAGAGAGAGAGAGAGAGGGAGGGAGAGAAAGGGAGGGAGAGAAAGGGAGAGAGAGAGGGAGGGAGAGAAAGGGAGGGAGAGAAAGGGAGGGAGAGAAAGGGAGAGAGAGGGAGGGAGGGAGAAATAAAACTAGATAGAGGACCTCCCTTCTCCCCCTAATTTGATGTCTATAGTTTTTCTTTTACATATTTTACAAAGCGCCACCAAATTTATGAGTTAACATAATACAGATAGAGGGTAATATTCCCAATTCTCAGACCCTACAAAATAACTATCGCATACAGATATCCGACTGGTCAAAGCAAGTGTTGTGAATGTTATACCCATTTTCCTTAAAAGACTTCCAGGCATAATGCAGATTTTTTGCTTCATTAGGGTAGGTGAATTTATAAAAAAAAAAAAAATAACCTTACTTTATACAATTGGTTAGTGTCTCTAACGCCTAGCCAATCAATTAGGTGATACAACGGATAACCGAGTCTAAGGTTTTTCCGTACTTTTGCAATCAGAGACTACCTGGTTTCTTTTATCCCAAGAGAGTAAAACATCAATAATCAGCCTCTTGGATTTGATTTAGTTGGTTATATGCATTGACAAAAATCTTTCGTCTATTTATCTGAGAAAGATAAGCCTTTCTCAGCCTTTGAATTTTTAGGGGTGTATACTGCATAACGCAGAGTTTAGAAAGCCAATCCATACTGCGGATTTTGCAACTCTATTCCAAAATTCCTGAACCACTTAATTCTTAAATCTCGATTCACCCAGTAAGAAGCAATCAATATTCGGAAAACCTTCAGTAAGGCAAACCTCCAGCCTGACATCGACGTGTTGCTGCTCTCAAGCCCACCAGCTAACACTGAAAGACAACTATACAGAAGTATCTTCAATTTCCTGCGACATAACAATGTCTGCGAGTAAATTAGACAGATGGTAGCAAGACATATTCTTGACCCATCATCACCTGCAGATGGAAAGTTGTCGTGAAGCCAAAAGGAGACCGAAGTGGACTCCGGAAGGCTTTGCTTTCCAAGAAGAAGAAAAAGAATCAAGGCCGTTACGGAAGAAGCCTCTTTATTTAGCTCCCCCTCTAACATCTTACTCGTATTACTGATGAAACAATTAATCAGAATTTGGAAGAGCAAGGAAATAAAATACGCGGCGGAGCTAAAAATACATTTGGGCTAAAATTTTCGGCGATCAAAGATGTAATGATGAAAACGAATCATAGTTTTTACTTTTCATTCGGTGCACCATTAGTTTAAGGGCGTTCCCAGAAGAGCGACGGGGGAGGGTTCTTAGTTCAAACAGCCGCTCCTCCCGAGTGTAAAAACGAAATACAAATGTGCACTTTTTGACTAGGCAACAGTAAAAAAAAACTACTCCATAGATGAAAAAGATAGTCACGTTTACTGAAAAAACAAACCCTAGTTTATACTTTTGCTTCGCTGAATATTCTCTACCTCATTTCAAAACTACACCATTAAATTAAGGCCGTTCCCAGAGGGCCTGGTTCGGCCAGGTGGGGCCTGGTTCGACCATACCCCCCCCCCCAAAAAAAAAAACAAAAGAAAAACTCCACAACTAAAGTGCTACTAAATTACCACCTATAAAAATTTTTCCAAGATAATTGAGATTCCCATCAGGAAGCTGATTGTACCCTGAGTTGTCCGTAAAATTGGCTTTTTGCCAAAAATAATATGAAAGCATTCCTTTATAAAAAGAAAACTTACCACAAAAAACATCATTCCTGCAAAAACTGTCATACAAATAGGATATCCGTAATAATCCAAGAGAACGCCTCCTAAGCCAGGACCAATAACATCCCTAAAAAAACAAAAATATTAAACCTAGATGTAAACGACAGAGTTTAGAGGAGCCAGATAATTTTTCAGGGGAGAAAGTGCCTTAAACGAGTATCATGCCAAAATATTCAGACTTTCACATGTTTTAAACCCATTTCTCAAGCTCTTACTACGAAGAAGGAAAGATTCCTAGGACAAGATTTTCTACCTGCCTTTGTGTATCAAAGGTCATAACATAATTATAATGATAAATGAGCCATAACGGCACGTACATATGAAATTATTTTGAAAAGGGGACACAATTTAAGGGAGGGGGCATGGATTTGAAAAAAAAACAAAATACGTGAATTTAACGGGAAATTATTGGGAAAATACTAAAAATCTCAAGACTTCAAGGAGGGTTTAAGGGTCCGAAGACCCCCAATCTATCTACCTGAAATCATCAAAGAACCTGGACATATTTAATGCCTTAAATTTGGTTCAAATTATTATTGATGTGGTACTTACTAATTTTCAAGTGCTTATAATCATACTCAACCGATCGAAATTTAATTTCTATTTTAAAAGCAGTTCAGATTCACAAAAAGCGATGATACCTAGATTTCATTTTTGTAAGAGGCTGTAAAATAATAAGGAAGAAGAGGTGGATGTTCTTTAATACTCCGTATGAAAGAAGGCCGCCTTCCTTAGACAGCCTATGATTGGAAAGAAGCCGGCAAAAGAAGACGTGGTTGCCCAAAGAACACGTTACGGCGAAATTTTAACCGAGATCTTTTTGACGCAAAATTTTGACCGAGAAGAGGATGGCTGGGGACTCCTTAGTACCTAAATCGGAAGAATTCACCACTACAGTACAGCTTCGGGATCAGTGGAGAGGCTTCGTCTACGTCCTGCGTGCTGCCAATACGTAATACGCTTCGCATTTTTATCGATTCAAGGCCATTATATGTCCTTTAACTATTTATGAGGAATCTAGAGATAGATGCTGATATTAAAAAAATAAAAAAAGAAGCTATACCAATTTTTTTTTTTTAATCCATTATAAAGCTAAGAGAAACTACCAAGATTTACAATTAAATATAACCCCCGAGAGAAAAGGTCAACGCCATCTATCACTAGAGACATGAATACTGACGAATTAATACATAGCATTAAACGGAAACCAGCAATGGCAACGACTATTCCAAGCACAATAAATTTGTTGACAAAAAGTAGCTAAAACTCGATTCTAATTAGTTCCATTTTCATTCGTGTTTGTTCATTCTTTCGGCTTGATATTAATATTTCTGCAATCTATACAACAGAAAGTTTTCTCACATTTCGTCAGCTCTGATGTACCAATTGAATCGCTAAGTCAACAAGGGAAGAATTTTGTGCTAGGTTTGGCAAGTAAACCTAAATTATTTTTATACTTAACAAGAAACAAAATAAGAGGTAATTAAAAAAAAACATTTTTTTTTACATTTTCTCGCTTTCATCACATGTTACGTATAGCCAGAGAGGTCTTAGAACGTATTAAAGCGTGATTTAATCCTTATACTCAAACATTGTTCCCCTCCTTTGACAAACCTACAATAACTAGCCTTCCCAAAGAGAAGCGGAATGAAGAGATTTAAAATTAGGTTTTCAATTTAATAAGAAATGAAACCAGATAAAAATAAATAAATGACGAAAATTACAATTTTCCTTCTCGTTAACTTATAGATGGAAAGATGTAGAATATAGGACTTTACTCCATCTTTTATTCAAACTAATAATTTTACGCAATATTTTTTTTATCTTTTTCTTTGACTTTTATTTTCTGCGCCTTTGAATCATTTAATTTTCATTACTCCCAAATAAATTTTCGTCTCTTTATAACTTTTAACTGAACCTTTCTTCCACTGATATCTCTGTTTTTGTTTTAATGATTGATTGTGACCTTATTCAACTTTAACTTTTGATCATCCTCATTATAATCAGGCATATACACGATAGTGTTTTGAGGGGGAATCGAAATCATCAAGCTCCTTCAAAAACAGACACATTATAACTGTGTAAAAAAGAGCGCGTTAACAGACCAAAGAAATATCCCTTTCAACTGGGTTATTCAAAACTTAAATCGATTAAGTCGTCTTTTTACATCTTTTAAAATTTTCGGGCCAAAGCATGGGCGTAGGGAAGGGGGTGGGGGCAGCTGCCCCCCCCCTAGAACTTCAAATTTACATTAGATATGGCTGAAAAAGCAGTTGATAAAAGGCCCTCCATCACACTATCGACTGCCCCCCCCCTCCCTAGACAATATGCTGCCTACACCCATGGGCCAAAGCACTTGGTCTACTCTTAACTTTTAATTTCCATTATGGTATTATCAAAAAAAATAGGATTGATGCCAAAAGCTGACATTGAAAAATTTGGCCATCGAATGCAAAAAAGCCCACTAACAATTAACTTTTTTACTAATGCTGGGATTTAACAAGCACTAATTTGAGCCAATCAGATTCTACATAGAATTTTCCCATTGGCTGAGAAAAAAAAAATCATGATTGTCTTAGCTTAGCGCAAGCTAAATCTCAGCATTAGTGCATTACCATTGTGAATAAGGTATAAATAGTTTTTCAGTTATTTCTAAAGAAATAAACCAAGTTCATACTAAGTGCACTTTAGCAATTTGTTCTTGCTTAAATAAATTTGCAAAAACGTAAAAATAATCGGGTATATTGACATCAGAACAAGTAATGTATCTCCAGTTTGAACTGTCTTCGTTTTTTTGCTTCTTAGACATAATTGGTTTGACTTCTGAATGAGCCAGTTCTTTCACTCCTTTTATTGCTATCATGTTCTTAGTTGAAAAAAGAAAAGAGCTCACCCTAAGGAATACATTGAAGACCAAATACCAGCCACAATTCCATGGGTGTTGAAACTAATGGCTGGACCAGCACGACTGAAAAGTCAATAATTAAAAATCAATAATTAGCTTAAAAGACCAAAAAAAACAAAATATTGAATTTTCAGAAGAAGGTAGCTAGTTATATTCGACAATCGACACGTTATACTCAAATTTTCGAATACGAAAATAGATAAAGACAACTATATACAAGAAAGAGTAGAGGATCCTGAAGTCTAAAGCCATTCCTTCAGTATAAAATATGGAGATATACTAGATATAAATATGGAGATATGGAGATATAAATATGGAGATATACTTGAAATCGACTAAAAAGCTAGTCATTTGGAATTAAACGCATATTTTGTTTAGCTTAAGCATCGGATCGCACCTCTCTAAAAAAAATTATCCTAGTCTATCGCCTAACAATTCAAACTATGCATATAAATGAATGAATGAGATTTATTTTCCTGTTTTTAAACAACAGTTAACAAACGGAGTAATAATAAATAAAGAGAAAAAAAGAAAAGAGCAAAAAAAGAAGACCTTCCAGTGAATCAACTAAAACAGAACCAGTAAAACACACTTTAAGGAAACATCACGTAAAAATCATGGTCCAGATCGAGCGAACTTCTAAAATTATGCTGTCTTTCAGCAACGGTAGTAAGAGCATCTGTAGCTGCATATTTCGCAACTGTTTTGAGACTAGAATTGCTAACCGATTGCGCACGCAACTGTTTTGTGACCATGGCCTTAAAGTAGAGTGGGGGCCCGCCGACGAGGCAATCCAGATGAGACTGGTTTCCAATCAGTCTAAAACCGGTTCCGTATGAGCCACCAGTCGTGGTCTCAGTTGCGTTGCAGTGTTGTCCCGCACATTTTCGGGAGCTACCAGGTTGATATTGTCCAATTATGTTGGCTCTCAACATGTCAGATCAGGAATTAAACGTGAAACTCGTAGAAGAAGTGGAGAAGCATGAAGAGCTGTACAACTATAAACTTCCAGCGTACTCAAGGGAAGACGTGACAGAGAATTCAACAAATTTTTATCTGTTTAAGACAGTTCTTTTGCTGCTAAGAACAGACGAGACTTTGCATTCTTTTCCAAGTAGGGATGGACCCAATACTCCCTCTGAACAATACGAAACCTGCGGTACTCATAGTAATCAATTAAGTCTTCCTCGTCAGAACTCAATATAGTTAGCCACACTGCACTGCTCAATTAGACAAACACAACTGATCCACAACCACTCGCATCCGTGGACGGAGACACACTTCATTTTTGCTGTAATCTGGTCTTAAACCAGTTGCAGATAAGACTAGTTTCCAATCGTTGTCTTGATACAGTTGCCCCGTGGGTGCTGGGCCTTAGTCTAGGCGCCAGTAAACAAAAATACGCTTATTTTCATATCGTTACGACGCAACTGTTTCATACGATCTGAAAGCCCTTTCTATTCATATCAAAACCACTGATTACGATTATACCACGTAACAGGTTGCTCCTAGGGGTGTCTGACCCTAAAAAATGACCTGAAAGACTAACAAGTGCTATCTAGCGAGTTTCGTTTGCACCTTTGTTAGATTCACCTGTTACAAAACTCATTTAAGGCTTCCACTTTCAAGAACAAGAAAGTATAGGCAAAATATTAATTAACTACCACGACCATTTAAGAGTCTAGCTGACCACACCCTCACAACCAATACTGAACTCGTAATATGCATCAGGGTCATCCAGTGTCTGGGACCCAAGAAACTACTACAGGACATATAAATTGCTGTAATATTTTAGTAAGCCGCATATAGAAGGAGAAAAGGCTAAAGTGTTGTAACTGTAAAACCCATAACTCCTAGCAGAGGCGGATGGAGTTCGTCCGGAATGAGGCAGACTATGTCTGCTGACCACGTGCCTCTGGATATGGGTTTTTCCCTAACTAAACACTCCATGTTAATGGGCAGCCTCAACCTTATGAGGTGGGTGGAGCCCACCCCAGGGACTTTCAGTATCTAGGCAAGTCCTAGCTCTAATTAGATCCCAGGCCTAGGGTCGGTTGGGCCTGCAACCCTCCACCCGAAAATTTTACCGCAACGAAAAACGATGATACTGCCTCGGATGACCTACCCCCCCTTTACCTTCCACGACCCCAGCATGTCCCTGGACCGATTTCAGACCATCGAATGAACCTTATTGACGAGGGTGGAATACGACTCGCCACCTGGAACGTACTCACACTCAACTTTCCTGGAGCTAAATCAATGCTTGCCTATGAGCTAAAACGCTTCAATATAGCTGTGGCTGGCCTAACGGAAACCCGCCTTGTCGGAAGAGAGTCCGAGGATATTGGTGAAGGATATCACCTGATCTGGTCTAGTGACCCAAAAAGCAAGACAAATGGTGTAGGCCTCGCGCTGAACGCTAGAGCCAAGAGATGCCTTCTCTCCTATAAACAAATTTCAGATAGAATACTGATGGCTCAGCTCCAGCACATGCATGGAAAGAGGACAATTATTGTATGCTATGCTCCCACCAATCCTAGCCCTGCGGAAGTGAAGGATCAGTTCTATGCGGAGCTCTCAGCGACCCTGTCTAGAGTCCCACCCCACGACATCGTCACTCTTCTGGGAGACCTTAACCCGACGGTAAATGACAGGGAGGGCGTGTGGAGAAGTGTTCTCGGCCCTGTGACTCCAGATTCACTGAATGACAACGGACAAAGACTCCTCCAGCTCTGCAATATGCATAATCTGGTTATTTCAAACACGCTCTTTCAGAGACGAGATATACACAAATACACTTGGTATAGTAATGACGGCCAGACAAAGAAGATGATCGATTATGTTATGATCTCGGGTCGCTGGCGCTCGTCGATAACAAATTGCCGGACTTATAGGTCGGCCGAGCTTGGAAACACAGACCATAGGATGGTAGTCGCCACACTCAGGCTACGCCTGAGAGCACAAGGACAAGAAAGACGGCCTCCCAAGCTCGATCTGAGTAGTCTGGCTACATCTCAGATGCAACAGAAGTATGCTCTCGATATCTCTAACCGGTTTAGCTGCCTCCAAGTTCTGGACGACCCTGAAGTAGCCTGGAAGTCTTTCAAAGATAATATACTCGATTCTGCTGGCAGAACCATTGGCCGCAGCAGACACAAGAATAAACCCTGGATATCCCAGGAGACTCTGTCTCTAATCGAGCTGCGCCGGAAGGCCCGTTTAGCAAAGAATATGCCAGAGTACATACGACTCAATGGCCTGCGCAATAGCCTACTGCACAGTGATAGGAAGACCTTTGTCGACAAGAAAGCCAGCGATCTTGAAGATGCCTCGAGAAAAGGAGACACCTGCTCCCTCTACAAACACCTCCCGCGAGCAACGGAAGGGAAGACTTCCACCGTGGAGTCGGTTTTTTCTGCTGGACTGAAGCATGCGGATGACGATGCAGGCCAACTCTATGCCTGGGAGCAGTCACGTCTCAACGGTTCTGAATGCCGAGGCGTTGCTCATCCCGACCCTGATCTGATGTGAAGCAGCAATGACCAACCGAGGCTACTTCTACCTCGTAATCGCAAACAGTTTACCACCTTTGAGATCCAAAAATGCTGTAAAACGGTTAAATAATAATCGAGCCCCCGGCGTCGTGGTATTTCTGCAAAACTCCTTCAAGTAAGGGGGTGCAGCGAGATTCTGTGGCTCAAGAGATATCTTCTCAGCTGTATGGACGAGGAAAGCATACCGACAATGACTGGGCGTTGCTGCATCATATGCCGCTCTGGATAAACGTTAAGGGCAGCCGTCAAATTCTGCTAAAACTATATACGTGGGAGCACGCTTTACTCTCGTTACTGGTAAACTCTTCCGCATGTCACTCCTGGACAGGTGTTCCACCCTTTTTTTGACGTTAGAAGAGAAGAGTCCAGCAAGCCGGAATTCATGCCCGCTAGGTCGACGACGGAGCAAATGTTACTATGCGCCAGGTGATCGAGAAGACGCAGGAGTTCCACCAAAACAAGCGTACATCGCATTCGTGGACTTTAAGGCTGCCTTCGATTCTGTGATCGCCGTTTCACTTTGGCTGATACTAAGAACTACGGTTTCTACCCAAACAGAAATATTGCCACTCTTTGAAAAGCTGTAATGACGGATACGAAAGCTGCGTGCAATGTCAGATGGAGACGCGGTCCCACATCCCGGTGAAGGACTGGCGTCGCCAAGGTTGTGCCGCGCTCCCGAGCTTCTCAACTGCGTCATAAGACCATGTTTATGGCCAGCACGATGAATCGCCTTCAATCGGGTCTTCAGTTCGGAGACCGGGTAGGTACTCTCTGATGCTGACTTCGCCGACGACATAGCGCTAGTTGCGAAGCAACGTCGATAAGAGACCAAAGCTATCCAGGTGCTCTCAGAAGAAGGCCTCGAAAAGTTGGACTGAAGATCAATGGAAGAAAACAACAGTTATGCTCATTGAGTCCCCCAGTCCCGTTCTACTGTAAAGGAAGTCAACATCGGAAGCAACCGAGTAGATGTGGTTGAAGACTTCACTTACCTGGGATCTATTCTGTCGAATGATGGCGACTTGAGCACAAAACGAGCTTACATCTCGAATTGTCAAGGCTTAACACTTGTTGGGAGGCTAGCAGCAGTATGGCGAAAGCAAAACATAAGCCGACTTACCAAAAGCGCCATCTACAATGCGTCAGTCAGTACCCGTCATGCTGTATGGGTCGGAGACGTGGCCAGCTAGCCACAATCTATCCTCAGCGCGTTGATGTCGCTCAGACGAAAATCCTTTTTTCCGGGGACAAAGAAATCGAAAGACTTCACTGGACGACCTCGTTAGCAACAGGGACTCTCCTATCACGTACGGCTCAAATCCTTTCTCAACGCAGATGCCCAGCGTACTGTTCGGTGGTACGGCCACCTCCTTCGCAGGCCACGCCGACGCCCCAGCACGGGTTCGCATTTGATTTCACCCCACCCTACACGGATGGAAACAACCCAGAGGACGCCACACAGTGGTGGAAAGACAAAAGCGAGAAATTACCACCCAAAGCCCACATCCCGGTGAAAGAAGCTGCGATGCCTGGCAAGCGTAGGTCAACCTGGAGGCGCCTAGTCTCATCGTTCTCTACGCCAAACCCCTCGGAGGAGCCTTAAGTCAAGTAAGTAAGTCTAGCAGAAGAAGAATTTTCTGATTTATTAAAAGAAATTTGCAATGGAAATGTTTTTTTTATATTTGGATAGAATATTGAATTCTCAATACCTTTTTAGCTATCTCTTTACTCAATGAAAGTAACTATTATCAAGTTATGAAACCTTTCTATCAGTCTTATCTCTTTTCTTATTTCTCAACCTTGTTTTTTTTTTTTTTTTTTTTTTTTTTTTTTTTTTTTTTTTTTTTTTTTTTTTTTTTTTTTTTCATTTCGATTCAAAACAGTAACAATATTGGCCATAGTCCCAGATAATACTTTTTTTTACTATTTTGGAAAGTGGCAGGGTTAGGTAGACTAAATAAAACTCTCAGGAATGAAATCAGGGACTAAACTACAGCTTGGGGCGTTTTTTTCAAGCTATAATCTCTACCCAGCCCTTATTTCTAGGGCTTATAACATTGCATAGAAGACAGGTAGGTCAAACCGGAAGACAAGTAATTTCAATCTTGACAAAATTCTAACTGGTTCTTCAGACAAGAGCATGTAAACTAGGTGAACTTAACGGTCTAGAGCATGATATCATCTGGTCATTACAAATATGCTGGGCGTTTGATAACAGACATGAAGGAAATGCAAGATGTTGCAGAAGAAATACATGCAAAATTCATATCCATCTTTTTCACCGTCAAGTGCAAGGAAGGTTCAATGAACATTATGGCACCTAATAATGCGCTTGAATTAAGCCTAAACCTAGAAGCTAAGCAAAAAGTGAAGCTTGAAACCGGTCGGTTTCGGCCAAACCGGGTCCACAGCTTCGTTGAGATGATCATTTTAATTGAACTAATTTCAATGGACAACCTAACTAAACTGAATAATTTGGTAAAAAAAAAAAAAAAAATAAAATAAAAAATACCGCCCATGATTTACACATGAGAAATTCGAATTATATACTAACTATGAGTCCATTTTTAGTTACGATTTACTTTAGTTTTACGATCAACAGCTTCCAACAGAAATTCCAGTCTATGATGTAATTTAGTCTTAAAGAGATCGGTAACCTATCGTGGGAAGTTTTCCAATTTGGCTCCAATTTTTCTTCCATCCCTTTTATATTGAGTTTTTATGATATTTTTTTTTTCTTTTCAATGAACGACGCTTGCATTTTGCACTTCTCACAACTTGAAGAATAGCACCACAAATTGTATTATAAGACGACTGACGGCCGAACCGGCCAAACCAAACCCGGTTTGGCCTGTTCACTTGCTTTCACGGTTTCAAAAAGTTCACGCTGAACCCTCCAGCCGTTTCTAAGGGGGCAACTACACTACCGTTTTGTGCAAAAGTTTCAAGAGCCAGTTCCCTGGAGCCTGTCACCATGCCTTTTTAATGCTTGTTTATACCCTGTGCTTTCTCGTATTTTATCGTCGTGTTTTACGGGCCTAACTAATTTATCTTATATTGCATATGCAGATGCTCTATTACTTATTAGTCTTTCAAAGAGCCAGTTGCCTGGAATTGAAGGAATTAGTGGTTCTGATAATAGTTAACCGGCTAGGCCTGTAAAAGTGGAATTCGAGAAAGTGAAAGTACGCCTGAGAAAGTGGATTAAAAGAATGTGACTGTCGTTATGACAATTTAAATCAACTCGGATATGATAAAGACACATCGGACATATGAAGTGGCAGATGAAGCAATTGCTTCTAGCATTTACAAAAACTGCAGAAGATATCGGCCTGAAAGCTATTCAAGCTTGAAAGTTGAGAATGGGGATCAAATACAAACATTTCACTTTTTGTCCATTAATGGAAATGTGTCAAGTAACCCCTCCTTCCTCCACTGCAGTTGTCAAATCGATCCCATATTCTGAAAAGTTTGGAACTAGGACATTTGCAACTTACCTTTCATCAAGTTTGTTGATATTGATTAACTTATTTGGTAGAATATTTGATGGCAAGAATTTAGGGATTCTTCTCTTGCAGAGGCTGAAATAAGTTCAGATCCCCGAAAAGGCACGACCTGAAATCAGCTGTCACTTTTATCAAATTTTGTGGATATCTGACAACCCATTCCTATATAAATACTTATTTGAAGAATTTATTCTCCACTTCTCTCCACTTATTACTCACACAGACAGGATTAGCTCTCCACCCGAAAATAGCGAAAGCAGGACACGAGCTATTAGTTCCCACCAAGTTTATTTATCTAGTAACCCAGTCTGATAGAAGTCACGATGACAAAAAATGGCCCCTGCAATAAAGCCGGGTCAAGTAAGAACCCCCGTAAAGGAGAACTAGCACAATTAAACTCTTCTTATTTTCCATCAAGTTTGATTGAGATCTCAATACCCATTTAGGTAAATGTTCTAATTACAAGAATTTAGGAATCTTCTCCCCTCTGGATGGATTTAAATGCGCTCAGACACCAAAGAGCACAGTCAGGACATTGTCTCTTACCTTCCATCAAGTTTGATTAGGATCCAACGTCCCATTTGGCAGAAGTATTAATGACAAGAATTTAAGACTCCTTTTCATTGACCCCACATATAGGTTGAAAACCGTCAAGACTCCCAAAAGGAACGGTTAGAACGCAAGCTCTTACTCACAACTGAGGTTAGTTCAGATTCGACAAACCCTTTTGAAGGATATATTGACGACAAAAAATTAAGGCCACCCGTTCTCCTCCCCACAAAGGTTGAATTGTTCCCCAGCGTCAAAAAGCCAGAACTGCCGAATCAAATGTTACTTCTAACTAACTTTCGTTGATATCAGGCGCTCCCTTCTATTATTTAGCATACGGAATGAATTTGGGCATTCCCCCCTCCCTTTCAAGGCCCTATATAGTTCAGACAAGTTCCTGGTCCCTAAAGGAGACAACTTGGATATTAGCACTTACTTCCCACCAAGCTCAACTTAGTGATCTGACAGTCCCTCCTGGACAATATTCTGATAACATAAATTTAGTTTCACCCTCCCCTACATATGGTGGGCCGAGAAAGAACTTCTCACAGACAGAACAAGGGCACATTCCCTTATTTCCAACTGAGTTGGTTAAGACTTAACAACCAGTTCAGACTGATTCCGGGATCCCAAGAACTTAGAGACCCCTTTCTCACATTGTCAGATCAGGTCCAAAAATCACAGATACAAGATACAGCTAAGACACTTTTCTTCACTTCCAACCATGTTTGGCTGAGAATTGTCAAGTTTGTTTTACAGTGTTTATTTACGATGGGATTTTATATAAAAAAAAGAAAAAAAATATTTGTTCCACCGCATAGTACTGCCCCTTCAAATACCCACCCCCCCTTCGGACATAACACACTTGTTCTATCATTTGTGCTGGAAAATAAATACATTCCTTCTCTTTTTCTGAGTTGGGGAGCCTCGAAATTCCAAGGAAATGGGGTGCAAGATCATATGCACTCAAACATCCTTTTAATGTATTTCAGTGTTGCCAGATCCAAGACATATACGTTAGTCCAAGATTTACTATCAGGTCTACAACTATAAATTCATGAAAACCTCGCATCTTGATTATGCACTTTAAAGTTTTGGGAAGTTTTTCTGTTCTCCTGAACAATTTGGAGAAAACACCCTTGGAGATACAAGGTTTTCGGTGTCCATAGACGATATGACAAAATATGTATATAAGTGACAATATAACAGTTGAGGAGGAAATAATTCAACTATATAGTTTACACCAGAGTTGCAACCCTAAATTATCTGTCACTTACTTCTTTTTCTGCCTAGTAATGTGCGCAGTGATTTAAAGTGACTTAGCAGAATTTGCTTTCCCAGTTTCTAGCTGGCCCTTTTCTTGGCTTTCCAGTTTTCATACGTAGTTTTTAGGTTTAAAAATGAAACTAGTTCTTCTTGGAATTCCTTTACGGCTTATGTTCTCTCTGACAAACACTTTTTTTGCGAAGAGCCTACATCTATAGCTTGTACCAAAATGACAAGATAGCAATATTATTCGATTGAATAGTTTCAGATTATCCATTTGCCGAGCTAGAATTTCTATATTACAAAGGAATTTTCTTAGAGAATGGTCTAAACTTCTTTAAAAATAGGAACGTTTCTAATTCAGTAATCAATTTTTTTCAATTCAATTCAGAATAATAGATTCAATAAAAATATAAAAATTCATACAAAAGAGATACAAACATTAAGCAAACATTTTAAAACGCTTAACACTTTTCCTCTAGGCCATAGGCTGTTAAGGTAACATAAATTGCTGCAATTTACGTGAGCATTCAAATCCATCCACTCCACAGTACCAAAAATGAGACCCAGCTACCAAAATCATCCAAATCAATAAAAGGAAATGAACCTAAAACAACAAAATTCCCTTTAACCAACCTTTAACTACCCTTCAAACCTTTTCATAACCCACTCCTCCTCCCTTCCCCCACCCCCCAAATGAAATTAAAAGTCCCGTAATATGCATAAACAATAATAGTCTAGGACTGCAGGAAAGTAGCGCACCAAAACTTGTAACAGAAACATAAACCTTTAAAATAAAATTTCACAGTAGAAACATCCAAAGCAAAAAAAAAAAAAAAAGCAAAAATGGAAACAAAAGAAAACATCATTTTTTCTAGTCTAGTAATTTCTGAATAATTTCTCTAGATAAACCTTAAACCTTAAAAACAGAATCAAAACTTTAAACCTTAAAAATTTTCATATACATTACAAATACAACTAGCTTTTGGAAATATCCAAAATCTAGAAAAAAGAAAAAGAAAAAAATGGTGACAAAAGAAAACAACATTTTTTCTAGTCTAGTGATTTACGGATAAATTATCTAGCGTTTTTCCACACTGGTAACGACCAGAAAAGACCATTTCTAACCCCAACAAAATAAAAAACTGCTGTTCCTTTTCAACGTAAATCGCGTAAACAAAATCCGATTTTAGACCTTTTTCTCTTGCAAACGAAATAAATATTCCAACTTACGTTGTATTATTAATGAGCGATTGATATGTGGGTATGAAAGCTAAGGCTACTGCCATCCCAGTCCATGAAAGCGCCACAAGCTTCAGCCAAAAGTAACTGAAAAAATGATGAATTAATGAAAAGAATATAACAAAAAGAAAACACCTTAAATAGGAAATGATAAGGAGCATGTCCCTTCTCGGTAATCCACGAGTAATGGCACGGAGCCATTGATACATGGTAAATGGTATGTGGTATGTGATGTGTGTGTGGCCATTAATAGTAGTCGGTAGGGTTGGTATGCAAATATTTTTCGGCAGTATTTTGACTCTACAAGACTTTTAAAGGGGCACATTCTTAGAAGGTCTATAAAGTGTTTGGAATGGCCTTTTTTAATGAAATCAAATTGATACTACTATTGATAATGATTATTGATAAAGCTAATAGCCTCTCGATTGATCACATATATATTTTGCTGCCCCTTATATTTAATCTATAAGCTTTAATAGCCTGTTGATTGATAAATCCTTATATTTTACAGATGAAAATGAAATATGAGCACAAGTTTGATCTTTTGTTATTATTTTGTTTTCTAATGGGTAAGCCTAAACTTAACTGCCGTTCTTCAAACAAAAGTTGTTTCCGTCAACTAAATTCTCCATACTAGTATATAAGGGTAGGTGGATCTCCTATCAGGCTCACACTAAGGGGAGGCCTCGGTGCTAACCCCCTCTCCATGAAATCCAAATTTTTGTCTGAATTTCCTGGCACTTTTTTTAAATTATCAGACCTTTTTTCTATTATTAAGTTTAAACTACAACACGGAAAATTATTGGTACCTCAGAGTGTGTTGGATATACGGAGTGTTTTCTAGCCACCCCCCCCCCCCCCCCCGCCCCCAATCGGCGTTTTGTGTGCATTTATTGCCCAGGAATCCCTTTCTGGAAACATTAAGGAAAGAATTAATTTCATAAGAAGCTTATTAGCTAAAACAATAATTAAAAAAAATTAAGTTTAAACTCGCCGACACGAAAAATTAATGGCAACAAAAGCACCTCAGAGTATTTTGGATATAAAGTGTGTTCCTCTTTTTTCTTTTTCTTTTTTTAATGCTAAAGGTCACTTTTTAGCTTTACTGGAACACCAATTTTGTTCAGACCCTAAATACCAAACTAATTTCTTTTTTCAACAGCTTAAGATACTTATTCTGGACTAGATAACTATTTTATATATAGAATACTACCCATTTAACTAAAGTGGCCAAAATAAATCATCTTTTTATCATGTTTGTAATAAATATAAGCAAGTAATTTAATTCCTTCAAAGAGCAGAATTATTGTTTTAGCTGTAAATTCCGTCCTTTTAACAGAATAGGAAATCGAATCATTTTTTTTTTCGTTCCAGTAAGTACAGGACATGTGTTTTTTTTTTTTTTTTTGTCTAAACTGGAATAATTTTCAACCTGTTTCAAGTGCTTAAAAGATTCAATAAGTTAGTAATTTATTGTAACACTAATAATGCTGCTAACAAATCACTACAGAATCAAGCTTCCTGAGGCCAACACAGCTGTTTAGTCTCTTCCTCCCCCTCAGTCTACTCAAAGCTTTACTTTTGACATCCTCCCCTGAAGTCCCAATTTCCTTTAAATCCTTTCTTAGGACCTCGTCTCTCCCCATTGTAGGATGACTTACTTTTCGTTTGGCCTCAGATAGATGGCTAAAGACCACAATTTTGGCCATCTTTCATTCTTTATTTGTAAAAGATGGCCTAGCCATCATAGCATTTTCATCATAGTCCTAGAAAGCGGAATTGAACCATATTTTCTTACGGCTTATACGATGATAAAGACAAGAAGCTATAACTACCCTGAGACAATTTCTTTAGGAAGTATACATGCTATGTATATTCATTCTGTCCAATAATCCAATTTAAGATACCTAATATAAACACGAAACGATACTTACTAAGTAAGAAACTTTAGATGTCTTCCAATTATCTTTAGAATCCGGAGCTAAACAAAATAGTATAATATAAATAATATAACATAATAATACGTAACATAAAGTAATATCAATATAATAATATAGAACTAAAAGCCTTACTTACTCTTCAATACCTGGGATGAAAGGGGCAGGGCCAAGCAGAAGTAAGCCAATTCCCGTAGATACAAGACCAGTAAACATCATTGACCACGTTCGATGGAACTTGTCACATATCCAACCCCAGAATGGACTGAATAGAGCATAAACTCCAGACTCCAGCAGAAATATAAGCCCAACTTGACTCTCAGTTAAACCCAGCTAAAAAAAAATATAATATAGAAAGGGTATCAGGCACCATCAAGAGATAATGCCATTGCGGTCCCTAGGAAACAAGAAAGTACATAAAAATACATAAAAGATGAATTGTTTGATCTTTAAATAATTATAAAATGAATTATAGAAACAACTATTCAAGATGAATTATAAAAAAGGCTATCTCAAGACCAGATAGGCCAAATCCACATTTCAGAGTGAAAAATAAAAACAAACACCAAATAAATAAATAAATTCGAAGATCAAAAATACCCGTTTGCCTCAAATGATACGACTATTGAGTTTTTCTGTTTTTTTTTTTTTAAGGAGAGATGGTATCACATATCCGAATTATTGTGTAGGTGTGTTGAATAAGTAACGATTTTGGAGGGATCTCGAACCATTATAAAATATTCGTAAAAGAAATTGCAAGCATGAAGGATAAAATTTGATCTCCATTCAAAACAATTTCACTAGGTAATACGAGAACAGAAGTACACTGTGTACTAATCTGGTCAAAGCAATTGTTTTCGAATTAGCCTAAGATTTTGAGCCAACCAGTTTTTGAGGTCAAAAATAGCCATTTTTACTTAAAATAGGTAAATGAAACAGAGGTTTAAGAATGCAACTCATTTACTGTTTAATTTAACACTGTTATCACTAAAAAATATCTCCTATCAGCACTGTCACACAAGACTTTAACGTACTTCTGCAGTTCAGTAAGAAAATCAACAATCCGACACATTCAACCTGAGTTCGGAGCAGACACAATGTAATAGCTAGTTCTTAACGTTAAGGTGAATCTCTGGACGACTTACCTACAAGTTAACTGAGAGAGCTTGCCTTTGTTTGACGTCAACTTGTATAAGGATGTGTGCTATGCCCCGCCATTCAACTTTGCTGTAGACTCGGTTATGAAACGTGCAATGTATGTCCACTACTGGGTCGATTAGAGCTCATATTTCATTATTAGAGATTTGAATCATACAGACGACACGACGTTTTGCTGCTTGGTAGTTCTTCCCAAGAAAGGCAGAACATGCTTTAAAGAACACTATAACAGTTTCCCCCTTACAGAAGTACCCTTACAGAACTAAAGATAAGCACAGTGATGCCAGGTGCCTGACTTAAGAATGCGCACCAAGGGAAGCGAAAATGCACCATCGGCGCATTTTCGCCATCTATTTTTTTGGTGGAGTTCGAAATTCAGGGTAAATTAGATCTTGAAGGGATGAGTGCAAAAAAAAAAAAAAAAAAAAAAAAAAAAAAAAAAAAAAAAAAAAAAAAAAAAAAGAGACAATGTTACCAGAAAGTGTGAATTTTGCTTTTCAGAATACTAGAACTCAAATTTTTGTGAAGGAAAAATGCGCCCACTTTGCGCCGAATTTTTTTGACATGTGCAAAATCGGCGCAATGCGCCAATTTGAAAAATTCAATGCGCAATCAACTCAAAAAAGCGCCCAAATACCGCAAATGTGCACCACGTGGCAACTATGGATAAGCATTAAGAAAATGAAAGCTAATATTGATGATCAATCGTACTTATCCCTATCGCTGAACAGCTGATATACAACCCTAAAGTCCAAATATGATATTGACTTATTCGTGCTGGAATCATCGAGAAGCATCATAGATCAACCATAGACATCATCAGAGGACGCAGTCATAAGACTAATATGCAATAACAAGTAAGACAATGCAACTATAACCCACAGGTGTCACTTTTCCTGGTGCGGCCAGGACTGCGTATATCTGACCGTCCTTTTTTCTTAAACCTACTCATTGCAAACCACTCCCTGATAAGAAAAAACGTAGAGGAGGTCAGGTGATATTATAGCTGAAGGCAATAAAAGCCAACCATTGGTAGCTTTCGTCACCAACGCAGAAGGTTTTCGCCATATTGCTTCAAAATCGTAACTCCTGTTACCCATGATCGTATCCAGTGAAACTCGAGCGCATTTAGTGACCTATCTCCTGGAAGAGCTGTTGTCCCGCCTTTTTCCTGAAGCAATTAAAAGTAAGTAAGTTAGGACAAGCATTTATGGATGGTGGAGGGAGTGTCACTTTAAGTCCCAAAGAAATCTTAAGATTTTCAATCATTGCAAATATTGACATACATTATTTTTTGAATTCACACACCCCTCCCCTAAAATACTTGTATGTATTCTGTTATTGCCACCATAAGATTCTGGTCGAAGAGGGGAAACGTTACATTACTAAAACATAAACGCTAATTTTTGTAATGTACGGGTACTATTGCTATTCAAGAAAAGAATTTCACCCAACTCACAAAGTAGGCAAGGCTGATGTATACATAATATTTTTTTTAAACCTGTTGTTTCCTTAAATTTGCGTTTCTAGCCCCTCAAAAATTTCCTGGCGGCACTAATGCACGGTAACCCTAGTTACATGTCAACAGAAGTACCAAAAAGCAAGATTGCCAAAAGAAGCGCTTTATTTTACATTAGCCAACCCCCTGGGTTGCTTGAGTATCCTTAAAACGCGTTAATACAGGGTTCGTCCAACAAGTAACGAGACTTACTCTATAAAGAGGAATTTATTCATCCGATTTTAATAACACATCAAAATTCTTCAAAATACTTCCCTCTGGCGTCGATGCACCGCTGCCAGCGCGATTTCCATGATTAAAATGTATCCATATTTTAATAACACATCAAAATTCTTCAAAATAATTCCCTCTGGCGTCGATGCACCGCTGCCAGCACGACTTCCATGATTAAAATATATCCATATTTTAATAACACATCAAAATTCTTCAAAATACTTCCCTCTGGCGTCGATGAGTCGCTGCCAGCGCGATTTCCATGATTAAAATATATCCATATTTTAATAACACATCAAAATTCTTCAAAATACTTCCCTCTGGCGTCGATGCACCGCTGCCAGCGCGATTTCCATGATTAAAATATATCCATATTTTAATAACACATCAAAATTCTTCAAAATAATTCCCTCTGGCGTCGATGCACCGCTGCCAGCACGATTTCCATGATTAAAATATATCCATATTTTAATAACACATCAAAATTCTTCAAAATACTTCCCTCTGGCGTCGATGCACCGCTGCCAGCGCGATTTCCATGATTAAAATATATCCATGTTTTAATAACACATCAAAATTCTTCAAAATACTTCCCTCTGGCGTCGATGCACCGCTGCCAGCGCGATTTCCATGATTAAAATATATCCATATTTTAATAACACATCAAAATTCTTCAAAATACTTCCCTCTGGCGTCGATGCACCGCTGCCAGCGCGATTTCCATGATTAAATATATCCATATTTTAATAACACATCAAAATTCTTCAAAATACTTCCCCCTGGCGTCGATGCACCGCTGCCAGCGCGATTTACATGATTCATAGACTCCCTCGAAATCAGTTTCCGAAATGCCTTTTAAAGAGTTGGTTACGGCCTTCTTGTATATACTTTTCGTTTTGCATCACGAAGTTTCTAACGCTTCCTCATAGACTATATTCTTTGGTTTTGGTGTTGCATCACTTTTGGTTTTACATCACGAAGTTTCTAACGCTTCCTCATAGGCTATATTCTTTGTAAATGCCAACATTTGGGAGCAAACGAAGAGAATCAGACTTACTCTCAATCAAACTAAGGTCAGAATTAAATATTCAAAATTACCAAATAAATTAGCCCACAACGAACTGAAACTAACTGGTGTTGTTTGGCAATCTTTATATTGGTATATTATAGTATCACATCTCTAATTCAATCTTGGTAAATATTAATTCGTAATTGTATATACAATTAATGTGAACAGCTGAAAACAAAGAAGATATATATAAAACAGGGGAAAATATAAGAAATGTAAAGGAAGTGTACAAAAAAATACTACAAAAGAGCAAATTAGAGAAACAGGCTTTAGACCCTCGCACGCTTGTTATTACAACATCTAATTCCTGTTTTTGGTTTATTTTGCTTCCTTTTTTTATAAAAAATTAAATTAGGATTCTATAAAGCAGTAAACAGATTACCATCGAATGGAAACAGAATTGCACGGATGAAGCAGCTAAGACTGTGTCATCACTGACATGCTAAGAATGGGAACATTTCATTCCCATCTCTCAAAGCTGCTGGAAACCGATAATAAGGACACAAAGCAATGAGAGGGCAGAGCGAAACGGACACCGAAAGGCGGGTTATCAAGAAACATATGAAATAATTCTGAGTTGAGGGAAATGAATAAATAAAATAAATATATACTGTTCCACTGACAATCTAAAACATGGAAATGCTGTCCCATTGAGAGTTTGAAATCTGGATGGTTAATTTCAAAATCTATAAAATCTAATTTTAAAGATTATGGTTTTGATAGATTGTGGGTTTTGAATGGTAGGCCTATAGATGCTGCTGTACCAAATTGCGCGATTCAAAAAATCCAGTTTCTGAAATCCTTTTTCCCATTGTCAATTTTAGATCTTGTTTTGAGAATCTGGCTTTTTAGTGGGAAAGAGCTGTCGTTCTTTAAAAATTAAGAGTACGAAAACGGATTTTCATCCATATCATCTGTATTAGCTTTGTTCAAATTTACGGCTTTTCAATTGCCAGCTAGAGTAATGGATGGACTATTAAACCGTCAATCTACATTCATTTGTTGTTTTGTTTATTAATCTTGGTTATGATGTTTTTGTTTGTTTTTTTCGATATTATGAGAAATCGGAATATTCAGCTCGAAATAAGAATTGTTTTATACAATGTACGAAAGTTTGTTGAAGAATCAATCATAATGATACCTTGTGGCAGTGCAGGGGTTGAAGGTGCGCTTTCTGATTGATAGGTCGCCGGTTCAATCCCGCTTGTCGCAAGGAAACGATTATTACTTCGACATACACTAATTTTTTAATCTAATTAATAAGTCTATTGTTCGAATGTTTTTTTTTTTTACACAAATATGCTGCTGCCTTACTTTTGCATAATGAGATTTACCCTGGGTTGTGCAGAACTTAATTTATTTGTAATTCGGAACTTTATAGCGGCCAAATTGGTTATAAGGATCAGACTAGCTTCTCTATAAAGGTGATTATAAAATATTTATATAAAAAAAATTTGCAAACCGGGTATTTCAATTGTGGAGGAGCTGCGTTCTCCTGATTTTAGGCCCCCTGGCCTTGATTAAAAATAATTTTTGGAGAAATATCATCAAAAAATACCTTTATAATGTGTTCAAAATAGGAGATAATAAACTTGTGTCTTCACAATGACTGGTGCAAATACTAAACAAACTTTGAATAGTGTTGATTTAAAATCTCTTTTTAATTGTCAATCAATGTATATGAATACATGACGCATAACATACGAAAATCATTCAGCCTGCCCACGGTATGACTCAATTCTGCTCTCGAAAAATTACATTAATTACTGACATTTTTTTACTTTTCTAAGGAGGCCTATAGTTTAAAAAATCTGACGGACAATAAACTTCTGTATTTCTTTCGTATAACAAAAAGAAAAAAAAAAATGCATACGCCGCGTTATGTGAATGGACAACGCTGCCCTGATTAACTTAAAACCATACGATTTTTTTTAATGAGTCAATCGACGTCAACCCGAGTACAAAAACCGTACCTTAATACTAACAATACAGATTCTAATAAATTGGGTTTGACAGCTTCATTAAAAGGTAATTTTTCCCAAACAAAATCTATTGACATATGACTTTTTCACTATAGGAGACAGAATCATGTTTGATATTTGCTTCTTTTTTATGAAGCATATAAAAAAAATATATTCTTTTGTGAATACCCCTGTCCCAGGAAAGTTTTGGCGGAAACATAAAACAGCGCTTTATTAGGATCCGACTCAATCCCCCAAGAAAATCTCTACTTCCCCTTCCCCCAACACTTCACTGCTAAAGGTTGGAAATTTGAGCATTAGCGCGCAGTGGTGTTACCGGGATTAAATTTAAGGAGGAGGGGTGTCCTAAAAACGAAATCATTATTGTACTGTCATCTTAAAATTTGACAGTGCTTGTCTCAAAATATAATTTTTCATTCTTCATAGGGGGGTGGGATTTCTAAGCCCCACCCCTCCTTCTGTGGACGAAGAATGACAGATTGCCCAAGATCTTCTATGTCAGGCAACTGTCTAGGGCCGATGGAAAATCAGGTCACTCCCGAATGGAGTGGGAGGATGTAAGAAAAGATTTAATTAACTACTATCGCTAACAACTCATCGCAGGACCGAGCCGCCTGAGGCTGACACAGCTACGCAAGCTCCTCCTCCATCCCAAACTATTCAAAGCCTCCCTCTTTACACCCTCTCAGGAAGTTAGCATTTCCTTTAAATTTTTCTTTATGACATCCTCCCACCCCAGACAAGGACGAATTGCTTTCCATTTAGCCCAAGACGGTTGGCCAAAAACGACAATCTTCGGCAATCTGTCATCCTTCATCCGCAGAACGTGCCCTAGCCATCTCAACCTTTTTTTCATTATAACCCTAGAAAACGGAATTGAACCACGTTTTTCGTACAGCCTACTGTTTGAAATACGGTCAGTCAGCCGGGTACCCAGAACAATCCGTAGGCAATTTCTCTGTTACTTATTGCTAGTCTTAATGACTTAGTCTTCTTAACATTAATTTTCAAACCTATTCTAGTACCCTGAACTCGCAAAACCTCTAAAACTTCATTCATTTTGCTCACACTTTCATCTAGGATGCTTAAATCATCAGCATAATCCAAGTCCAGGAGACTTTTTCCTCCCCATTTGATTTCATGGTCTCCCATTGCCTTTTCTGTGCTCCTTAAGACAAAGTCCATCAAAATGATCCATATAAAGGGGGATAGAACACAACCCTGCTTAACTCCTCATTTAAGACAAAACCAGTTGCTAACTTAATTTCCTACCTTAACCGCAGCAGTGTTATTCTCGTACATAGCACTAATCACTTTAATGTATATGTCTGGTAAAAGAAAAGGTGTAAAGCAAGGCCGTATTCAGGAGGGGGGCTAAGGGGTTTGAGCCCCCCCCCCCGAATGTTCGTCTGGCTCGTAAAAACGCAACAAGAATGAATAAAAAATTTGACATGTTTGCATAATGTTTTTATACCCCCCCCCCCCCCCCCCCCAAAAAAAAATCGTTTTGTAACCCTCCCCCCCCCCAAAAAAAAAAATATGGATACAACCCTGGTGTAAAGAAGGAGGTTTTGAATTAATTGGGATGGAAGAGGAGCGTCCGTAGCTGCGTTGGCCTCAGACAGCTTGGTGCTACAGTGAGTTGTTAGTAGTAGTAGTGTGAATCTGTCTCCTGGATACGCCACTATATGTCGGCCATCCTCCAAATTGGATTATCCATCCTCAGAAATGAGTCATTTCGAAATGGAAACCATATTGATATCATATTCTTCATTTTGCGATCATTCTATTCTTTTTTTATCTGGTTTTCTTCCAAATCTGAAGCCTAAAGATCTGAAATCTATCCGGACTTATTATTTTAAATTTTTTCGGTACATTTTGTGCCTCCCTCAGTGGTTCCGGAACCGGCATCTAATATCGCGATTCGTCCTCCCTGATCTACGGGAAAAAGTGACTGTGCTTGCGGGAAAACTATCGTTATCTGCAGGTCCTACAGCGCACCATAATTTACGTCATTTTATGTAAATAATTGCTAAGTGTGCGAGTTTGCTTTTTTTGTTGTTTTTTTGTTTTTGTTCTTGATGTACTCCACTTCTTTTTGTTTATAGTGGGTAATAAATAAATCATTATTATTATTATTAAAGAATTAATAAACAGACCAAGATATAGTAAAGAAAGAGCTCGCCCATAGAAACAAAAAACTTAGAAACCCGTTCAAAAAATCTCAAAAGGATCAAAGGGGGTACAAAAGGATTTTTTCGGGGAAAGGGAGGTAGGAAAAAACTTTGAAAAACGCATCAAAAAATTGTTTATATTAATTTTTGTTTAAAAAAAATGAATAAAAAAAAACAACACAAAAACACATTTTGTTAATAAAAAACACGCGCTAAAAAGGGAAGAACAAATATAGTAAACTGTTCAAATATTTTCTCTAAATATTTTTGGGGCCTGAGACACCCCCCCCCCCACCACACACACCCAAGAAAAACATCGATGTCTCTGATCAGCAGAAACTATGGGGCAATTTTTCGCGAATGATTCGCGAATTTTTCGCGATAGATTCCTAGAATCGCCACCCATGTTTTTTAGGAAAGAGACTTTACGCTCTTTTTTCCTAAATTGAGGAAATTTTCCTATTATATTTTGTGGGCCCTCTGAGGGTTCAAAATGGAATTTCCTGTAGAACTGATTATTATATTTGGAAGGAGCTTAAAAAAGGCATCAAATGATGTATTTTCTTTTGTCCTAGCTTAATTATATGAACAATAAAAAACTGACCCTTATTTCTTCTTGTTTATCAGAACAAAATGGTTACCAGAATTCTAAAAACAGTAAATATATTATAAACAAAATTCAATAACTGGCATAGGACAAGGTGAACACACTACTTATTCATCTTTTTATGCTATTTCAAGATAAACTAATCAATTCACATGCAAATGCATCCCCGCCCCTTCCTTTTGGTCCCTTGTAGTCCTGATAATGTATTTCTCCATTACATCAATGTAGTCATATGTTATAACTCCTATATAAACCTAGGCTACATATCTTCTCAGTCTCTAACTTATCTATGCTATGTGATGACTGCATAATTTGCAAAAATATTGCTTGAAATGAATTTAAGTTGTATAATAATAGAAAGAAAAACAATAATCTGATTAATAAAAACATCCTGCATAATATGAAGCAAGAATTTTACTGTTTTCTTTTAGTTTTCATATATTCCTTGGAATATATGAAAACTAAAAGGGAGAGGGAGAGGGTAGGGGGGAGGGGGGGGGGCTAGCTGCCCTCCAGTATTTTTGGTTACTTAAAAAGGGCACTAGAACTTTTGATTTCAGATCAAATGAGCCCTCTCTCGATCTTCTAGGATCACTGGTTTGATACGATCACCCCTGATAAAATAAACAAAAAAAAGAAACAAATAAACACGCATGATCTTGCTTCTGGCAAAAAAGTCGAAATTCTACATTTTTGCACAAAGAAGTTTGAAACCTCTATAGTAGGGTTCTCTAATATTCTGAATCTCATAGTGTGATAGTGTGATGTTTCCCCCCTTTTTTAAAAATTTGGTAAATTTTCTCAGGCTCGTAACTTTTGTTGAGTAACATTAAACTTCATGAATTTTATATTTTGAATAAGCATCAAAATACAATTCTTTTGGTGTATCTACTATTATCAAGATTCTGTTTCTTATAGTTTCGGCACCCATGTTTTTCGTTACATCTTGTTTGGATCTTTCCTGAGACGGTTTTATGGCTGAACGTCTGCTTTTCTACAACTCGGTCTTAGACACAAAAAATAGCAGAAAATAGCGTACTTTTTTCACTTTTTCGGTGCTTATGTTTTCTCACGCCCCTATCGAATTTGCAAAGTTAAGCAAGGTTCTAACAGGATTCAATTTTTGCTTCGACACGGCAACCGCATTTCAAACTCCCCGTTGGAAAAAATGTATCTATGTAATGGGCGTATATTCCGTTCCCTCTTGTTTCGGATCATAGTTGAAATTTTTTTTTCCAGGTGTGAAAATTATATCAAAATTAGGCAAAAGCTTCTTATTTTGAAAAAAAAACATGAATATTATTTATTGCTATATTCGTTATTCGTTTATTCATAAACGTTCCTTTTTTAGAAAAATTTTCAGGAAGAACCAAACAATTTCTCATTCAAATAGTGACGTTACTTGGGTCATTATTGCTGGACAAAATTTGAATGATTCGCGAATTTTTCGCGATAGATTCCTAGAATCGCCACCCATGTTTTTTAGGAAAGAGACGTTACGCTCTACCGAGCAAATTTTCCCTAAATTGAGGAACTCTTAGTTTTTGAATATTTCTTTCTCTCTCACTGTATAAGCTTAATTTGTGTGCAAAATTACTGTGTAGTTTGCCTCATTTCCAAGTCATAATACTACATGGAGTTAAGGCTCGTAAAAATTATAAGCTATATATATATATATATATATATATATATATATATATATATATATTATATATATATATATATATATATATATATAACTCCACAAGGTTAGGTCTTCTACAACACTGGACTAAATATGGCACCATTTTTGAAACATCTATGAAATAACCGATTTTTATTTTCGATTTAGCTTTTAAAAAGTAAAAATATTTGCTCATGTTGCAGACCTTAAACTAGACAAAGAAAAGTAATCAAGAGCACAATTTAAGTAGCGTCACTATATCACTAATAATGGTGCTAAGTAAACAATTCATATCACTTACGACCCTTTGACTAGTCGTAAAATAAATAATATACTAAAATCAACAAAATATTCAGCAAATACGTAAAGATAATCTGCACTATGCAAAAAGTATAATTTCATTACTGAAACGAGTTGTTCAAAAACCAAATCGATCAATTCGTTTTGCCATTTTAACACGGCTAGCAATAACAAGTACTAGAAGGGAGTTCATCGATTTGACGTCTGAATAACTCAAGTAACCTGCATCTTTTCGGAAGTAATAAAGCCAGAAAAGAGAACTGTTTCACGAAAATCAAATAACTGTTCTAGATATCAGGTCGTGAGGCCCATAACAAAATAAATAATTTCTGAGACCACACTGGCTAAGCATTACAAAACGATTCATCGTAAAGAAGAGAAAACGAGGATAATAACAGCCAGAGAAAAATAGAAGAGAATTACGCATATATTCCGGTCGAGACCTTCGCTCGAATAATAAAAATAAATTATAAAATAAATACAATTATTTGTTATAAATAAAAAAATTGTATATAATAGTAAAAATTGTATATAATAATTAAAATTGTATTTTTATAAATAATAAAAATAGAGATAAGAGTCCATGGGACAACTTAAAAATGACAAAATAAAATGTTTAAATATATTTCTTGAAAATACTTACTAATTGAAAAATGCTACACAAAAACATCCACACTAGACGAATACTGGACTGATAAACTATATCTAAAAGTATCAACTACGAAAACAGAATTGGGTGATTAAATGTTTTGAGCGACAGCAGATACCACAGATTATTTTGTCTTTCACCTATAAATAAATTAAAACACGAAATGCCCTCTTTTTATATTTGTACACCATAAAAACACAATTTCCCTGGGGTAATCCTCTAGTACCCGTCTGACCCTTTGACTTATGGGTACCCATGACAATTAGGACTGGGAACAAGATTTTGCTGCTAATCTTTAAGTGTATCATTTCCGCACAGAGCATTTGAGACTGAAAAACAAAACAAAGTCTTTGAACAAGGTAGTGAAGGATTGGTTTCCTAAAAAATCCTCATTAACTCCTCATTAATTTAATCAATTAAAAGAAATTAACTTGATAATCGATTAATAAGGAATCCATAGACTATCATTATAGATTAAGATTCCTTAAATCAAAAACCCTTATAACATGGGGAACATTTTCTTTCTTTTTTTTCATCTAATATGACTTGGAAATGTTTCAGGTATACAAAAGTAAAACTTCGCAGTAAATAACAGCAATTTTCGGCGGTGCAGCTAAACTGAAGACCAAAATCAATTAGACAGAGCTAATCCGATAAGAATTAAGAAAAAATGTTGCTGTTGTTGTGGCTAATTTAGAAGAATAATCTTGTAACAAAATTACCAAGGATTCTGGTTAATTTGGAGAATTCTGGAAATTTATAATTGGTATATGTAATTCTATAATTAAAATAGATAGAATTCTGTTTTTGTAATTTAAATAATTCTAAGAATTCTGGTTATTTGAAGTGACATTTTAATTTTAACCCCATAGAAATGGAGATTTCATAATGTTACTTGTATATTTTATGCATCTCAATATATCTTTTCGAAATATTCTACTTTTAATGAAGTTAAAAAACTTCCGTAGGCTACGTTCATTTCTTAAATCTTGTTTTGAGACGTGAGGTGTCACATTTGTTATTTCGAGTTGGTAGTTTAAGCTGATACTGCTAGAATTTTTTCTTTGTGCGTATTAATTACTCCTTAATTTTTTGCATTTATGAGGGAAATATAAATATAAAAATAATAATTTCACTATCGTTACAAAAAATACTGTGCGTGCTTCAAAACCTTCTCATTTTTAGAAAGTTCAACGGAATGTTTCCAAATCTTTTCAAGCTTCGCTTCTAGAGATAATTTCTTTTTCGAACACTTTCTTAATGTCCACCCCACCCCCTAGACATTTATATATTTTGTTCTGAAAATGCCTTTTGAACTTGTTTTTGTTCTATCGAATCTACAAAAACGGCTAAACACGCAATAATATTTTGAGTGAAACTCATTTCAAAGCGGTTCCCACCTACATACCCCATTTAGGTTGACCAAAATCAAACTATGTTAAGTATAGAAAACGAGTTTTGAGTAATTGCAGTAACAGGTAACTAGCAAAAATACGTTAAAAGATTGTGAGCAACATATTGGGCTCCAAATAAAATAAGAAGAAGAGTTCTTGAGAGTTCAGAGTTCAAATGGATCAAGTCCAAAAAAAACTTTCGAGACATGTAATTCAAGTAACTAAAATTGAAGCACTTATTGAGGCAAATAAATATGAAAAATTGAAGTAGTACAAACTGTAAGACTAAATTACAATATAAAATTGGGAACTTTCAATTGAAAGCTGAGAGTAATGAACAGAGACAGGGTTTAGTTCCCAGCGGCTACGGACGGAAATAAGATACTTTTAAAGCATTTCATCAGCTGCTTTACGACCTCGGTCAATCCATGAATTATCTAAGCCATTGCATGCGGTAAAAGTATTGCCTTGGGTGATTTGTACTTCAAAAACATCAAAATATGAAAGTCATTCAATTTTATTGAAATTGAAAATTTATTTGCATCTGAAATTGGAACTAAAATTTACTCCAAAACCCTCAATATAGTACCCTCACAGAGGTAATATAGTTGAGCTTATAATAATTTATGATCCAAACATAGTTTTTTTTGCGGGTGGGTGAGGAGAGGAATGGTGTAATGAAAAAGATCAAATTATACGAAATTTATTCAAAACAGAAAAATATCCGGGGGAGGAGCACGAGGAGTTCAACCCCATTTTTTACAACCCTAATGGTGCGCCTAAACCTAAACGAAGAATGTTGCTAAAACGTTCTGGTTTCGGACGGCCAAGAACTCTAAGACCAACCAGAAAAATTAATTGCTATGGAAAATTTTCGTTAAAATTCACAAGATCCGTATAGTACAGATGAGGCCACAGATGAGGTCGATTGTTCTAATAGAGATGCATTTTCAAGAGCTTGTCTATCCTCTTCAGGCAAAGTTTCAACTTGCCGAAAACGTTTAATAAAGAACCGAAAGACAACGATAAGCCAAGCCTGAAATGAACGACTATATTAGAAATAATAAATAAATAAAAACACGAAGACATTACTGGTTAAAATTATACTAAACACTGGAACAGTAAACAATAGGAAATAATAAAGGAAATGAAAAAGTTAACAGAGCAATAAAAAAGTAAATACTAAACAATAATTAAATAGTAAGAATTGGATCCCACAGCAAATAGAACAGTTAAGGAGCCAAAAAATTGAAGTCCATTTTCAAATTTTGTAAGATAAAGACAACAGTGGTTAAAACTATGCCAAACACACAAATAGTAAAAATAGTTAACAACAATAGTAATTAGTAAAATAAATCAAAAGAAAATAAAAAGGTAAATAACAAGGTAAATAACAAAAAAAAAACAAATAAAAGTCCAAAGGATAACATAAAAACGAAACCTTAACACTCAAACTAAAATAAGAAGATCCTTTCCAAGCAAAGATGAAAGGGTAACTGCATAAAAATCCATCCAAAAATTGTATTTCACAACCCAATAGAATCTCTGGTAACACCATACCTGGTAAGCAATTAACCTTAAAGAATGCTTCAAATAAAATGAAAGTTTGAAATGCCATTTCAGTATTTCAGTATTTTTTATTCAGTTACACTTTCCTCGTCTATTTCTTTCACTTTCAGTGTTTGTTTAAACGTTTGTTTTTTATATTGCCTTGTGGACTTTTATCTGTATATTTTTTTTGTTATTCAGGACCGAGGAGACCTCAAGCGGAGGTCTCAACCAAAATATTTGTATTCTTTTCTTCGATTTTACACTAGCTGTAATTATACTCGTTTCCTCTTCTTTAAGATTTTTTGTTTTTCATGATTACCCAGTGTTGTCTCAGAACTTATTTG
>CM051270.1:20231104-20566104 GCA_027921565.1 Artemia sinica | reverse complement strand
TCTATCACTAGAGACATGAATACTGACGAATTAATACATAGCATTAAACGGAAACCAGCAATGGTAACGACTATTCCAAGCACAATAAATTTGTTGACAAAAAGTAGCTAAAACTCGATTCTAATTAATTCCATTTTCATTCGTGTTTGTTCATTCTTTCGGCTTGATATTAATATTTCTGCAATCTATACAACAGAAAGTTTTCTCACATTTCGTCAGCTCTGATGTACCAATTGAATCGCTAAGTCAACAAGGGAAGAATTTTTGTGCTAGGTTTGGCAAGTAAACCTAAATTATTTTTATACTTAACAAGAAACAAAATAAGAGGTAATTAAAAAAAAACATTTTTTTTACATTTTCTCGCTTTCATCAAATGTTACGTATAGCCAGAGAGGTCTTAGAACGTATTAAAGCGTGATTTAATCCTTATACTCAAACATTGTTCCCCTCCTTTGACAAACCTACAATAACTAGCCTTCCCAAAGAGAAGCGGAATGAAGAGATTTAAAATTAGGTTTTCAATTTAATAAGAAATGAAACCAGATAAAAATAAATAAATGACGAAAATTACAATTTTCCTTCTCGTTAACTTATAGATGGAAAGATGTAGAATATAGGACTTTACTCCATCTTTTATTCAAACTAATAATTTTACGCAATATTTTTTTTATCTTTTTCTTTGACTTTTATTTTCTGCGCCTTTCTATCATTTAATTTTCATTACTCCCAAATAAATTTTCGTCTCTTTATAACTTTTAACTGAACCTTTCTTCCACTGATATCTCTGTTTTTGTTTTAATGATTGATTGTGACCTTATTCAACTTTAACTTTTTATCATCCTCATTATAATCAGGCATATACACGATAGTGTTTTGAGGGGGAATCGAAATCATCAAGCTCCTTCAAAAACAGACACATTATAACTGTGTAAAAAAGAGCGCGTTAACAGACCAAAGAAATATCCCTTTCAACTGGGTTATTCAAAACTTAAATCGATTAAGTCCTCTTTTTACATCTTTTAAAATTTTCGAGCCAAAGCATGGGCGTAGGGAGGGGGGTGGGGGCAGCTGCCCCCCCCCTAGAACTTCAAATTTACATTAGATATGGCTGAAAAAGCAGTTGATAAAAGGCCCTCCATCACACTATCGACTGCCCCCCCCCCTCCCTAGACAATATGCTGCCTACACCCATGGGCCAAAGCACTTGGTCTACTCTTAACTTTTAATTTCCATTATGGTATTATCAAAAAAAAATAGGATTGATGCCAAAAGCTGACATTGAAAAATTTGGCCATCGAATGCAAAAAAGCCCACTAACAATTAACTTTTTTACTAATGCTGGGATTTAACAAGCACTAATTTGAGCCAATCAGATTCTACATAGAATTTTCCCATTGGCTGAGAAAAAAAAATCATGATTGTCTTAGCTTAGCGCAAGCTAAATCTCAGCATTAGTGCATTACCATTGTGAATAAGGTATAAATAGTTTTTCAGTTATTTCTAAAGAAATAAACCAAGTTCATACTAAGTGCACTTTAGCAATTTCTTCTTGCTTAAATAAATTTGCAAAAACGTAAAAATAATCGGGTATATTGACATCAGAACGAGTAATGTATCTCCAGTTTGAACTGTCTTCGTTTTTTTGCTTCTTAGACATAATTGGTTTGACTTCTGAATGAGCCAGTTCTTTCACTCCTTTTATTGCTATCATGTTCTTAGTTGAAAAAAGAAAAGAGCTCACCCTAAGGAATACATTGAAGACCAAATACCAGCCACAATTCCATGGGTGTTGAAACTAATGGCTGGACCAGCACGACTGAAAAGTCAATAATTAAAAATCAATAATTAGCTTAAAAGACCAAAAAAAACAAAATATTGAATTTTCAGAAGAAGGTAGCTAGTTATATTCGACAATCGACACGTTATATTCAAATTTTCGAATACGAAAATAGATAAAGACAACTATATACAAGAAAGAGTAGAGGATCCTGAAGTCTAAAGCCATTCCTTCAGTATAAAATATGGAGATATACTAGATATAAATATGGAGATATGGAGATATAAATATGGAGATATACTTGGGATCGACTAAAAAGCTAGTCATTTGGAATTAAACGCATATTTTGTTTAGCTTAAGCATCGGATCGCACCTCTCTAAAAAAAATTATCCTAGTCTATCGCCTAACAATTCAAACTATGCATATAAATGAATGAATGAGATTTATTTTCCTGTTTTTAAACAACAGTTAACAAACGGAGTAATAATAAATAAAGAGAAAAAAAGAAAAGAGCAAAAAAAGAAGACCTTCCAGTGAATCAACTAAAACAGAACCAGTAAAACACACTTTAAGGAAACATCACGTAAAAATCATGGTCCAGATCGAGCGAACTTCTAAAATTATGCTGTCTTTCAGCAACGGTAGTAAGAGCATCTGTAGCTGCATATTTCGCAACTGTTTTGAGACTAGAATTGCTAACCGATTGCGCACGCAACTGTTTTGTGACCATGGCCTTAAAGTAGAGTGGGGGCCCGCCGACGAGGCAATCCAGATGAGACTGGTTTCCAATCAGTCTAAAACCGGTTCCGTATGAGCCACCAGTCGTGGTCTCAGTTGCGTTGCAGTGTTGTCCCGCACATTTTCGGGAGCTACCAGGTTGATATTGTCCAATTATGTTGGCTCTCAACATGTCAGATCAGGAATTAAACGTGAAACTCGTAGAAGAAGTGGAGAAGCATGAAGAGCTGTACAACTATAAACTTCTAGCGTACTCAAGGGAAGACGTGACAGAGAATTCAACAAATTTTTTATCTGTTTAAGACAGTTCTTTTGCTGCTAAGAACAGACGAGACTTTGCATTCTTTTCCAAGTAGGGATGGACCCAATATTCCCTCTGAACAATACGAAACCTGCGGTACTCATAGTAATCAATTAAGTCTTCCTCGTCAGAACTCAATATAGTTAGCCACACTGCACTGCTCAATTAGACAAACACAACTGATCCACAACCACTCGCATCCGTGGACGGAGACACACTTCATTTTTGCTGTAATCTGGTCTTAAACCAGTTGCAGATAAGACTAGTTTCCAATCGTTGTCTTGATACAGTTGCCCCGTGGGTGCTGGGCCTTAGTCTAGGCGCCAGTAAACAAAAATACGCTTATTTTCATATCGTTACGACGCAACTGTTTCATACGATCTGAAAGCCCTTTCTATTCATATCAAAACCACTGATTACGATTATACCACGTAACAGGTTGCTCCTAGGGGTGTCTGACCCTAAAAAATGACCTGAAAGACTAACAAGTGCTATCTAGCGAGTTTCGTTTGCACCTTTGTTAGATTCACCTGTTACAAAACTCATTTAAGGCTTCCACTTTCAAGAACAAGAAAGTATAGGCAAAATATTAATTAACTACCACGACCATTTAAGAGTCTAGCTGACCACACCCTCACAACCAATACTGAACTCGTAATATGCATCAGGGTCATCCAGTGTCTGGGACCCAAGAAACTACTACAGGACATATAAATTGCTGTAATATTTTAGTAAGCCGCATATAGAAGGAGAAAAGGCTAAAGTGTTGTAACTGTAAAACCCATAACTCCTAGCAGAGGCGGATGGAGTTCGTCCGGAATGAGGCAGACTATGTCTGCTGACCACGTGCCTCTGGATATGGGTTTTTTTCTAACTAAACACTCCATGTTAATGGGCAGCCTCAACCTTATGAGGTGGGTGGAGCCCACCCCAGGGACTTTCAGTATCTAGGCAAGTCCTAGCTCTAATTAGATCCCAGGCCTAGGGTCGGTTGGGCCTGCAACCCTCCACCCGAAAATTTTACCGCAACGAAAAACGATGATACTGCCTCGGATGACCTACCCCCCCTTTACCTTCCACGACCCCAGCATGTCCCTGGACCGATTTCAGACCATCGAATGAACCTTATTGACGAGGGTGGAATACGACTCGCCACCTGGAACGTACTCACACTCAACTTTCCTGGAGCTAAATCAATGCTTGCCTATGAGCTAAAACGCTTCAATATAGCTGTGGCTGGCCTAACGGAAACCCGCCTTGTCGGAAGAGAGTCCGAGGATATTGGTGAAGGATATCACCTGATCTGGTCTAGTGACCCAAAAAGCAAGACAAATGGTGTAGGCCTCGCGCTGAACGCTAGAGCCAAGAGATGCCTTCTCTCCTATAAACAAATTTCAGATAGAATACTGATGGCTCAGCTCCAGCACATGCATGGCAAGAGGACAATTATTGTATGCTATGCTCCCACCAATCCTAGCCCTGCGGAAGTGAAGGATCAGTTCTATGCGGAGCTCTCAGCGACCCTGTCTAGAGTCCCACCCCACGACATCGTCACTCTTCTGGGAGACCTTAACCCGACGGTAAATGACAGGGAGGGCGTGTGGAGAAGTGTTCTCGGCCCTGTGACTCCAGATTCACTGAATGACAACGGACAAAGACTCCTCCAGCTCTGCAATATGCATAATCTGGTTATTTCAAACACGCTCTTTCAGAGACGAGATATACACAAATACACTTGGTATAGTAATGACGGCCAGACAAAGAAGATGATCGATTATGTTATGATCTCGGGTCGCTGGCGCTCGTCGATAACAAATTGCCGGACTTATAGGTCGGCCGAGCTTGGAAAACACAGACCATAGGATGGTAGTCGCCACACTCAGGCTACGCCTGAGAGCACAAGGACAAGAAAGACGGCCTCCCAAGCTCGATCTGAGTAGTCTGGCTACATCTCAGATGCAACAGAAGTATGCTCTCGATATCTCTAACCGGTTTAGCTGCCTCCAAGTTCTGGACGACCCTGAAGTAGCCTGGAAGTCTTTCAAAGATAATATACTCGATTCTGCTGGCAGAACCATTGGCCGCAGCAGACACAAGAATAAACCCTGGATATCCCAGGAGACTCTGTCTCTAATCGAGCTGCGCCGGAAGGCCCGTTTAGCAAAGAATATGCCAGAGTACATACGACTCAATGGCCTGCGCAATAGCCTACTGCACAGTGATAGGAAGACCTTTGTCGACAAGAAAGCCAGCGATCTTGAAGATGCCTCGAGAAAAGGAGACACCTGCTCCCTCTACAAACACCTCCACGAGCTGACGGAAGGGAAGACTTCCACCGTGAGTCGTGTTTTTTCTGCTGACGGAAGCATGCCGGATGACGATGCAGGCCAACTCTCTGCCTGGAGCAGTCACTTCTCAACGCTTCTGAATGCCGAGGCAGTTGCTCATCCCGACCCTGATCTGATTGAAGCAGCAATGACCACACCCGAGGCTACTTCCTACCTCGTATCGCAACCGTTTACCACCTTTGAGATCCAAAATGCTGTAAAACGGTTAAATAATAATCGAGCCCCCGGCGTCTGTGGTATTTCTGCAAAACTCCTCAAGTACGGGGGTGCAGCGATGATTCTGTGGCTCCAGATAATCTTCTCAGCTGTATGGACGACGGAAAGCATACCGAATGACTGGCGTGCTGGCATCATATTGCCGCTCTGGAAACGTAAGGGCAGCCGTCAAATCTGCTCCAACTATCGTGGGATCACGCTTCTCTCCGTTCCTGGTAAACTCTTCGCCATGTCACTCCTGGACAGGTGTTCCACCTTTTTGCGTAGAAAGAGAAGAGTCCAGCAAGCCGGATTCATGCCCGGCAGGTCGACGACGGAGCAAATGTTTACTATGCGCCAGTTGATCGAGAAGACGCAGGAGTTCCACCAAAAAGCGTACATCGCATTCGTGGACTTTAAGGCTGCCTTCGATTCTGTTGATCGCCGTTCACTTTGGCTGATACTAAGAACTACGGGTCTACCCAAGAAATATTGCTCACTCTTTGAAAAGCTGTATGAGGATACGGAAAGCTGCGTGCAAGTCAATGGAAGACGCAGTCCCACATTCCCGGTGAAGACTGGCGTCCGCCAAGGTTGTGCCGCCGCTCCCGAGCTTTTCAACTGCGTCATAGACCATGTTATGGCCAGCACGATGAATCGCCTTCAATTCGGTCTTCAGTTCGGAGACCGGGTACTCTCTGATGCTGACTTCGCCGACGACATAGCGCTAGTTGCGAGCACCGTCGATAAGATGACCAAAGCTCTCCAGGTGCTCTCAGAAGAAGCCTCGAAAGTTGGACTGAAGATCAACTGGCAGAAAACCAAAGTTATGCTCCTTGAGCCCCCCACGTCCCGTTCTACTGTAAAGGAAGTCAACATCGGAAGCAACCGAGTAGATGTGGTTGAAGACTTCACTTACCTGGGATCTATTCTGTCGAATGATGGCTTGATCACAAAAGAGCTTACATCTCGAATTGTCAAGGCTTCAGCACTTGTTGGGAGGCTTAGCAGCATCTGGCGAAAGCCAAACATAAGCCGACTTACCAAAATGCGCATCTACAATGCGTCAGTCAGTACCGTCCTGCTGTATGGAGCGGAGACGTGGCCAGCTGCCAAATCTATCCTCAGCGCCGTTGATGTCGCTCAGACGAAACATCTCCGAAGAATCGAAAGACTTCACTGGACTGACCTCGTTAGCAACCAGACTCTCCTATCACGTACGGCTCAAACTCCTTTCTCAACGCAGCTTGCCCAGCGTACTGTTCGGTGGTACGGCCACCTCCTTCGCATGCCACGCGACGCCCCAGCACGGGTCGCATTTGAATTCGACCCCACCCTACACGGATGGAAACAACCCAGAGGACGCCCACACACTAGGTGGAAAGACAAAGCCGATGAATTCCTCACCCAAGCCCACATCCCGGTGGAAGAAGCTGCGATCCTGGCAAGCGATAGGTCAACCTGGAGGCGCCTAGTCTCATCGTTCTCTACGCCAAACCCTCGGCAGGAGCCTTAAGTCAAGTAAGTAAGTCTAGCAGAAGAAGAATTTGTCTGATTTATTAAAAGAAATTTGCAATGGAAATGTTTTTTTTATATTTGGATAGAATATTGAATTCTCAATACCTTTTTAGCTATCTCTTTACTCAATGAAAGTAACTATTATCAAGTTATGAAACCTTTCTATCAGTCTTATCTCTTTTCTTATTTCTCAACCTTGTTTTTTTTTTTTTTTTTTTTTTTTTTTTTTTTTTTTTTTTTTTTTTTTTTTTTTTTTTTTTTTTTTTTTTTTTTTTCATTTCGATTCAAAACAGTAACAATATTGGCCATAGTCCCAGATAATACTTTTTTTTTACTATTTTGGAAAGTGGCAGGGTTAGGTAGACTAAATAAAACTCTCAGGAATGAAATCAGGGACTAAACTACAGCTTGGGGCGTTTTTTTCAAGCTATAATCTCTACCCAGCCCTTATTTCTAGGGCTTATAACATTGCATAGAAGACAGGTAGGTCAAACCGGAAGACAAGTAATTTCAATCTTGACAAAATTCTAACTGGTTCTTCAGACAAGAGCATGTAAACTAGGTGAACTTAACGGTCTAGAGCATGATATCATCTGGTCATTACAAATATGCTGGGCGTTTGATAACAGACATGAAGGAAATGCAAGATGTTGCAGAAGAAATACATGCAAAATTCATATCCATCTTTTTCACCGTCAAGTGCAAGGAAGGTTCAATGAACATTATGGCACCTAATAATGCGCTTGAATTAAGCCTAAACCTAGAAGCTAAGCAAAAAGTGAAGCTTGAAACCGGTCGGTTTCGGCCAAACCGGGTCCGCAGCTTCGTTGAGATGATCATTTTAATTGAACTAATTTCAATGGACAACCTAACTAAACTGAATAATTTGGTAAAAAAAAAAATAATAAAATAAAAAATACCGCCCATGATTTACACATGAGAAATTCGAATTATATACTAACTATGAGTCCATTTTTAGTTACGATTTACTTTAGTTTTACGATCAACAGCTTCCAACAGAAATTCCAGTCTATGATGTAATTTAGTCTTAAAGAGATCGGTAACCTATCGTGGGAAGTTTTCCAATTTGGCTCCAATATTTCTTCCATCCCTTTTATATTGAGTTTTTTATGATATTTTTTTTTTCTTTTCAATGAACGACGCTTGCATTTTGCACTTCTCACAACTTGAAGAATAGCACCACAAATTGTATTATAAGACGACTGACGGCCGAACCGGCCAAACCAAACCCGGTTTGGCCTGTTCACTTGCTTTCACGGTTTCAAAAAGTTCACGCTGAACCCTCCAGCCGTTTCAAAGGGGGCAACTACACTACCGTTTTGTGCAAAAGTTTCAAGAGCCAGTTGCCTGGAGCCTGTCACCATGCCTTTTTAATGCTTGTTTATACCCTGTGCTTTCTCGTATTTTATCGTCGTGTTTTATCGGGCCTGACTAATTTATCTTATATTGCATATGCAGATGCTCTATTACTTATTAGTCTTTCAAAGAGCCAGTTGCCTGGAATTGAAGGAATTAGTGGTTCTGATAATAGTTAACCGGCTAGGCCTGTAAAAGTGGAATTAGAGAAAGTGAAAGTACGCCTGAGAAAGTGGATTAAAAGAATGTGACTGTCGTTATGACAATTTAAATCAACTCGGATATGATAAAGACACATCGGACATATGAAGTGGCAGATGAAGCAATTGCTTCTAGCATTTACAAAAACTGCAGAAGATATCGGCCTGAAAGCTATTCAAGCTTGAAAGTTGAGAATGGGGATCAAATACAAACATTTCACTTTTTGTCCATTAATGGAAATGTGTCAAGTAACCCCTCCTTCCTCCACTGCAGTTATCAAATCGATCCCATATTCTGAAAAGTTTGGAACTAGGACATTTGCAACTTACCTTTCATCAAGTTTGTTGATATTGATTAACTTATTTGGTAGAATATTTGATGGCAAGAATTTAGGGATTCTTCTCTTGCAGAGGCTGAAATAAGTTCAGATCCCCGAAAGGGCACGACCTGAAATCAGCTGTCACTTTTATCAAATTTTGTGGATATCTGACAACCCATTCCTATATAAATACTTATTTGAAGAATTTATTCTCCACTTCTCTCCACTTATTACTCACACAGACAGGATTAGCTCTCCACCCGAAAATAGCGAAGCAGGACACGAGCTATTAGTTCCCACCAAGTTTATTTATCTAGTAACCCAGTCTGATAGAAGTCAAGATGACAAAAAATGGCCCCTGCAATAAAGCCGGGTCAAGTAAGAACCCCCGTAAAGGAGAACTAGCACAATTAAACTCTTCTTATTTTCCATCAAGTTTGATTGAGATCTCAATACCCATTTAGGTAAATGTTCTAATTACAAGAATTTAGGAATCTTCTCCCCTCTGGATGGATTTAAATGCGCTCAGACACCAAAGAGCACAGTCAGGACATTGTCTCTTACCTTCCATCAAGTTTGATTAGGATCCAACGTCCCATTTGGCAGAAGTATTAATGACAAGAATTTAAGACTCCTTTTCATTGACCCCACATATAGGTTGAAAACCGTCAAGACTCCCAAAAGGAACGGTTAGAACGCAAGCTCTTACTCACAACTGAGGTTAGTTCAGATTCGACAAACCCTTTTGAAGGATATATTGACGACAAAAAATTAAGGCCACCCGTTCTCCTCCCCACAAAGGTTGAATTGTTCCCCAGCGTCAAAAAGCCAGAACTGCCGAATCAAATGTTACTTCTAACTAACTTTCGTTGATATCAGGCGCTCCCTTCTATTATTTAGCATACGAAATGAATTTGGGCATTCCCCCTCCCTTTCAAGGCCCTATATAGTTCAGACAAGTTCCTGGTCCCTAAAGGAGACAACTTGGATATTAGCACTTACTTCCCACCAAGCTCAACTTAGTGATCTGACAGTCCCTCCTGGACAATATTCTGATAACATAAATTTAGTTTCACCCTCCCCTACATATGGTGGGCCGAGAAAGAACTTCTCACAGACAGAACAAGGGCACATTCCCTTATTTCCAACTGAGTTGGTTAAGACTTAACAACCAGTTCAGACTGATTCCGGGATCCCAAGAACTTAGAGACCCCTTTCTCACATTGTCAGATCAGGTCCAAAAATCATAGATACAAGATACAGCTAAGACACTTTTCTTCACTTCCAACCATGTTTAGCTGAGAATTGTCAAGTTTGTTTTACAGTGTTTATTTACGATGGGATTTTATATAAAAAAAGGAAAAAAAATGTTTGTTCGACCGCATAATACTGCCCCTTCAAGTACCCCCCCCCCCTTCGGACATAACACACTTGTTCTATCATTTGTGCAGGAAAATAAATACATTCCTTCTCTTTTTCTGAGTTGGGGAGCCTCGAAATTCCAAGGAAATGGGGTGCAAGATCATATGCACTCAAACATCCTTTTAATGTATTTCAGTGTTGCCAGATCCAAGACATATACGTTAGTCCAAGATTTACTATCAGGTCTAAAACTATAAATTCATGAAAACCTCGCATCTTGATTATGCACTTTAAAGTTTTGGGAAGTTTTTCTGTTCTCCTGAACAATTTGGAGAAAACACCCTTGGAGATACAAGGTTTTCGGTGTCCATAGACGATATGACAAAATATGTATATAAGTGACAATATAACAGTTGAGGAGGAAATAATTCAACTATATAGTTTACACCAGAGTTGCAACCCTAAATTATCTGTCACTTACTTCTTTTTCTGCCTAGTAATGTGCGCAGTGATTTAAAGTGACTTAGCAGAATTTGCTTTCCCAGTTTCTAGCTGGCCCTTTTCTTGGCTTTCCAGTTTTCATACGTAGTTTTTAGGTTTAAAAATGAAACTAGTTCTTCTTGGAATTCCTTTACGGCTTATGTTCTCTCTGACAAACACTTTTTTTGCGAAGAGCCTACATCTATAGCTTGTACCAAAATGACAAGATAGCAATATTATTCGATTGAATAGTTTCAGATTATCCATTTGCCGAGCTAGAATTTCTATATTACAAAGGAATTTTCTTAGAGAATGGTCTAAACTTCTTTAAAAATAGGAACGTTTCTAATTCAGTAATCAATTTTTTTCAATTCAATTCAGAATAATAGATTCAGTAAAAATATAAAAATTCATACAAAAGAGATACAAACATTAAGCAAACATTTTAAAACGCTTAACACTTTTCCTCTAGGCCATAGGCTGTTAAGGTAACATAAATTGCTGCAATTTACGTGAGCATTCAAATCCATCCATTCCACAGTACCAAAAATGAGACCCAGCTACCAAAATCATCCAAATCAATAAAAGGAAATGAACCTAAAACAACAAAATTCCCTTTAACCAACCTTTAACTACCCTTCAAACCTTTTCATAACCCACTCCTCCTCCCTTCCCCCCCCCCCCAAATGAAATTAAAAGTCCCGTAATATGCATAAACAATAATAGTCTAGGACTGCAGGAAAGTAGCGTACCAAAACTTGTAACAGAAACATAAACCTTTAAAATAAAATTTCACAGTAGAAACATCCAAAGCAAAAAAAAAAAAAAAAAGCAAAAATGGAAACAAAAGAAAACATCCTTTTTTCCAGTCTAGTAATTTCTGAATAATTTCTCTAGATAAACCTTAAACCTTAAAAACAGAATCAAAACTTTAAACCTTAAAAATTTTCATATACATTAGCAATACAACTAGCTTTTGGAAATATCCAAAATCTAGAAAAAAGAAAAAGAAACAAATGGTGACAAAAGAAAACAACATTTTTCCTAGTCTAGTGATTTACGGATAAATTATCTAGCGTTTTTCCACACTGGTAACGACCAGAAAAGACCATTTCTAACCCCAACAAAATAAAAAACTGCTGTTCCTTTTCAACGTAAATCGCGTAAACAAAATCCGATTTTAGACCTTTTTCTCTTGCAAACGAAATAAATATTCCAACTTACGTAGTATTATTAATGAGCGATTGATATGTGGGTATGAAAGCTAAGGCTACTGCCATCCCAATCCATGAAAGCGCCACAAGCTTCAGCCAAAAGTAACTGAAAAAATGATGAATTAATGAAAAGAATATAACAAAAAGAAAACACCTTAAATAGGAAATGATAAGGAGCATGTCCCTTCTCGGTAATCCACGAGTAATGGCACGGAGCCATTGATACATGGTAAATGGTATGTGGTATGTGATGTGTGTGTGGCCATTAATAGTAGTCGGTAGGGTTGGTATGCAAATATTTTTCGGCAGTATTTTGACTCTACAAGACTTTTAAAGGGGCACATTCTTAGAAGGTCTATAAAGTGTTTGGAATGGCCTTTTTTAATGAAATCAAATTGATACTACTATTGATAATGATTATTGATAAAGCTAATAGCCTCTCGATTGATCACATATATATTTTGCTGCCCCTTATATTTAATCTATAAGCTTTAATAGCCTGTTGATTGATAATCCTTATATTTTACAGATGAAAATGAAATATGAGCACAAGTTTGATCTTTTGTTATTATTTTGTTTTCTAATGGGTAAGCATAAACTTAACTGCCGTTCTTCAAATAAAAGTTGTTTCCGGCAACTAAATTCTCCATACTAGTATATAAGGGGAGGTGGATCTCCTATCAGGCTCACACTAAGGGGAGGCCTCGGTGCTAACCCCCTCTCCATGAAATCCAAATTTTTGTCTGAATTTCCAAGCACTTTTTTAAAATTATCAGACCTTTTTTCTATTATTAAGTTTAAACTACAACACAGAAAATTATTGGTACCTCAGAGTGTGTTGGATATACGGAGTGTTTTTCTAGCCACCACAACCCCCCCCCCCTCCTCAGCCCCCAATCGGCGTTTTGTGTGCATTTATTGCCCAGGAATCCCTTTCTGGAAACATTAAGGAAAGAATTAATTTCATAAGAAGCTTATTAGCTAAAACAATAATTAAAAAAAAATTAAGTTTAAACTCGCCGACACGAAAAATTAATGGCAACAAAAGCACCTCAGGGTATTTTGGATATAAAGTGTGTTCTTCTTTTTTCTTTTTTTTTAATGCTAAAGGTCACTTTTTAGCTTTACTGGAACACCAATTTTGTTCAGACCCTAAATACCAAACTAATTTCTTTTTTCAACAGCTTAAGATACTTATTCTGGACTAAATAACTATTTTATATATAGAATACTACCCATTTAACTAAACTGGCCAAAATAAATCATCTTTTTATCATGTTTGTAATAAATATAAGCAAGTAATTTAATTCCTTCAAAGAGCAGAATTATTGTTTTAGCTGTAAATTCCGTCCTTTTACCAGAATAGGAAATCGAATCATCTTTTTTTCGTTCCAGTAAGTCCAGGACATGTGTTTTTTTGTCTAAACTGGAATAATTTTCAACCTGTTTCAAGTGCTTAAAAGATTCAATAATTTAGTAATTTATTGTAACACTAATAATGCTGCTAACAAATCACTACAGAATCAAGCTTCCTGAGGCCAACACAGCTGTTTAGTCTCTTCCTCCCCCTCCGTCTACTCAAAGCTTCACTTTTGACATCCTCCCCTGAAGTCCCAATTTTCTTTAAATCCTTTCTTAGGACCTCGTCTCTCCCCATTGTAGGATGACTTACTTTTTGTTTGGCCTCAGATAGATGGCTAAAGACCACAATTTTTGGCCATCTTTCATTCTTTATTTGTAAAAGATGGCCTAGCCATCATAGCATTTTCATCATAGTCCTAGAAAGCGGAATTGAACCATATTTTCTTACGGCTTATACGATGACAAAGACAAGAAGCTATAACTACCCTGCGACAATTTCTTTAGGAAGTATACATGCTATGTATATTCATTCTATCCAATAATCCAATTTAAGATACCTAATATAAATACGAAACGATACTTACTAAGTAAGAAACTTTAGATGTCTTCCAATTATCTTTAGAATCCGGAGATAAACAAAATAGTATAATATAAATAATATAACATAATAATACGTAACATAAAGTAATATCAATATAATAATATAGAACTAAAAGCCTTACTTACTCTTCAATACCTGGGATGAAAGGGGCAGGGCCAAGCAGAAGTAAACCAATTCCCGTAGATACAAGACCAGTAAACATCATTGACCACGTTCGATGGAACTTGTCACATATCCAACCCCAGAATGGACTGAATAGAGCATAAACTCCAGACTCCAGCAGAAATATAAGCCCAACTTGACTCTCAGTTAAACCCAGCTAAAAAAATATAATATAGCAAGGGTATCAGGCACCATCAAGAGATAATGCCATTGCGGTCCCTACGAAACAAGAAAGTACATAAAAACACATAAAAAGATGAATTGTTTGATCTTTAAATAATTATAAAATGAATTATAGAAATAACTATTTAAGATGAATTATAAAAGAGGCTATCTCAAGACCAGATGGGCCAAATTTACATTTCAGAGTGAAAAATAAAAACAAACACCAAATAAATAAATAAATTCGAAGATCAAAAATACCCGTTTGCCTCAAATGATACGACTATTGAGTTTTTCTGTTTTGTTTTTTTTTTCTAAAGGAGAGATGGTATCACATATCCGAATTATTGTGTAGGTGTTGAATAAGTAACGATTTTTGAGGGATCTCGAACCATTATAAAATATTCGTAAAAGAAATTGGAAGCATGAAGGATACAATTTGATCTCCATTCAAAACAATTTCACTAGGTAATACGAGAACAGAAGTACACTGTGTACTAATCTGGTCAAAGCAATTGTTTTCGAATTAGCCTAAGATTTTGAGCCAACCAGTTTTTGAGGTCAAAATAGCCATTTTTACTTAAAATAGGTAAATGAAACAGAGGTTTAAGAATGCAACTCATTTACTGTTTAATTTAACACTGTTGTCACTAAAAAATATCTCCTATCAGCACAGTCACACAAGACTTTAACGTACTTCTGCAGTTCAGTAAGAAAATCAACAATCCGACACAATCAACCTGAGTTCGGAGCAGACACAGTGTAGTAGTTAGTTCTTAACGTTAAGGTGAATCTCTGGACGACTTACCTACAAGTTAACTGAGAGAACTTGCCTTTGCTTGACGTCAACTTGTATAAGGATGTGTGCTATGCCCCGCCATTCAACTTTGTTGTAGACTCGGTAATGAAAAGTGCAATGTATGTCCACTACTGGGTCGATTAGAGCTCATATTCAATTATTACAGATTTGAATCATACAGACGACGCGACGTTTTGCTGCTTGGTAGTTCTTCCCAAGAAAGGCAGGATATGCTTTAAAGAGCACAATGACAGTTGCCCTTACAGAACTAAAGATAAGCATTAAGAAAGTGAAAGCTAATATTGATGATGAATCGTACTTATCCCTATGGCTGAACTGCTGATATACCACCCTAAAGTCCAAACATTATATTGACTTCTTCGTGCTGGAATCATCGATAAGCATCATAGATAAACCATAGGCATCATCAGAGGACGCAGTCATAAGACTAATATGCAATAACAAGTAAGACAATGAAACTATAAACCACAGCTGTCACTTTTCCTTGTGCGGCCAGGACTGTCGTATATCTGACCATCCTGTTTTCTTAAACCTTCTCATTTCAAACCACTCCCTGGTAAAAGAAAACGCATAGGAGGTCAGGTGAAATTATTGCTGAAGGCAATCAAAGCCAACCATTGGAAGCTTTCGTCACCGTCGCAGACGGTTTTCGTCATATTGGTTCAAAATCGCAACTCCTATGACCCATGATCGTATCCAGTGAAACTCGACCCCATTTAGTGACCCATTTAGTCTCCTGGAAGAGCTGTTGCCCCGCCTTTTTCCTGAACCAATTAAAAATAAGTAAGTCAGAACAAGCATTTATGGATGGTGGAGGGAGTGTCGCTTTAAGTTCCAAAGATATCTTAATATTTTCAATCATTTCAAATATTGTCATACATTATTTTTTGAGTTTACACACCCCTCTCCTAAAATACTTGTATGTATTCTGTTATTACCACCTTAAGATGCTGGTCGAAGAGGGGAAACATTATATTACTATAACATTAACGCAAACTTTTGTTAGGTACGGGTACTATTGCTATTCAAGAAAGGAATTTCACCCAACTCACAAAGTAGGCAAGGCTGATTTATACATATAATTTTTTTTAAACCTGTTGTTTCCTTAAAAGTTACGTTTCTAGGCCCTCAAAAATTTCCTGGCGGCACTCATGCATAGCAACCCTAGTTACATGTCAACAGAGGTACCTAAAAGCAAGATTGCCAAAGGAAGCGCTTTATTTTATATTAGCCCACCCCCCTGGGTAGCTTGAGCATTCTTAAAACGCGTTAATACAGGGTTCGTCCAACAAGTAATGAGACTTACTCTATAAAGAGGAATTTTTTTCATCCGATTTTAATAACACCTCAAAATTCTTCAAAATAGTTCCCTTGGGCGTCGGTGCACCGCTGCCAGCGCGATTTCCATGATTCATAGGCTTCCTCGAAGTCAGCTTCCGAAATGCATTTTGAAGAGTTGGTTACAGCCTTCTTATACTTTTGGTTTTGCATCACGAAGTTTCTAACTCTTCCTCATAAACTATATTCTTTGTAAATGCCAGCATTTGGGAGCAAACGAAGAGAATCAGACTTAGTCTCATACGGCCTTCTTGTATATACTTTTGGTTTTTCATCACGAAGTTTCTAACTCTTCCTCGTAGACTATATTCTTTGTAAATGCCAACATTTGGGAGCAAACAAAGAGAATCAGACTTAGTCTCATACGGCCTTCTTGTATATACTTTTGGTTTTGCATCACGAAGTTTCTAACTCTTCCTCATAGACTATATTCTTTGTAAATGCCAACATTTGGGAGCAAACGAAGAGAATCAGACTTAGTCTCATACGCCCTTCTTGTATATACTTTTGGTTTTGCAACACGAAGTTTCTAACTCTTCCTCATAGACTATATTCTTTGTAAATGCCAAAATTTGGAAGGAAACGAAGAGAATCAGACTTAGTCTCATACGGCCTTCTTGTATATACTTTTGGTTTTGCATCACGAAGTTTCTAACTCTTCCTCATAGACTATATTCTTTGTAAATGCCAACATTTGGGAGCAAACGAAGAGAATCAGACTTAGTCTCATACGGCCTTCTTGTATATACTTTTGGTTTTGCATCACGAAGTTTCTAACTCTTCCTCGTAGACTATATTCTTTGTAAATGCCAGCCAACATTTGGGAGCAAACGAAGAGAATCAGATAAGTCTCAATCGAACCAAGATCGGAATTAAATACTCAAAATTACCAAATGAATTACCAAACCTACAACGAACCGAAACTACCTGGTGTTGCTTGGCAATCTTTATATTGGTGTTTTATAGTATCGCATATCTAATTCAATCTTGGTAAATATTAATTCGTAGCTGTATATACAATTAATGTGAGCAGCTGAAAACAAAGAAGATGTATATAAAACAGGGAAAACTATAAGAAATATAAGGGAAATGTATAAAAAAAAAATACTACAAAAGAGCAAATAAGAGAACAGGCTCTAGGCCCTCGCACGCTTGTTTTTACAACGTCTAATTCATGTGTTGTTTTATTTTCTTTCCTTTTTATTTTGCTAAAAATTTTCGAATTTTTTAAACCTTCGTCCATTCTAAAGGCTCCAAAATTATTCCGCATCAAAATTCATGTTCTTAATAAGCAAGTTAGTTTAGATTTAGCTTAATCTGCTTAAATAGCTTAATTATGGTTAGATTTTTTAAAGTGCAACCATAAATTTCCTGTTTCATACAGTAGGGATTAAATAAAAGTTGACATTCTAACATAGTTGCTTCTGTAAGTTAATCATTTACTTTTTTTATATCTGTGTTGCTGCTAGTGGGTTATTCCCTCTTTTTATCCATGTCCAAATGAAAAGTTTGAGGTAAGAAGTCCAAAAAGGTAGTCCATAAAGAATATCCATAAAGGTTAAAGCAAACTGAAACACTTCTATAAAGATTCACATGAACAATTGAAAACTTTCTAGAAGTTAAGCAATCAAGCTGAAACAGCAAACTTTTATTCTTTTTAAAAACAATTTTGACGACAGTATAGACGAAATTATTTTACTCTGACCAGAAACAGCAGCAAACCAAATATTTGCCACCTTGGATATGCGGGCAATTTGCCCGATTATGTTTTAGTCGGGCAACACGAAATCAGGCTGCCAAAAGTATTTTTTTTTTATTTGGAATTAAACGAAATACCTAAACAAACGACTAGATATTTGTTTCTTCGGACAGACAGGAGAATGTTGTCAAAAATTTATAGCAAAAAACTAGTTGAGCGAAAATATGTTGTATTTACCTCATGTAAATGGATACTTAATGTTGGATCAATGGCACCCCATGCCGCAGACGTAGCAGTTATAATGAGACAAACCATTAAAACTCCAGGATATGAAATAACTTTCCAGAATCCAATATTTTGCTCTAATCTCTCATCTTTTTCTGTAAGTGAGAACATATATTAGGAATTGCAGCATTTGAAAGACTGGAAAGTAACGGCTATAACCGACACCATAGACATATTAAATTTACTTTTAAGGACAAGAATAGGGTTTTTCTCATTAGAGGGACCTTGAGACTCAATTTCACCTTTTCTGATACAAAATTGTTTCTAGAAATTGATTACATTTATAGCCATAAGCAGCAAGGCCATAACGAATCCGAGCACTGCCCTCACTCAGGGCCTTCTCCAAGACGCAGAGGTGGCTGTTACATTACATTTCGTTTTAAGTTTTAATATTGCTCCTTACCTTCAGTTGAAAAAATGTGTTTTTTTTTTAATTTCTCATGTTTTTTTTTCAAATCATGCCCAGGCCTAGCCAAGATATATATATATATATATATATATATATATATATATATATATATATATATATATATATATATATATATATATATATATATATATATATATATATATATATATATATATATATATATATATATATATATATATATATATATATATATATATATAATATATATATATATATATATATATATATATATATATATATATATATATATATATATATATATATATATATATATATATATATATATATATATAAAGGTGCCGAAAGCACCTTTGTAAAAGCCCTCTATTGTGCGGAATCAGTCGTCTCTGGTCAGGTTTCAAAAGGTGATAGTTCTAGTGCCCGTCTTCAGAGCCAAAAGCAATCAGAGTCAACGAACCCCTAATTTGTACCTTTTTTTTACCCAAGAAACCCATAATAGCTAAAAGAGCGAATCTCCAAACGCAATACAGCCTGTGTCAGCCTTAGAGCAAGAGACCGAGGCTCAATATATATATATATATATATATATATAATATATATATATATATATATATATATATATATATTATATATATATATATATATATATAGATATATATATATATATATATATATATATATATATATATATATATACTATATATATATATATATATAATGGATTATATATATATATATTATATATATATATATATATATATATATATATATATATATATATATATATATATATATATATATATATATATATATATATATATAATGGATTATATATATATATATATATATATATATATATATATTATATATATATATATATATTATATATATATATATATATATATATATATATATATATATTATATATATAATCCATTATATATATATATATATATATATATATTATATATATATATATATATTATATATATATATATATATATATATATATATATATATATATATATATATATATATATATATATATATATATATATATTATATATATATATATATATATATATTATATATATATATATATATATATGTCAATAATTACAAATTGATTTTTAGTTCCCAGCTTTTCTACTTAAAAATTAAAATATTGGACTGTAATTAAAATTTTGGACAAAGTTAGAGCATTTAGTCAAAATTTTCCAGGATAATTGGGCATCCAAATGCAGTTATTTTTTTTTTTTTTCAAGTCCCACCACCACTCTTCCCAACGACGACGACAATCTTTGAAGCGTCTCTCCCTCCTCCCTGCCTACATAATGACTCACTGCCCCTATTTCACCATAGCTGATCTGCAATTATACATCACCAAACGTAATCTCATGAAAAATAAAGTAAATCAACTTAGTTAAATCATTGATTATGATAAATATCCGTATTACCTATTCATCTTGTATGGAGTACGTGACTTTTCAGGAACAAATACGCCACAGTGCGGCATCACTTCCTCTACAACTGAAAAGCTCAAGATATAGCTTGTTGATACTTTCAAATCTACTGAATATATTAGAATTTTCTATCGATAGCAATTTGATCCTTTTAGGACCAAAATCGTAATTTGGTGGCACAAAATGGCAGACAACACAACTTTCCCGTGACACAATCTTTTTGGTCACTTAAAAAAGCCACTAGAAATTCTAATTTCAGTTCGAGAGTTTTTTCCGATAGATTAGGACCATCGGTGCGATACGGTCACTATAAGGAATTTTGTTTTAATAAACTCGCATCTATCATCTTTCTTCTCGGAAATAATGCGAATTCCACATTTTTACAGATAGGAGCTTGAAACCTCTACAGTCTGATATACTAAATCTAACGAGGTGATTTTCATTGAGATTACTTGCCTTTTTGGGGTGTTTCTCCCCCTTTTCAAAAACCCGGCCCAATTTTCTTAGGCTGGTAGCTTTTGGTGGGTAGCATTAAAGTTAATGAATTGTATATATTTAGAATTAGCATACAATTCCAATCCTTTTGATGTATCAATTGCTATAAAAATTTCGATTTTCAGAGTTTTGGATACAATACCCCCGAGTCGCTCCTAACTTACGAGACGGTGGTAGGGATCTCTTAAGAACTCTAACTCATTATAAAAAGACACTTCCTAAAGACGACGCGCGACATACTTCATGTCGTCCCGCTGGTTCGATATGTCACGACGTCCTTGTTTGCAAACCATCAACCTCCTGGAAACGAAAACAAGGAGGTTAAGACAGAACCTATGGTAAAAACTCAGCGAAGAGCTGGAGCGGGGGCTATCTGGAAACCTGGTTGAAGATGGGGCAAAGACTCTCTGAACGTCACCAGAGAAGCTGGTCACCAGAGAACGTTAGCTGCAATAAAGCTAACAATCTATATCAGAAAGGACTATCTGAAATTGTTCCACCAAGCTTTTGCTTCTCTGAGCAATGTTTTCGCTTTAAAGTGAAACGCTTGGCTCAAGCAGGCAAGCAAATAAGGCAGTAGTTTCAAACTGACATATGAAACTGTTAAAATGTACGAAGGCTCCCGTGCCATATCGGCAAAATATTTCATTAAAATAGTAAATCGAAAAATTTTGAAATCCAACAAGAAAGCATTTGTTCATGGATCCAAAAGTGGTGCCACCTGCTCCTACAATGCCTTTCTTTTTGTGATTTCCGTTGGGCTCACTATTTAATTTCTGTGTTTAGGACTGAGGCAAAGAAATGGTATCCCATGTGCCTCCTATCCTTCAATATAATCTGGCTAAAACAAGTTGGGGGAACAAAAGATACATAATTTGACGAAAAATAACAACAGGGCTTTAAATCGCTGGCTTTGAAAGTGGGAAACTTAGTGATTTTTTTTTACCGCAATGGGGAAACACGGAGGACATTTCTAAGCGAAATGGGCAATTAATTTCTATAGAGTCTTGACACTCTAGTGTATTTCACGTATGACTAAGTCATGAATTGTTAATACATGCATAAATAAATAAAAATCTAAAATTTTAATATTTCTTAGTATTACCAGTATTTTCACACGATCCTTTCAAGGAAAAAAAAGGGAAGAAATCGTCAAGGTCACAGCAATTACTCAAATACGCACTTTAAAAAGCCAACTGGTAATAATTTCAACATTTATCTTCCAAAAATTAGAAATAGACGATGAAATTTGCCAAAATACGTAATTTTCTGCTATAATTACGAATTGTTCTGCTTTTTAATACGAGATGTGTGGAGGGGGATTCAGCCCACTCCCCTTGAGTATGCTTCTGCTTAAGTATCTTACCAATACCTATTGGGAATACGATCAAGATTATCCCTGGCATTGACAACCTGCGGTAGTTGTATTAAGTTATTGATGACACTTCTTTGCCAAGGTTTTTTTTTGCCTACTATAACCCTGATTCAAAGTGGATATTTAATTTTTTTTTTTTTTTACAGATAAAACCGTATATATAATTTCAATACAATATAATTTGATTATATCACAACTGCTTAATTGGTAACCTAGACGATTTGCTTCATTCTTGGAACTGAAATATTTTTTTTATGGAATCAGTTTTATTTCATCTACTTTTTACACAGATTATTTCCGGTTCCCCCGTAGCTAGACTAAAACCTCACATAGCTGATAGACACACAAAAGCAACGCGTGGCAGTTATTTAATTTACCCCTTGGAGTCCACTTATGAATATTACAAATGGTTTCCTCGGTGAAAAAAATAAACTTTGAAACAATTAAAAGAAGTAGTAATGTTACAAAAAATGCGATGAGTCCTAATATTCAATCATTTCCCGTTCTAGATACTTTAGTTTCAGGATTCATTGGGCAACAAAACTAAGGCTATTGTGACTAGTAGATTAAAGTGAAATTTTGTAGAGCATGGACAATGAAGCAAAGACCCCAATATTTGTTGTTTCCCTATTGTAGAAGTTCAAAGGGGCATTAGTTCTGTGCTACCAAAGGATAGTTTTTGCACTTTAGCTAGCGAAGCGAGGTAGTTAATAACTTTCACACTCAGCATGATCAAGTGTGATCAGCCGCAAGATCAATACTCTGACTCTTGAAAATACTAGCTAAGCTTGGAATTCAGTGGAGAACTTTGCCAGTACTATTTTAGTCTGAAAAGTCAGGTTAGATTTTAACTAATCTTGCACTAACTTCGTCCCAGTGAATAGGACTACAGGACAACAGGACCGTACCAGACAGCCGAAGAAAAGATATTAATAGAAACACAAAGAGCCGCTGGTACATTCCTAGTCAATCACTTCTTGATCAGGAAGCTTTGCATTCTATATTTCCTTCAGAAAGCCTCTAGTGATAATGTCGGCTTCAAGCTGTAATGGGTCACGGACTAATTGACATATTGTTCCATAGTGAAGAATTTTAAATCTTGATTACTTACACAGATAATCTGAATCTATTGAGTGATGAGGAATTTGTAAATTTATTATAACTCTGCTTATAAGGATAATTTCCGTTCTTTGGCTAGCAAAGCCACCTAGTTGCGACATCGATTCGTGCACCGATCAGAAAACTACACGACCGATACTTGCGCTTTGCCTATAAATCACCAGAATTAGAAAGTGAACCCTCATTATTAGTTGAAAGAAGAGCTGGTTAGCGGTATTTCAGTCTAAAAATTTGAACCGCTTTTTACTCCTTAAAACTCTAAAGACTCCACAGAAGATATGCCTTGAACCCACAAATTACTTTTGAGACTTTGTTTTGGATTTTTTTGGATACATTCTCTGTAAAACCGATGTTTTAACCCTTAAGGAACTTTTTGTTTGCAGACTAGATCAGCTAAAAAGAAGAATCAATGTTCAGCGTCACTTTTTGTGATTTTATTTTGGTAGAGTATGAATCAGTAGATAAGGCACCATATTCAACTGTCCTAATACTTAAGCATAATAATGAAATTTAAATACTTCCTTCAACTGTCCCAAAGAGTATAAGAAACTAATACAGAGAAGAAACTCAAGTTCGTCAACAACAACAAAAACAACTATGTGGTCTAGCGTTATTCAGCAAAATAGTAAAACTAAGTGTAAAGACTAAACAAGAATCTTAGTCATACTTATTTTGTTTAAATCTTAATCCACATTAGTCGAAGATTAAAATAACTTGAAAGTCAAGGATAAGAGACACTTGCTTTGCTTCTACTGAGTTTTGCATTTTCTTTAGACTCACCGAAACTGTTCTGCACCGGAGTCTCACTTGTATTATGATTTATTGGTCTCAGTGGCTGGCCATTTGTATCGTTCTTATGGTAGAGGGTATCATCTTAACAGTAACAGGACTCCTGGTAATTGCCATCAAACGTTCAGGTAGACATTTATCAACGATAGACGTACTTTCAATTGCCCCTATAGTAAGCTTTCCTTTTATTGCTAGTCTTGCCCTATTTATACTGATAGGGTGGGGTATAGCTCCTTTACCCCAAGTTTTTTGCATAACACAGCCTCTTTTGGAGTATACCATAGTAGGTATATTTTTAACTTGCTACCAAGCATCAACTATTCTAAGATTTTTGTTAATCACGCTTCCTAGGGCTACAATTAATTTATCAAAGGCCAAGCAGCTGATAATTTCTTTAACATTAGGTTTTATCTTTGAACTCCCAATTTCTTTGGGAATTTTAACAATACCCAATCAAGCAGTGTATTCATTTTGTATTGGAGACCCTCATACTTTCGGAAAGTCTCGGAAGCCCCGTCTTCCACAACTATTTGCTATGGTTCCCATTTGGATATGTATTTTATTAAATATCGCAATATTCGGTAACAATAGAGCTAAAGTGTTTGCAACCCAAATTGCGGTGAACAGGCATAAGAATTTGGTGACAGCTGAGTTAAATGCTGTTATGTTAGCCGCTTTTTCTCTCGTCCTTTTCTTTCGTTTAATGTGGCAGATACCAGGAGATGAATTCTTCGCTACATTTGAGGCCAGAATCTTGTTTAATATGTCTAGTGCTTTCGAGCATTTTCTCAGCTCTCTGCCTTTTATATTTTTTCTGTTTGGAAGTAAAGTTGTACGTAAAGAGCTTAAAAAAATGGTTTTCAATCAATCTAATGCGTCAATGCCTTAAGGATAAATTAATATACTGACATACTCAGCCTTAAAGACGAGCCATAGTAAGGCCAGCGAGATACTAATGAGCCCCAGTTATTTTTTTTTTAGTTACCGTAGCATAAAAATAAAGATATGTTTCTTTTAAACGTTCTCAAGCCCTAGTTGGGAGAGATAGTTTTCTGTTGAGAAAAAAGATAAATCACCATCTAGACTGCCATCCTAAGCCTCAAAAGAGCATCTCAAGAAATATTATCTTGTAATGAGAAATTTCATGATGCAATCTACCGCCAATAAAGTACACCTAATTTAGCTGGTAATTTAAATTAGATTGTTTCTACGAAAGCCCTGTCAAGTGTACCTTAACATAATATAAACGTCTAATACTATTGACGTAAATTTCTTACGAAAATCTTTTTGAGATGAAATTTGTATACGTTCGGATGTTGATACTTTTTAGTTTTGCCAACTCAAGCTGCAAGGCGTGTACCCCCACCCCCACCTGAAAAACAATCTTTGAGTAAAACCCCCTCCGAAAAAAAAATCCTGGGTACGGCCTTGTGCATGTCTACTTCTTTAGATTATCAAGTGTGCATAGCCTACCCATTTAGTTTGTTATTTTTGAGTACCCATTTAGTTCGTTTTAGTTTGTTTAGCATTTTACTCGTTTTAGTTTGTTCTGTGTTTCTACTTGTTTAGTCTGTCAAATGTGTCTTCTCCTTTAAGTATTAGGGTGTTTCTATTCGTTGGTTAAAAAGTTCAACCCCCCCCCCCGAACAAATCCTGAACACGGTCCTATTGTCGACTTTTTTTTTTAGTAGAAAGAAAGTCTAGTTGATCATTTAACTTTTCCCTGATCATTTCCAATTTTACACTCCTGTAAGCCCTTATTTTAATTGCAATACAAAGATTTAAAACAATATATAATTATAAAGTAAAATCTTGTCGGATGGTAAACTTCTTTTTATCAGAATCAGAGCCATTCCTAGGGATGGTGGCAACTGGGGACAAATAATTACAGCCCCCCCCCCCCTACTGAAATATAAGCAAAAATTACCGAATCATATTGAAAAATTAAATCAGAGTAGACAATTCCCCAGACGTGGCGCCCCAAGCCACGGCGTCTGGGACAACTGCCCCGTCCCCCCTCTAGGAACGACTTTGACCAGAGCGTCCGAATTTGCCATAAGGGTTGTAAGCTTTACAATATTTGTTCTCAATCTATGTTTCAGCCTTAGTAGATCCTTAGCATACACGAAAATATCTGACAGCCTATAAAATTCGTGTCCCGTTGTACCTATACATTCAAATATGCTTTCTAATGAACAGAAATTGCTAATATAATTATCCACACCATGATTTTGACAATTGTTAAAAGTTCAGATGCCTTTGTACAAAGGTCCCTCAACTGGTAAAAATAGAATTAGATAAAAAAAAATTAAAAAAAATAGATAGATTTTAAAGATCAGTGCCGTTAATTCACGAAAATTATGTGGGGCAAAAAATTTAAATTTAAATTCAAAATTTAGGTGGTGAGGGGCCATTTTGTTCCAGAGAAAATAATAAGAAAAGCCACTTTTCAATAAAAAATATCAATACGGACTTTTTCCAGAATCTAGGGAACGGGCAGAAAACTTGGGGGAGGGCGTGAAGATTCTCTCCTCCCCCCCTCCATTCCGATCGACGCCATTGTTACAGATATTACCAGAATATACATTATTGTTGATCTTTTCAAATGCGTTTATCTAAATCCGTCTTTTTAGACTATCAAATCTACAGTAAATCAAAAGCAGCTTAGAAGAAAAACTTGAAAACTGAACAAAGACAGCTAAAAATGACTAAAAAGCTATTAATAGCCTACAATATAAATTAAGTGTTTTTTCCTGCTACCCTGAAAAATTGGAATTATTCAAGACAAAATGAAAGCGTGGGACAAACTGTAAAAAGAAAGTCGTCTTTGAATAGTTGTAAAGTATTTGCAATTCCATTAAAATAGTAAATTTCGAATTATAGGCCTATTGATTTTCCAAAAAAAAATAAAGATCGACAAGCATAGTATATGTATATTTTATAAGTATATTGTTAGCGAAATGCGTTATCTAAATTTTTTCTTATCTTTTATTTAATTTTTATAGCTACTTGTTCCTAATTCTGCTAGATTGCACTGGTGCAGGCAGCACTTTATTTGGTTTTGTAACTCCCTGTTGCTTTATTTAATAAATTTTAAGTTTTCCAATGAGTCACTCTTGAGTCGTTTTAACTTAAGTCTTATAAGAATTGAAAACTACTAACGAAAGAAGCCTCACAAATTTTACAAAGTAGAACAAGAAAGATTTAAAATAAAGTCAAATAAATTTTAGGTTCAAACTGACAGATTCAGATTATTAAATTATTTTATCATTTAATCACTTAGATTTTAACGAAAGGTCTGATTTTATTTACACGAAATCTTCCGAAAGTAAGCAGGTTCTTCTGTTTTGAATCTCCTCTCCTTTATTATAAAATATATAAGGCTAGGCTCCAGGCCGTGACTAGGAGAGGGTTCAATCCTGCCCGTGCTCCAACATTCTGTCACAAAAATGTGGAAAAAAAGATCAAGTACACAAAATACAGCCTAGACTAATCTGCAAGACATAGACTGCAAGATATGACCTAGATAGACTGCAAGATATAGACTGCTAGATATGACTGCAAGATAGACTGCAAGATAGACCTAGACGAATCTGCAAGATATTTGACGAACACCACTTTTCGAAACCTTAGAATTAATCATCTGGCCTAATTCGCGCACAAATTTTTGCGCGGGGTCAAATCCTTTAAATCTATATGCAGCTTCAGATGATTATGTTTTTAGCAAATACATTACACTCCTTCATTCTCCTTTTAACTTGGTAGTTTCATTACAATAAGCAACTGCCATTAGCTAGTTCAAATAGTTAGAACTACTAATTGGCCTAGAAGATACTTTTCCAAGCCAAGTAACAATTATAATCATGAGCTTAAATTAGCTCGTTCAAAAGCAGGTATGTGCTAAAAGAACTTAAGTACAAAGCTGTTATAATAGCTTGGATAATTATCGATTTTTTTTTCTTTTACTATTGTCATCGTTTAATGTCATCGTTTTTTTGCTAGAATAAAGACTTTTCGTCTTCTTTCTAATATAGATTTTATAAAAAGATCATTAGGAAAAAAGAACTAGATTCTGGCCCAATGAGTGGTCCATGAATGAAAGTGTATTTCATTTGATGTGTCTGTTTGTGAAATATCCAAGGATTTAAAAGGTCACATCTTTGACTGTGTGAAATTTGATGCGAAGTGAGTCTTACGGTAAATGATTGGGTGGCAAGTGTAGTCGAGAGTGAATGCTACACAGCTATGTGGCGGCTGAGACTGTTCCTTGGAGTAAATAGGAAGTGCGTTGAAAATTGTGGGGTATGAGGCTTTGTTTTACGTAAATACGACTATGTTGTTAAGATGCCACTATAATTGTCACTAGACATTTTTGTATGGTTGCTTATATATATATATATATATATATATATATATATATATATATATATATATATATATATATATATATATTATATATATATATATATATATATATATATATATATATATATATATATATATATATATATATATATATATATATATATATATATATATATATATATTATATATATATATTATATATATATATATATATATATATATATATATATATATATATATATATATATATATATATATATATATATATATATATATTATATATATATATATATATATATATATATATATATATATATATATATATATATATATATATATATATATATATATATATATATATATATATATATATATATATATATATATATATATATATATATATATATATATATATATATACATATATATATATATATATATATATATATATATATATATATATATATATATATATATATATATATATATATATATAATATATATATTATATATATATATATATATATATATATATACATGTATATATATATATATATATATATATATATATATATATATATATATATATATATGTATATATATATATATATATATATATATATACATATATATATATATATATATATACTATATATATATATATATGTATATATATATATATATATATATATATATATATATATATATATATATATATATATATATATATATATATATATATATATATATATATATATAGATTTGGGGCTAAAACATTGAAAAATTTACGAAGTAGGTTTGATCAATCTGGGTTTTTTAAAATCGTTTTCTCCTATACGTCAGGTAAAGCTAGAATTAAATTTATACCTAAAAAGAAGAAGAAAGCAATACCTCCATGCAAAGAGGGGAGCAAAGAGCAGCCAATGGGAATAGATATGAGAATACATCCTCCAAGAACAAGGAACGGCAATTCGTAGCCACCAACAGAGTAGAGAAGTCCACCAATTGCAGGCCCAACTGAATATCCCAAACCAATGAATGTCTCTAGAAAACCCTAAAGAGAAAGCAAACTTTAGTAACCAAGGCTAGTTCCACAAAAGTGGGAATTCCTAACTAAAAGTGCCCTCGTCCCCTGGGGATGGAAGAAAGGATGTATGTGGATAATCATAAAAGAATGATATAAAGGACATGTATACATTTATTTAATGTGATACACATGGTGTTTGAAAACAAATCTTATGACCTATTCTAATGGGCGGGGTCGAGATTCCACTACAAGGTTGAAATGGATACTGAAAAACTTCTAACCTTCAAAGGGATAGTGCAAACCTTCAAAAGTTGAACACTTTCATTTTTTTGCACTAGCTATTTAACTAAAACATCTTCGAGGAAGAAAAATTCCTCGAATACATTGGCCGTTGCTCAAATACAAGACTGCTGCTCAAATACAAGGGCCGTTGAATTTGAATGAAATGCATTTTTACTGAACTTTAAGAATTTAGCGAAAGAGCAAAGGTTGAGGAAGGTGAACACCTCTCATTTACGGATTATTTCCTTTTCGTTTTAAACTTTAATGTTGCTCCTTACTCCCCCCCCCAGTGTAATTGCAATATTTCCCCTGAAAAATTCCCCCGGAAACTCCTCCTCTCCACGCAAAATTCTCCTCGTGGAAAATCTCCCCTCTGCGGAAAATTCACTCCAGAAAATTTCCGTATATCTTGCATAACAAATTTTCAAATGATGAATGGGGAAATTAAGTACTTAAAGCCCAATCCCCAGGGACTCTGGAGGGGGGCCAAGTCATTTACAAAAGCATAATTATTGGACCTTTAAACTATGCTGAATCAAATGGATATCTCAATATACTTATGGAATATTTTTGGGGGAAAAGCAGCGTTAGAGGGGGCTAGAACTTTTCGTTTGAACGAGGTCTGTCTTGATCTTCTAGGACCATTGGTTTCATATCGGGATCAGGAGATTCAGGTTTGGCTCTCTATTTTGAAGAAATCCAGTAACCTTCGTTTTTATGAGCAGATTAAATTAGTGTTTGGAGAAGAGCTTTTATTTGAAACTGAACCTACCGTGGAGAGCCCTTAAGTGTTGGTTTCAGGCACGAGCAAATTTTATACCACTGCGTAAAATATATTGGGAGTCACGTGATGATGACGACTCGGGAGGCGGGTGTACATGCCCCATCTGTGGGGAGTTGGGTGATGGGCTGGACCATTTTTTGAGCAGATGCCAAAGTTTGGGGATTTTGAGGCATAATTTTTTTCGAGGGGAGGTACCGTTGCTTCCTGGTATTTTGAGGAATACCTCGCGTGACCTAATTATTGCTCTAGGTTGCTTTTTAGAGAGAGGATTGGAAATACGGAAAGCATCAACTTAAATCTGTTGAGTGTTATTGCGTGGTTTATTTTGTTTTTGTTCACTGTTTTGTGTATATGGCCACTGGCTTTTAAATACACTTGGGGGGGAAAACAATAAAAAACAAAACAAATAAACACACATCTGTGATCTTTCTTCTGGAAAAAATGAAAAATTTTACATTTCTGTAGATAAGAACTTGAAACTTCTACAGTAGGGTTTCCTAATATTCTGAATATGATAAAATGATTTCCGTTAAGATCCCTTCATTTTTTGGGGGTGTTTCCAACCGTTTTCAAAAATCAGGCAAATTTTCTCAGGCTTGTAGCTTTTGATGGGTAACATTAAACTCAATAAATTTTATATATTTTGAATCAGCATACAAATCCAATTATTTTGATGTATCTATTAGTATCAACACCATTTTTTAGAGTTTTGGTTACCATTTGGCCGAGCCGTTCCTTACTTACAGCTTGTTACCACGAACTGTTTGATTGGCGTGTATACATACTGCTTTATAATATATTTCACGGCATGAAGCACATCAAAAGTGTCAGATATGCCATCCGTTCTTACTAAATTTAAGTAATAGATTGTACTTTATGTATCTGTTGAACCATCACTGGAGGGAACCAACCACCTCCTATACCCAGCTCAACGACAAGGTATGAATGTGACTACTTTTCATGTCCTCTTTCCTAGGTGTTCCCTCATTCAGAGAACATATATCTTCTTAACATATGAAATCAAGTGTGTGTCCTTTTTTCCGTCTATTGAATTTTAAACTTAAATATCCAAGGCAAAAACCTGAAATATTCGGCAAATAGTCTTCGGACCGGGTGACTTTTTTTAAACTATGAAAATTTACAAATTTCAAAGGAACAGGAAATTTCAGAAATTCAGCCTGGATGGCTGGAACGACGCAAAAATCTTTTGAATGGAATTCTAATTACACAGTTTGCGAGGCCAAAGATCCAAGGGAGCAGAGAGAGGCAGCAAATACATACCAAATCTGAATTTTTGCTTGACAAAGAGCCAATGAATCTGGCATTCTAGCTAGGCTTTCTATATCAAATCAATTGTGCTTTTGTTAGACTTTCTTTCAGCTTAACTTTTTGTTAGTCTTTCTAATTCAGCTGAATTACTCAAGCTAGAAACTTGAATTTTTTTTAATCTTACAATCATGATAATGACCATAAACGATAGAAATCCCCCAAAAGATTACTGAAAGACGAAGGAAGCTTGACCTTGAGTGATGAGTGATAAGGAGGGCCATGACCTAAACAAGACCGAAACGATCAAAGCCACCATTCTCGAAGACTGAAAGCTTGAATAACACTAACCAAGGTTTGGGCAATTCTTGAATATCTCTCAAAATAAAAGCATTGCAAATTGAGTTTTTTGGTATTTTTTTCGTGATTTCATTTTTCACGTGATTTCAAATAAAACCAAAATTATTAATTCTAATGATTCCAAGATTAGTCACCAAAAATTATAAATTTATAATCTTAACAGTTTGTTTATTCAGTGCAAAGACAGATATATCTGATTTTACATATGAACTAGAAAAGAATTGGCTTCGCCTGTTTGCCTTTGCCCCTCACAAATATATCTTCGGTGTGTTTATGAATTTTGTTCAGGAGAGTTAACTCCTGAAAATTCATCAAAACCTTGAAAATTCAGGAATTATTTCGGTGGTTGGGGGGGGGGGGGTATTCCCCCCCCCCAACAATTTCCTAAAAAAAAACTGATTTATATGAAAATATAGGCTGGGAAGTTTTGGAAATGTATATCCAAAATCACCTGTATTTGGGATAATGAACTAGGTTTAAAGTAAATGTATTTCTAACAGTTTTATTTTCAATTCATGTTTATTAAAAGCAATAGGTAGATGAAGCACTTGCAGTTACCAATTGACTGTCTTAATCGTATTCCAATTATTTTTTATTCGACCATAAGGTAAACTTTAGCTTAGATACTCAATGAACTGAAGGAAATATAAGCCATTCTAATATTTAGGAAATCTTTTGTTCACTTTAAGTTTTTTGTTCACTCTTTACGCGTATATAGGAGAACAGTTTTGAAAATCTAATTAGAGTTAAATCTGAGTTTATTGAACTTTTTCTTTTTTGAATACCTTAATGTTTTGGCCTAAATAAGTTCTTCTTTGCTGTTAAATAAACGTTGTTTTATATTTTTTATTTAGTTACTTTTCATTTATTATTTTCTTTCTTCCTTTCTTATTATAGTGAATTTAAATGATGTTATATGTATGTGTTTTTTCCTGATTCATCCCACGTCAACTGTTTGGTTTTGGGTGAATCACATTGATTTTTGTATGTAGGTTGTTGTTGTTAAATAAATATATCATATCATATTCTTTGTTTCTCTATTTTCTATTTTAAAGTATGAAATTTTTATGGGGAGGAGTAGGGAGTACACCTCCTATAGGGAGTACCTTAACTGTATAAGAATTTGTCAAGTGATTTCACGCAAAAGCATCCTCCTTGCAATTGTTAAACACACCAGTTCTCATAAAATGGCTTCCCTCATCTTTATTAGCCATCTTCAGAAAACACAGTCTCAAAAGAAAAAAAAGAAAAATTCCACCCTCATTGCGTGTTTAAAAACTGAATCAAAATTTAAGTTGTTACGACGACTGTGTTGAATAAACCCAGGGGTCTACGGGACCTACATTTCTTTAACCTAACAATTACTGGATATCCTGAGTAACAGGATACGAAACGGTGAGGGGACTACTGGGGTCATATGGCAAAATTCGCAGATAACGAGTTGTCACATGAAGTAAGGTTTCAGACTTCCTCATGGTAGGAGGCGAGGACGGCAGAAGACAACACTTGATCAATGTCAGAAGAACACTTCTATTGCAGATAATTACGATGAAAAGAACGCTAATCAGACTTAATGCTTTGTAGTAATGCCTAGAGCAGACCAAGGGCAAGATATAACGAACGTTCAGCAAATCAGACCAATTTAAAGTAGAGTACTGGGGTTAAACATTCAAACTGCTAATAATGAACTGCCGAACGAAGTGGAGTTTCGCAATTCTCCCAAGTGGAAGGCGTGGAGGGTGGAAAGCAGCACTAGGGGGGTTAGAAAGCGACAGCACGACATACTTTCAGTCAAAATATTTTATGAGGTGTTTATGAGGAAGTATTTATTCTGACTGACGGACCATATGGTGTGTTAAGATCAAACGCTATGTTCTCGCGGTAGAAGGAAAATTTTAGTGAGCAAGAAAGATCAGGCGGCATTGCTATGTCATTTCCAGTTTTTATGTCTGATTGAAAGCGAGATCTTTAAATTTTGAGATCACACATGCCCCATACACATGAATTGAAAGCGAGATCACACATGCCCCATGCACAATAAACCCCAAAAATGTACATTTACATACATGTTTACCACATGAAATCCCTTCAATAAAAGTATTATATTTCGACTAAACAAGCAATGTGGGTCTTGGGGTAACATATACTCTCTTAGTGTAGAGATAACTTGATTAAGGGTTACATTCACATGATTATTCACCTAAAAAGATTGAGGATAAAAAGGAGCCTACTGTAAAAACGAGATTGCTCTGAATCATCTCAAAATCTTTGACAATTACAGTCTAATGCATATTTTTAGATATACATTTTTAGATGCATATTTTTAGATTGTATATTCGATACAACCCCTCTCATCTAGAATAGTTTTTATTCGTTTAAAATTTGATATCCTCTTTCTTCTATTAGAATTACCTCACTCTCATTTTAAATTTTACCATCATCTATCATCTTTCATCTTTCATCTTTCATCTATCATCTTTCATCTACCATCACCATCATCTTTCATCTATTAAAATTGTCTGACTTTTTTTTATACAATTCCCGAATCTTCTTTTCTGCTACAATTTTCGGGTTTTATTCTTTAAAATCTTCTCCTTAGAAAAGTTCCTCTGAATATTTTTGACCTAATTAATAGCACAGCAAAATTAGTTCTTTGAAAGGCCTCTAACAGTTGGATAAGCATAATTGGTGAACGCTGCGGAGCCCCTCCCACCCTGGGAAGAACAAAATACTTTTGAAGAACAAGATTGTTACAAAACATGGTTTGTGACAAATATATTATCCCAAAAATAGCACCCCACCCCGTCTTGTAGAAATTTTTACGGGCACTCGCATGCATAAGTCATTTAGCAAATAGCAGGTAAAAGTTAAAGATTTATCTAAAAATAAACTTTAACGGTGGATCAAAGGGACGGGGGGCACCTTTTATATTTTATCGCTGCCAAATCTCTAAACAAAATACATAACGGAAAGTGTTTTGTTTGATGACTGGCACAGTATAATCAGAAGCAGCATGGACATAAGACATAAAAGGGGGTTGCGGCCCCTCCCTAATCCACCTCTGTTTACACTGACTTTCAACATCTGCATGATAGTTGAGCAAAAACAACGTATAACGATTGCCCCTTTTACCTCAGAGCTTTCTGATTTCAAACCTCAAGGTTTCTGAAACACTCCACAATGTCCAGGTAACACCAACCTGGAGGCTGTTTTCACAAGGACTCGGGTTGAACTCGAGTTCAACTAAAATCTTCATGAAAACAACGAAAGATAGATAAAATCCATCTTTTGTTCAACTTAGAGATGGATTTTAAACTTAGAATTCTATGTAGCTTGACGTTCTACTCTGCTATTAACACAGAGTTGAGCAAACGATGGATTTGAGCTCAACTTCGAGTTCAAGTTTAGATGGATTCGACGAGGATTTACACAAAAATACACATCCAGCGAGCAAATCCAGCGCCAAAACACAAATCCACGTGGAAGTTGAACTCGAGTTCAACTCAGGTCCTCGTGAAAACGGTTACACTGGAACACTGGAAGATGTTACACTGGAAGATGTCATTACACTGGAATTTACACTGGAAGATGTCATAATTTGTAGGGAATAATCCTTACCAACATAATCTAAAAAATTATCTCAAATAAAAACGCAAGGAAGTTAAACTAAGAATAATATCCATACTAAAATTTGTGTGTGTGTGTGTGGGGGGGGGGGGGGGTACTTTCAAAATATTAAACTTCCCCGTTTTGACTGCCTTCTGATTTTCCATTTACACTTAAAAAAAACTTGAGAATATACATGAGTGTGCTCTAGTAATAAACGAGTGTACTATAGGTAAACCTGAACACCACCATTTTAACTTGCAAAATGTAACATATATAATTACGCATTTCGATTTTCAACACCTTGCTTCTTGTTCAGGTTTTCTTTAGCTCATGTGACCTTTATTGTTATGACCTTCAGAAGAGGTATGTCAAAACTATTCAGACATTTATGAGGCTAATAATCACAAAAAAAGTAAAATCAAAATTGTTTTTTTTTTTTTTTTTTGCTTTCCACTAAAATTTTTATTTTTGTAGTTTTTCCTTATCAACTGGTAAGGGTGAAATGCTGTTTCAAAATCAATTTCATAATTGAGTAGTTTGTGATAAACTAGCAAATAAATTAGTTAGATAATAAAGTTACAATTAATTAAGTACTAAGGTAAATTACAATTACCAATTACAATTTAGTTTTTTGAGATACATAAATTAGTAAATAATTTAAATTAGTAATTGCTGGTCAATTTGTCTTAGGACCACCATTTTTGCTTTTTTTGAAAATATATCCCCATTTTCATTTAAAGTTTACTTAGCAAACTAGTTAGGGTAGAAAAAGAATGCTTTAACTTACCATGACTTGAAAAAGACACTTACCATAACTGAACTGACATGGTTAGGAAATAAGTCTGAAATGAAGGTACAGCTGGCAGTAGAAAAGCAAGCAGCACCAAACGCTTCAAGTCCTCTAATAGCATAACTTAAAATTGTAAATGAGTACAAGTCTTCTACTTTAACAAGTTGCCCAAATAGGATACTACAAGAGCCTAAAATAGAAACAGCAAATTCAAAGAATGTTCAAAAATTTAAAGGTTTCATGAAAGTTGTAAAAAACAACCAAATAGTGGAATTTTAACTTTCTAGTACACTATTAGAAAAGACTAAAAGGTAAAGAGAAAAATACTTACATGTTCTGGTTCAAGAAAATAAAAAAATGTGTTACTTTGCATTTAAATATATGATAAGTGACTCAGTTAGATAATTTGCTTTAAGAAACCCAAAGCCTACAAAAGAGTGGATTTTGAGTTTCAGCAGAAAACTGATTCAGCCAAAAAAAAAGAAACAAAAAAGGAAATTGTCATTCTCTGATTACTATAGTAGCAGTGGCGTCAACTGAAGGAGGGAGGCCTGTGCCTCCTCCCCTTCTATATAAAAAAAAGTTTCTTGGGGGTATTTCTGTTGAAAAGTGCCTTTTTCTGGTGTTTTTATTGAAGAGCTTTAAATGAATTGACGCCACTATTTAGTAGCTTGGATCTTCAATCTTAGCAAATGGTATTTGCTTTGCTAGGGTGATGCTCAGGCCTTTGAACCTTACATGATATCATCCAAGTCAAGTTTATTTTCACTGATTTTTGGGGGATTTCTTTATTTCGTAATCCTTCTCATTGTTAAAATATTAAATTTCAAAATAACAAAAGCCAGTTGAATTGTACAAAAATTACTTTAAAAAATAAACGATAAAAATTATTGCATTTTGGACTGGGACTTGGTTGGGAACATCCCTTAGAAATTTTACCCTTACTATTATTATATTCAAAGAATCCTTAAAATAAGACTTAATTTTGTTACCATAAATATGTACCTTCAGTACTTTGATTATATATTCAGTACCTTCAGTACTTTGATTATGATTTTAATATATTCTACTACTGGATAGAATAGATATAATAATTCATAAGGTGGATCCTAAGAAAACTTATGGAAAACAATGATGGAAACAGCTTGCCTGCAATAAATAACCCAGTCAAAAAGGTGAATTTAGCTCCAATAGTTGGGATGACTTTCCCAACAAAGGGTGACACAATAAACACCACCATGGCAAAGAAGCTGAAAACAAATCCAGAATTGGTAATGCTCATCCCTTTTTTCAATGCTTCCTGGGGAAAGAATGGAGCAATAACTGACATATTTGAAAATGCAAAAAAGTTACAGAAGCACAAAACCAATAATGCAACTTTTTGTTTTCTAGTTGTATGTCTGAACACTGAAAATTTAGAGGGGATAAGTCTAAGCTCATCATGTATTTTCCTATAGCCCTCTTCTGTCACTTCTTCTCTCACTGAAGACAAATCTGCTTCTGATAAAGACCTTGCAGGAGTTTTTTCCAGGGAAGCTGGAACCAGCATCCTATTGGCTTTAAGGCTTCCATAACCACTGGTTGCAAATCTACCACTTTGATCTAACATCACAAATTCCTGGAAAAATGAATACATTCAACTTGAAGCCATAAAAGAAAAATTATTAAGATGACATTAATACAGAGGTCACTTAAACAGGTAGATAGGCGAAATGAAACCTTAAATTTTTTGCAATTCTTTCTTAGTTTTCTGTATTTTTCATAAATTGCCCTTTTTTTATTTTATTCCCCTATTAGATCCCCTTTCCCCTAACCAAGATAAATTCCTGTCTGCATAACTGAGGCATGGTCTACCAAAATCAAAGTAAATAAATTACCTCGCGACTTACAGAGGATGCAGGCTATCTGCATATCACCATTTAACTTAATTTAAACTTATTTTCTAAACTTTTGTTCTCTAAAATTATTTTTGTTCTTACCAACTTCTTAGTACCTAATACCTAGACTGGTTCTAGGCGTTTACCCCCCCCCCTCCAGCGTTCACCCCTCCCCGCGGAAAATACCTCCCTCCCCCGTAAAATACTCCCCCGAGAATACCCTCCGGGAAAATATCCCCCCGTGTTTTTTTAGGCTTTCCAAGCTTGAGATATAAAATATTTTTTTCTTTGAAAAAGACTATGTCAATAAAAAATTAACAGAAATTAATTTAAAACCTTTTTCTACAAAACAAGTTTGTCAAAGAATAGTAAAGAGAATCGTTAAGCCAAAATGGAGTAGAAATAAATTCAAATAATTTTCCAAGCGTAAAACTACCACAAATCACCATCAATAAATGGATTATACCCAATATTTCATATCTTTTTATCTGTTTTTCTATTAGACTCTATAATTTTTGCTTTGAAGATTATTTGCTTTATTTCTGCTCATTTTTGGTTTAATGAGGCTCTTCGCTTTTCTTTAAAAAACTTCTCCGTAGGTTTCCCATTAACAAATACTATCTGTAAGTAATTATAGAAAAAACAACAAGTTTTTCAACTGAAAGTAAGGAGCAACAGCAAACCTTAAAACGAACAGAAATTATTACGTATACGTATAAATTATTACGTATAAAAAACTTTTGTGTTTAAATTTAATTTCTGATCATTTTTAAATAATACCGAGAAATCTGGCTCTCTCCCCATGAAAAATTCCGGTACTTGTGTATTATACACCACTCACTCAAGTTTACGATGTGTAAAACTCGAGAACAAACCGGTTTCTTCGCTGCTTTAGAAACAAATTCGGGAAATATATTTCCAAATTAGGGGGGGGGCAAAGTATAGCGGGTCTGCATGCAAAATGTTTTAGGTACAATTATTCTACATATTATGAAGTAAGAATTGTTTTCTGACTTCAAACTGTCCAAATACCTTACTCCCGCGCCTTATGTGCAAATATATAGCAAAAATTATTTATTTCCCATCTATTCTATCACTTGTCTTTGTCTTGTCTCGCACTAAGCTGAATGAAACTAACGAAGAAATCGGTTTGTTCTTGAGTTTTACACACCGTAAACTTGAGTGAGTGGCGTATAATACACAAGTACCAAAATTCCTTCCCCCTATGGAAAAAAGCCTCAAATAAAATTCTTAAATTTGGAAAGCCTTATTTTACACGGGGTGGGGGTGGGGGGGAGGGTATTTTTCCATGGGTAGGTATTTTCCACGGGGGTATTTTCTGCGGGAGGGGGGGGGGTATTTCCCGCGGGAGGTATTTTCCGGGGGGAGTTTTTACGTTTGAGCAGGACACTCCCCCACAGTCTTCAGGGCAAGGGTTATAAGATATGCCCTGGGGGCATTTAAGCTTTTATTGAAATCTTTGTCGTAGAAACTTCAAAAAGGGCTCATTCGATTGGAAATTCAAAGGTCTAGTGCCCTTTTTAAAAGGCGAAAGTGATTATAGGGTAAATAACCCCCCTCTCACGCCCACCTTGTCGCAGTTTAAAGTTCAGGAAATTATACCTTTGAGTAGGATACTCCCCTTACAGTCTTCAGGGCAAGGGTTATAAGTTATGCCCTGGGGGTATATAAGGTTTTTATTGAAATCTTTGTCGTAAAAACTTGAAAAAGGGCTCATTCAATTGGACATTCAAAGGGCTAGTGCCCTTTTTAATGGTCGAAAGTTATTTGAGGGCAACTAACCCCCCTCTCACGCCCATCTTTTCCCCAAACACATCCAATCAAAATTTTTAGATAGCCATTTTGTTTCACGCAGTTTAAAGTTCAGGAAATTATACTTTTGAGCAGGAGACTCCCCCCACAGTCTTCAGCGCAAGGGTTATAAGTTATACCCTGGGGGCATGTAAGGTTTTTAATAGAAAGTGTTGTCATAGAAACTTCATAGCTTTTATTTTTCTTCTATGAAACATCATAGAAGTGATTTGAGGGCAACTAACCCCCTCTCACGCTCACCTTCTCCCCAAACGCATCCAATCAAAATTTTTAGATAGCCATTTTATTCAACAAGTTGAAAGTTTTGGAAATTAGGTCTTTAAGGGTGACAACCCTCCCCCCACAACCCTCAGAGCAAGGGTTGTAAGTTATGCCCTGGGGGCATGTAAGGTTTTTATATAAAGCAATGTTGTAAAAACATCAAAAAGGGCTCATTCAATTGGAAATTGAGGGGGCTAGTGCCCTTTTAATAGCCGAAAGTGATTGAAGGGCAACTAACCCCCTTCTCATGCCCACCATTTCCCCAAACACATCCCATCAAAATTTTGAGATATCCATTTTGTTCAACGTAGTCGAAAGTTCTGGAAATTAGGTCTTTTAGGATGATAACCCCCTAAGAGCCCTCAGTGCAAGGGGTGTAAGTTATGCCCTGGGGGCAAATAAGGTTTATATAGAAAGTTGTTGTAGAAATTTCAAAAATGGCTCATTTGTTTGGAAATTGAAATTTCCCTTTTTAATAGTTGAAAGTGAGTGGAGAGTAATTGACCCCCTCCCACGACCACAATTTCCCCAAGCACATTCAATGAAAGTTTAGAGATAGCCATTTTGTTCCACGTAGTTGAAAGTTCTGGAAATTATGTATTTAAGGATGACAAACCCCCCAGAGCCCCCAGGGCAAAGGTTGTAAGTTATGCCCTGGGGGCATATAAGGTTTTTATAGTTAGAGTTGTCGTAAAAACTTCAAAAGGGGTTCATTCAATTGGAAATTGAGAGGGCTAGTGCCCTTTTTAATAGTCGAAAGTGATTGGAGGGTAACTAACCACCCTGTCACGCGCACCATTCCCCTAAACATATCCAATGAAAATTTTCAGATAGCCATTGTGTTCAACGTAGTAGAAAGTAGTCTTTGAGGGTGACACCCCCCCAGCCCTCAGGGTAAGGGTTGTAAGTTATGTCCAGAGGGCATATAAGGTTTTTATTGAAAGCGTTGTTGTAGAAACTTCAAAAGGGCTCATTTGATTGGAAATTGAAAGGGCTAGTGCCTTTTTTAATAGTTGAAAGTGATGGGAGAGCGACTAAACATTTTCCCAAAGACATTCAATCAAAATTTTGAGACAGCCATTTTGTTTAACGTAGTTGAAAGTTCTGGAAATTATGTCTTAGAGGATGACAACCACCCTCACAGCCCTTAGGGCAAGGGTTGTAATTTATACCCTGGGGCATATAAAGTGTTTATAGAAAGGGTTGGCGTAAAAACTCAAAAAGGGCTCATTCGATTAGAAATCGAAAGGCCTAGTGCCCTTTTTAATAGTCTTAAGTGATTGGAAGGCTTGAAAATTTTATAGTAAAGATCGATGTGGGTATAATGTATGATTTTTTTTGTTGTTGTTGTTGTTATTAAGACCAGGGCACTTAGTATCGAAGGAGTTGTCGTAGGAACTTCGAAAAGGGCTCATTTGACTGAAAATAGAAAGGGCTGATGCCCTTTCTATTTGCACTTTACTGAAATAAATACAAATGAATGTGCATTGTCAGTTTAATATACATATACTGATATTTAGTAATCAAAATGTTCACATTATTTGATTTATTAAAGTTATAAAAGTAAGAACATTTATATTTTTTTCAGTAAAGTGAAAATTATGTTCTGGCCTTGGGAAGGCATAGGGGTTTTGAGCCCAACTTCTGGTAATTTCTAATCGTACTGAGTTTGACTCGGTTATTTATTGTAATTTCTGTTCGTTTTGGGTTTCATTTATTTATCATTGCTGATTTGTGGTAGTTTCAGGCTTCGTAGATTATTTGATTTTATTTTTGTTCATTTTTTGTTTAATGGAGTTCTTTACTTTTCTTTGAAAAACTTATTTTGTGGAAAAATTCTTTTAGTTAATCACACAAAACATACAATGACTTCATACATGTTCTGTGATATACTAAATTTAAAAGTTACAGATGTTTTGCAACTTAAAGACTTAAAATATGCTTAGAGACTTTATTTCTATGTTACATAACTTAGTTTACGCTCTGGCATTCTGGTTTACAAAATCTGGCATCTGGATTCTGGACTGGAACAGAACTTAGTTATGAACTTTTTTCCATAACAGAACTTATTTCCATAACTTCGTTATGCTCTGGCAAATCAGGAATCAGGCATTTCTTATTGGAAAACTGCAATTTGGCATCTGTGATTTGTGTTGAAGACACTTATCATGTTGTACCAACTTGAAAGTACCAAATGGTTTATACCAGCTCAATCTTGTATTTTAGAAATTGTATACAGCATATATACATAGTAACATATATATTATATTGGTATATAGTCAGTGGCGTCGTTTAGGGGGGGGGGAGCAATTATTTGGAGAATTTGGAGAAAAACTCATAAGGTAACTTTAAAATTATTACTCGTTTTAAGTTTCGACCTGCTTCCTTACCTTGAGCAGACAGTTTTTTGTTGTTAATTAATTCATTTTTAATACGAAAAAACGCGTAAAACAGGGGTCCATTACTCTTCCTAAAATATTCCACATCAATATTTATACAAATATACGACCTTCGAAACCTAATCATCAAGTAAATAAGTGAGACTAACTAATGGCAAAATTGCGAAAAAGTACTATGCTTTCTGTTTGGCCACGTTTGCTCAGTTCACATTTGTTTCCCTGATAGTTCAAGGGTATTTTACTTCCTAAAGTCTATCAGTTCAAGATAAGATTTTCTTGCTTAAAAATTTCAAAGGTGGGTATGAATACGCCCTCTACATTTGCAAATAGGACAGAAATGGAATCACAGAAAAACAAAAAAATCATTGAAAACAAGAAATTTGTTTCATTGAAAAATATGAAAAAGAAATAATCGAAAAAGAAAATGAGACTTGGTGATTTTTGTAATAATATTCGTACTGCAGCTACTAGATAGGTCAAATCGGTTGTAATTTGGCCATAGAAGTTCGTAGGGGGGGGGGAGGGTCCAGGAATCACTTAATTATTTTAATTTTTACCTCCAATATTTTAATCAAAACTCCAATATAGCTCCCAATTCTATTGTTTGTAATTGAAACGGGTAATAAGCGCTGATAAAGTCATATTCCTTGCGGTTTGGATTCACATACTAATCCATAGAGGTAGAACTGCCTCTATGTACAATACCATGCTGACTTCTAGCTATTTTCATCTTTCTAAATATTTCTTTTAACCAGCTCCAAAAAAAAATTGACATAAATGTGCTGAGGATTCTTACTCTTATTAGTCGCATTTCATGTAACGCCAGCGCTACTTGTGTGACATTTATGTCTTGATCAGCATGTTGTATCGAATGTCTGCTGCAAGTAGGAAAACGGGAATCCAAATAATATATTTATATTTGTCTCACAATTTAGAAATTTTATGCTCACATCTAAGTGCCACTAAGTGGTACCAACCCCTACTCCTTATCAATTGTTATCAGTTTTAACTTGCAGTACTAGACGACCGAGCTTCGCTTGGCGAAATGAATTTTAGACATAAAAAAACATTCAACACCCCTCCCCCCTTCCGGAAATGTATACCACCCATACCCTGATTTACAAGTATTTAGCCCTAATGTTTCAAATGTACATTGAGCAGGGACTCACACCCGCCAACTTTCATGGTGGCCGCACATCCAATATTCTGAAAAAGAATAAAGATCTACTGCTTTGTAAAAGCTACAGGCCAATCACAGTTTTGTCGGTAATCAGCAAAGTTTTTGAGACAGTACTGCAGCCTCATATTATTTCACATGCTCTGATGGGACACAAACAGCTTGGATTCAGAAATGGATTGGGCTGTGGACACGCCCATAGGCTACTAAAGAGAATAATAACAGCTACATCTCTGGTAACAAAGCCACTGTTTGTCTGCAGTGTCAACATTGCTACTGCCTTCGACTCAATCGTCTACTCGCAAGCACTGTGCTGCCTCTTAGATTCAGGTGTAGATACCAAAATTATCCTAGCTCTCTTTGATTGGTACTCCTACACGCACACCCGTCTTGTTTTGGGATGGGAAAAAATCGCTGGACACCACAAGAAAAAGCTTTCTGAACCCATTAAGCTTTCTAAGGGAGTTCAACAAGGGTCTGCTCTAAGCCCCACCATGTTCAATTCTGCAATCTATTCTGTAACTAGACTCATTCAAGGGACTTTTTTTTATAGAGGGCGTAGATCTCATATGTATTTCATATGCAGACAATTTGTTGCTCCTAAGCAGCATGCTAAGGTGTTTACAAGAGAATCTTCACCACCTAGTGACCCTATACAGAAGAAGAGGACTATGGGTCAACATTGGAAAAACGGAATTTATTGTTTTTAGCGGTGCTAATTCGGCAGATGTTAATCTCGTCATTGATAGTACTAGAATCCAGCAATCCCAGTCTCTGAAATACCTTGATATCAGTTACGGCCAGACGCTTAGATCCACTAGAGGCCTGTTGACCGATTCAATCTGTAGATCTATTCGATTGGCTTATGGAAAAACAGTCAGACGCAAAAGGTCATTCACATCGTTTTATTATTTCAAAACTTTTCAATGCTGTTGTCCCCCTTGTGGCAAATGTTGTCTCTCACCGAACATCACAAAAAAAAACAAGCACTTATTACTGATACACAAAATTTTTGCTAGGACTTCCACTCAGGTTCTCTAACACGGAGATCTCACTGATATACGGAATATTCAATCCATCAACCAAAATGATCGACATAGAGCTTAAATCTTCCGTGTGATCTCTCAAAAGACTACACGATTCACCGCTGACTCAACTATTTATGTGATTGTGCTTATGTGATTATTAGAATTGAGTTTTAGCATTAGCTATGTTTTTTTCTTTTTTTTATTACTCCGCTTTTTTTTCATTTTTGTAATAAGCAGGCACAAATATATATATATATAATATATATATATATATTATAATATTCGATCACCTTGCATTTTCACCTTACAATTGTAGCGATCACCTTGGGATTAGCTTAACGGTACCATTCTCTGCCTATAAGCGGTGCCCCGGTCGATCATGGTTTATTAAGAGTCAATGGCACAGGATAGATCAGTCCTTGTACAAAGATATTCTTGACTCGACTCTTGCTAAAATCAAAGTACCGTTCCACCTGCTTACTCATGGACAAAATGAAAACAGACTAGCCCTGAACATCTTTTGCTCCGAAATTATTCACTCGATAAAGCTTTCGGAATCTGCCGCTGTTCCAGTGGCAAAAGTGTACCACAACACTCGTAAAAAGGGATGGGATATCCCAAATGTCAATTTTGCCAAGAAGAGATCCAAGTTCTGGCACGAATTGTGGAAGGATTGCGACAAACCCCACTCTGGAGTAGTTTTTCTGAGCTTTCGATATGCCAAAAAAGAATTCAAACGTACTGTCGAGAACTTGCAAGTCCAGCAAGTGGAGAAGTTGTCTTGTGATTGCAGCAGTGACCTAAACATTATATGGAAGCGACTCCAATCTAACAGGGCTGACGCTGTTGTGCAAAGTCACATTCCCGACAAAAGTTGGGTAAACCATTACAAAGACATGTTTGCGCGGCCACCCAACGAGCTGGACTCCGTATATAAATCTGAGTTAGATAGGCAATTAATCAGCGCAAAACTCCGCAGCACAGCTTTCATTGTTTCCAAATGGCATATTGAGATAATAGTGAGGAAATTGAAAATGAACAAGTCTCCAGGGCTCGACTGGATCACTCCGAGGCACTTACAGCACGGCACAGAACTTCTACATGAGTACTTAGCCTTACTATTCCAAATGAGCATAGAGCAGGGACTCACACCTGCCAACTTTCATGGTTGCCGCACATCCAATATTCTGAAAAACAATCGAGACCCCTTGCTTTGTAATAGTTACAGGCCAATCACAGTTTCATCGGTTATCAGCCAAGTATTTGAGAAGGTACTGTTGCCTCATATTACGTTGCACGCTCTAATGGGAGACAAACAACTTGGATTCAGAAATGGGTTGGGCTGTTGACAGGCCCATCGATTACTAAGAAGAATAATGAGGTCTACATCTTTAGTTAAAAAAGCCCCCGTTTGTCTGCAGCGTCGACATTTCTGCTGCGTTCGATTCTGTCAACTCGCAAGCACTGTGGTGCCTCTTAGATTCAGAAGTCGACCCTCGCATTGTCCTTGTTCTCCATGATTAGTACTCCCACACGCATATTCGTCTAGCTTTGAGATGGGAAAAAATCGCCGGTCACCGCAAGCAAAGGCTTTCTGAACCCATTCAGCTCTTCAAAGGAGTTCAGCAAGGATCTGCTCTAAGCCCTATCATCTTCAATTTTGCGATTTACTCTGTAACTAGACTCATTTGAGGAACGTTCTTTTTGGAGGGCTTGTATCTAAGTTTCATTTCTTATGCAGATGACTTGTTGCTCCTAAGCAGCACGCTAAGGGGACTACAAGAGAATCTTCGTCTCCTAGTGACCGTATACAGAAGAATACGACTACGAGTCAACATAGAGAAAACGGAATTTATCGTTTTTAGCGGCACTAACTCGACCAATTCCAATCTTGTCCTTGATGGTATCAGAATCCAGCAGTCCCAGCCCCTAAAATACCTTGGTATCACGTACGGTCAGACGCCTAGGTCAACTAGAGGCTTGCTGACCGAATCAGTCTGTAAATCTATTTGCTCAGCATATGGAAAAGCTGTCAAATGCGAGTGGTCATTTAATCGATTTATTAATTCTAAACTACTCAACACCGTCGTCTCTCCTGCCATCTGGTACATATCACCCTTGTGGGAAATGTTGTCCCTCACCGAGCGTCGAAAAATACGAACCACATACCACAGATTTGCAAAATTTTTGCTGGGGCTTCCACTAAGATTTTCTAACACGGAGATCTCATCCATATATGGAATCCTTGATCCATCTACCAAGGTGATTGATCTAGAACGGAGAGCCTCAAGACGATACCTCAGTAAACTCTACGACTCACCGCTGACTCATCTGTTTCTGTGAATGAATTACCTGTATTTAATTTTTAGTGTCGAATATGTTTTTCTTCTTTCTTTAGTTTCATTTTGTACTCCGATTTTATATTTATATATATATATATATATATATATATATATATATATATATATATATATATATATATATATATATATATATAGAAAGTGGTTGGCATGGTACACTTAAAATCCTTTGTCCATGAGGACATGGGTTCAATTTCTAGTGTTGCTGGTTATTTGGTTTGCAATGGGAGTCAGTGGCATGACTCTGTAACCTTAGCCAGAGTCAGCCCAGCTCTAAATGGGTACCTGGGGAAATCTGGTGAAGGTTGTGCAGAAGCTCAGGGTGGCTGGCCCCCAGCCACCCCCTGGCTGAAGGGTCTTGAAACAGAGATCAGCACTGCTGGTAGGAACTGTAAAGTCAAGTGCCGTATTCTTTAACTTTTTTACCTTGCACAAGATCTTGGCTACCTATGGAATAACAGATAGGCAAGGAGGCATTTAAAAAAAGTTTTTATCAAGTGTCAATCTTTTTATTGATTGGTGTAGATAAAATTGCCTTACTGCTATTAATAATTAGGAATTTTTAATATTTTACTATTCCTCTTGAGCAGAGTATTTCATTGATCAGTTTAACCAGTGATGTTGTGGTTTAGCAGTTCTAATAGTAGAATGGCAAAACTGCCATTACTGGGGCTTAAACCTCAGGCCCTGGGGCCTAAATTCCTACACATGGCAGACACTCTGTAACAAGCTACGATGGCATGTCCTTTCACACATCACACAGCCAAGCTTAAAGCCCTGCCAACATGCTAATGACAATAAATCATGTTCTCAATATGACTTCACTTCCTGCTATGAGGAGTATGTAAGAGTATACTTTATTTTATTTTTTGATGGAGTTTCCTTAGTAAAACTTCCTGCCCTCCCCTGAAGGGATTAGATTCACAAACGTATGTCAAAAAGACTCTTTGTCTTTTATAAGCCTTTGTCTGATTACACCCTCCCTTCTGATTAAAAAAACAAGGCCCTACTAGCTCCCATGAAATGTGTGTATTCTCAATTGGTACCACAAGATCACCATTAGATCCTCTATTGGTAGAGATTGCAGGTCTGTGCCTCTAGCAGCTTAACCTAGAGATGGCCCTAAGTTAAAGTATTACCTCAAATAACGCTTAAATCAATTTCATAGCAAAGTTGCTAGCCACAAATGGGAACAACAGTGAGGCACCAGTATATGGTGTATAGTGGTTGCAACTCTAAGAATTTGTCTTGCCTGTTTACACTTTAGTACAATGAAGATGATAATAATATGACAAGTAGCAGGTAAGCAACAACAAACAATCAGAACTACATCTAAATCGCTAATTGGAATCCCACAAGTACAGATAGTTCAGTTAATTCACTCTTCATCAAGGGCAGGGGCGTCCCGAGGGGGGCGGGTAAAATTCTTGATTTCTGCAGAAAATTCGGCATAAATCAGGTAGCGATTCGGTAGAATTTACGAAGATCGCCCCTCCAATGAAATGAGCATCGGGACGCCCCTGAGCAAGGGACCTTTTTTTTCTGAAGATTAATCAAAGAAACTTTTTGCACAAAATAAGTTTTTCAAAAAAAAAGTAAAGAACTCCATTAAACCAAACATGAACAAAATACAATCAACTAATATACCTAGCATACAACTACCACATACAACTACAAGCATAAATAAGTCAAACTCAAAACGAGCAGAAATTAATATGAGTAGGTTCTAAACCCTAAGCTTTCTAAAAGCCAGAATATAATTTGTACTTTACTGAAAAAAATTCAAATGAATTTACAGAAAAAAATTTGTATTGTCATTTTAATATACATTTTAATATACCCGGCTGACTGACCGTATTTCAAACAATAGGCTATACGTAAAATTTGGTTCAATACCGCTCTCTAGAGCTACAATGAAAGAAAGCTTGAGGTGGCTAGGGCACGTTGCGCGGATGAAGGATGACAGATTGCCGAAGATTGTCTTTTCGGCCAACCGTCTAGGGCTAAACGGAAAGCAGGTCGTCCTCGTCTGGGAAGGGAGAACGTCATAAAGAAAGATTTAAAGGAAATGGGAACTTCGTGGGCGAGTGTAAAAAGGGAGGCTTTGTATAGATTAGAATGGAGGAGGAGCGTGCGTAGCTGTGTTGGCCTCAGGTGGCTTGGTGCTGCGGTGAGCTGTTAGTAGTAGTAGTAGTATGCTGATATTTATTCCTTAAAATCATAGTTAATTTTTAATTTCTTAAAGTTATAAAAGTGAAAACATTTAAAAGATTTTTTTCAGTAAAGTACAAATTATATTCTGGCTCGTTTCGATTAATTTCTGCTCATTTTGAGCTTGACTTATTTCAATTTCTGTTTGTTTTGGATTTCATTTATTTATTGATACTGATTTGTGGTAGTTGTATCCTTGGTAGATTATTTGATTCTATTTCTGTTTATTTTTTGTTTAATGGAGTTCTTTACTTTTTTTTGAATTAATTAAAAAAACTTTTGCATCAGGCAACTCACAGAGTCAGAGTAAACTACTTCAGTGAATGAATTGTGAAGTCTTAGAAATATCTTTTGATGAAAATTAATTAAAAAAACTTTTTCCACAAAATAAGTTTTTCAAAGAAAAGTAAAGAACTCCATTAAACAAAAAATGAGCAAAAATAAAATCAAATAATCTACCAAGCGTGAAACTACCACAAATCAGCATCGATAATAAATGAAACCCAAAACGAACAGAAATTACAATAAATAACCGAGTCAAACTCAAAACGAGCAGAAATTAACATAAGTTGGGCTCAAAACCCCTATTCCTTCCCAAGGCCAGAACATAATTTGCACTTTACTGAAAAAAATACAAATGAATGTGCATTGTCAGTTTAATATACATATACTGATATTTAGTAATCAAAATGTTAATATTATTCGATTTATTAAAGTTATAAAAGTAAAAACATTTATATTTGTTTGGTTATCTGAACAAAATGGTTATCTCAAAATTTTGATTGAATGTGTTTGGGGGAATGATGGGAGTGGGGGGGGGGAGTTGTCCTCCAATCACTTTCGACTATTAAAAAGGGTACTAGCCCTTCGAATTTCCAATCGAATGAGCCTGTTTTGAAGTTTTTACGACAACGCCTTCTTTATAAACCTTATATGCCCCCAGGGCATAACTTAAAACCCTTGCCCTGAGGGTTGTGGGGGAGTGTCCTCCTCAAAACATATTTTCTATTTGGAAATCAACTACGCTGAACAAAATGGCAATCTCAAAATTTTGATTGGATGTGTTTGGGAGAATGATAGGCGTTGGGGGGGAGGGGCTAGTTGCCCTCCAATCACTTTCGACTATTAAAAGGGGCACTAGAACTCTCAATTACCAATCGAATGAGCCAATTTTTAAGTTTCTACGACGACCCCTTCCATATGAAGTGCCAAGCTCTAAAGGAAAAAAAATAATAAATAGTACATTGTGCCAACATCGTTCTTATATACCCTCAGGGCATAACTTAAAACCCTTCCCCCGAAAGTTGTGGGGAAGTGTCCTCCTCAAAATATATTTTCTATCTCAAAATTTTGATTGGATGTGTTTGGGGGAATGATGATCGTGGGGGGGGGGGCTAGTTGCCCTCCAATCACTTTCGACTATTAAAAAGGGTACTAGCCCTTCGAATTTCCAATCGAATGAGTCTGTTTTGAAGTTTCTACGACAACGCCTTCTAGAAAAACCTTATATGCCCCCAGGGCATAACTTAAAACCCTTTCCCGGAGGGTTGTGGGGGAGTGTCCTCCTTAAAAAGATATTTTCTATGTGGAAATCAACTACGCTGAACAAAATGGCTACCTCAAAATTTTTATTGGATGTGTTTTGGGGGAATGATGGGCGTGAGAGGGGGGGGGGGGGTGCTAGTTGCCCTCCAATCACTTTCGACTATTAAAAAGCGCACTAGCCACCCCAATTTCTAATCGAATGAGCCCTTTTCGAAGTTTCTACGACAACTCCTTTGATACGAAGTGCCTGTCGAAGAAAGAAAAAAAAACATATTGTGGCCACATCTTTCTTTACTTAGGCAGCGTTAGCGCGCTGCCTATGAAAACTTATTTGTGCAAAAAGTTTTTTGATTAATTTCTGTTCGTTTTATATTGACATAGTCTTTTTCAAGGAGAAACACTGAGCCTCTTCTGAAGTTAAACAACCATCCCTTCCATAAAAACCTTAAATACCCCCTGGGCATAACTTACAGCCCTTGTCCCTAATCTCTGGGTTTTGTTTCAACCCCAAAAGCCTTTTAATTTAGACTATTTTGAATAGAATGGCTATCTTATCCAGAACTTTCAACTACATTGAAAAAAATGACTATCTCAAAATTTTGATTGTATGTGTTTGGAGAACTGGTGGGCCTGAGAGGAAGGTTAGTTGCCCTACAATCAGTTTCGAGTAGCCTATTAAAAAGGGAACTAGTCCTTTAAAGTTCCAACTGAATGAGCTCTTTTAGAAGCTTCTACGACAACATTTTCTATAAAAAATAACCTTGTATACCCCCAGGGCATAACTTACAACTATTGCTTTGCAGGCTGTGGGGGGGGGGGTCATTCTTAAAGACCTACTTTTCAGAGCTTTCAACTACGTTGAATAAAATAGCTATTGAGGGGGGTTAGTTGCCCTCCAATCACTTGGACTATTAAAAAGAGCACTATCCCTTTCAATTTCTAATCGAATCAGTCCTTTTTGAAGTTTCTACGAAAACGCTTTATATAAAAACATTATATGCCCCCAGGGCATAACTTACAACCCTTGCCCTGAGGGCTTTGGGGGTTTAGTCATCCTCAAAGACATAATTTCAAGAACTTTCAACTATGTCTATTTATCTGAACAAAATGTCTATTTCAAAATTTTAATTGGATGTGTTTGGAGAAAATGTGGGCGTGAGAGGGGGGCTAGTTGCCTTCCAATCCCCTTCGACTGCTAAAAAGGGTGCTAGCATTTTCAATTTCCAATCAAATGAGCTTCTTTCGAAGTTTCTACGACAACACTTTCTATAAAAACCTTATATGCCCCCAGGGAATAACTTACAACCCTTGCCCTGAGGGCTCTGAGGCGGTTATCTTCCTCAAAGACCTAATTTCCAGAACTTTTAACTACGTTGAAAAAAATAGGTATCTCAAAATTTTGATTGCATATGTTTGGGGAAATGGTGGGTGTAAGAGGGAGGTTAATTGCCCTCCAATTACTTTCAACTATTAAAATGAGCACTAGTCCTTTCAATTTCCCATCGAGTGAGCCATTTTAGAAGTTTGTATGACAACACTTTCTATAAAAACTTTATATTTTCCAGGGCATAGCTTACAACCCTTGCCATGAGGGCTGTGGGGGGGGGGGAGTGTCCTCCTCAAAAACCTAATTTCTATCTGGAAATCAACTATGTTAAACAAAATGTCTATCTCAAAATTTTGATTGGATGTGTTTGGGGAAATGGTGGGCGTGAGAGGGGAGTTAGTTGCCCTCCAATCACTTTCGACTATTAAAAAGGCCACTAGCCCTTTGAATTTCCAATCGAAAGAGCCCTTTTTGAAGTTTCTATGAAAACACTTTCTATAAAAACCTTATATGCCCCCAGGGCATAATTTGAAACCCTTGCCCTGAGGGGTTTGGGGGGTTGGTCATCCTCAAAGACATGATTTCCAGAATTTTCAACTACTTTGAAAAATATGCCTATCTCAAAATTTTGATTGGATGTGTTAGGGGAAATGGTAGGCGTCAGAGGGGGGTTAGTTGCTCTCCAATCACTTCGACTATTAAAAAGGGCACTAGCCCTTTCAATTTCCAATCAAATGAGCTTTTTTTAAAGTTTCTACGACGACAACACTCTATAAAAAACCTTATATGCTCCCAGTGCATAACTTACAACCCTTGCCCTGAGGGCTGTGGAGGGAGGGTGTTGTCATCCTCAAAGACCTAATTTCCAGAACTTTCAACTACGTTGAACAAAATGGAGATCTCAAAATTTTGATTGGACGTTTTTGGGGGAAAGCTGGGCATGAGAGGGGGGTTAGTTGCCCTCCCATCACTTTCGACTATTAAAAAGGCCACTAGCCCTTCGAATTTCCAATCAAATGAGCCCTTTTTGAAGTTTCTATGACAAAGCTTTCTATAAAAAAAACCTTATATACCCCCAGGGCATAACTTACAACCCTTTCCCTGAGGGCTGTGGGAGGAGTGTCCTCCTCAAAAACATTATTTCTATCTGGAAATCAACTACGTTGAACAAAATGGCTAACTCAAAATTTTGATTGGATATGTTTGGGGAAATGGGTGGGCGTGGAAAGGGTGTTAGTTGCCTTCCAATCACTTTCGACAATTAAAAAGGGCACTAGCCATTCCAATTTCCAATCGAATGAGCCCTTTTCGAAGTTTCTACGACAACTCCTTTGATACAAAGAGCCCTGGTCTAGAAAAAAAAACAATACATTGTGCCAACATTGTTCTTTACTTAGGCAGCGCTATTGCACTGCCTATGATACTAATCATAGGCAGCGCAATCGCGCTGTCTAAGTAAAGAACGATGTTGGCACAATGTATTATTTTTTTCTTTTTTTTTCTTTAGGCCAGGGCACTTCGTATCCACGGAGTTGACAAAGAAACTTCGTAAAGGGCTCATTCGATTGGAAATTGGAGTGGCTTGTGACCTTTTTAATAGTCAAAAGTGATTGGAAGGCAACTAACACCCCTTCCACGCCCACCATCTCCCCAAACACATCCAATCAAAATTTTGAGATAGCCATTTTGTTCCACGCAGTTTAAAGTTCAGGAAATTATACCTTTGAAACCCAAAACGAACAGAAATTACAATAAATAACCGAGTCAAACTCAAAACGAGCAGAAATTAACATAAGTTGGGCTCAAAACCCCTATGCCTTCCCAAGGCCAGAACATAATTTGCACTTTACTGAAAAAAAATACAAATGAATGTGCATTGTCAGTTTAATATACATATACTGATATTTAGTAATCAAAATGTTAATATTATTTTATTTATTAAAGTTATAAAAGTAAAAACATTTATATTTTTTTCAGTAAAGTGTGCAAATTATGTTCTGGCCTTGGGATTCATTTATTTATCAATGCTGATTTGTGGTAGTTTCACGCTTGGTAGATTATTTGATTTTATTTTTGCTCATTTTTTGTTTAATGGAGTTCTTTACTTTTCTTTGAAAAACTTATTTTGAGGAAAAAGTTTTTTTTAATTAATTTTCATCAAAAGATATTTCTAAGGCTTCACAATTCATTAACTGAAGTAGTTTACTCTGACTCTGTGAGTTGCCTGATGCACAATGAGCCTTTTGGAGTAGGCTTTGGTTCTTTTGCTGGTATTAAGAGTAAAAAGACTGGGAGGCATATTAAACATCACACACCAATGTCTAAAGTTGTTCCCATTTTGTGACTTAAATTCTGCTGTAACATACAAATACCTATATTATTATGAGGAACGTCTGAGCAAGTGGGAGGAATTTAAGCTGTATCTGATCACTCAGTGGAATCCTATTTGTACAAATACTCAAAGTTCTTCCATGCATCATCAAGGCCTTTTGAATAATGCTGTATTTACTGAAGATATCGTTTCTTTCCAGAAGAGAGTCCAAGGCTTCAAAGCTCATGTATTAAATAAACTTCTTCTGATTCTTTTGGTTGCCTTATGCTTGGTGAACTTTTTGAAGTGGACTATGGTTCTCTTGCTTGAATTAAGACTGGAAAGTGTATTAGCAACTCTGCTATCATAGGCAGCGCAATAGCGCTGCCTAAGTAAAGAACAATGTTGGCAAATGTATTTTTTCCCATACCAGGACACTTTGTATCAAAGGAGTTGTCGTAGAAACTTCGAAAAGGGATCATTCGATTGGAAATTGGAGTGGCTAGTACCCTTTTTAATAGTCGAAAGTGATGGGAGGGCAACTAGCCCCCTCCCCCGCCCATCATTCCCCCAAACACATCCAATCAAAATTTTGAGATAGTCATTTTGTTCAGTGTAGTTGATTTCCAGATAGAGAATATGTTTCTGAGGAGGACACTCCCCCACAACCCTCAGGGCAAGAGTTTTTAAGTTATGCCCTGGGGGAATATAAGAACAATGTTGGCACAATGTATTATTTATCAATTTTTTCCTTTAGAGCAGGGCACTTCGTATTGAAGAAGTTGTTGTAGAAACTTCGAAAAGGGCTCATTCAATTGGAAATTAGCGTGGCTTGTGCCCCTTTTAATAGTCGAAAGCAATTGGAAGGCAACTAACACCCCTTCCATGCCCACTATTTCCCAAAACACATCCAATAAAAATTTTGAGATAGCCATTTTGTTCAGCATAGTTGATTTCCAGATAGAAATATGTGTTTGAGGAGGACACTCCACCACAGCCCCTGGGGCAAGGGTTGTAAGTTATGCCCTGGGGGCATACAAGGTTGTCTATAAAGGGCGTTGTCTTAGAAACTTCAAAAAGGCTTATTCAATTGGAAATTCAAAGCTCTAGTGCCCTTTTTAATAGTAAAAAGTGATTGGAGGGCAACTAACTCCCCTCTCACGCCCACCTTTTCCCCAAACACATCTAATCAAAATTTTGAGATAGCCATTTTATTCAACGTAGTTTTAAGTTCTGGAAATTAGGTCTTGGAGGATGACATCCCCCCCCCCTACAGCCCTCAGGGCAAGGGTTTTATGTTATGCCCTGGGGGCATATAAGGGTTTTTATAGAATGCGTTGTTGTAGAAACTTCAAAAAGGGCTCATTCAATTGGAAATTGAAATGGCTAGTGCCCTTTTTAATAGTCGAAAGTGATTGGAAGGCAACTAACACCCCTTCCACGCCCACCATTTCCCCAAACACACCCAATAAAAATTTTGAGATAGCCATTTTGTTCCATGCAGTTCAAAGTTCAGGAAATTCTACCTTTGAGCAGGACACTCCTCCCACAGTCTTTGGGGCAAGGGTTATAAGTTATACCCTGGGGGCATATAAGGTTTTTATTGAAATCTTTGTCATGAAAAAAATACAAATGAATGTGCATTGTCAGTTTAATATACATATACTGATATTTACTAATCAGAATGTTAATATTATTTGATTTATTAAAGTTATAAAAGTAAAAACATTTATATTTTTTTAGTAAAGTGCAAATTTGTTCTGGCCTTGGGAAGGCATAGGGGTTTTGAGCCCAACTTATGTTTATTTCTTCTCGTTTTGAGTTTGACTCGGTTATTTATTGTAATTTCTGTTCGTTTTGGGTTTCATTTATTTATTGATGCTGATTTGTGGTAGTTTCATGCTTGGTAGATTATTTGATTTTATTTTTGCTCATTTTTTGTTTAATGGAGTTCTTGTTTTTTTTTAACTAATATCATATAACAAGGCTTTTGGAGTTGAAACAAAACCCAGAGATTAGGGGCAAGGGTTTGGGGCAAGGGTTATAAGTTATACCCTGGGGGCATATAAGGTTTTTATTGAAATCTTTGTCATGAAAAAAATACAAATGAACGTGCATTGTCAGTTTAATATACATATACTGATATTTACTAATCAGAATGTTAATATTATTTGATTTATTAAAGTTATAAAAGTAAAAACATTTATATTTTTTTAGTAAAGTGCAAATTTGTTCTGGCCTTGGGAAGGCATAGGGGTTTTGAGCCCAACTTATGTTTATTTCTTCTCGTTTTGAGTTTGACTCGGTTATTTATTGTAATTTCTGTTCGTTTTGGGTTTCATTTATTTATTGATGCTGATTTGTGGTAGTTTCATGCTTGGTAGATTGTTTGATTTTATTTTTGCTCATTTTTTGTTTAATGGAGTTCTTGTTTTTTTTTAACTAATATCATTAAACAAGGCTTTTGGAGTTGAAACAAAACCCAGAGATTAGGGGCAAGGTTTGTAAGTAATGGCCAGTGAGTATTTAAGGTTTCTATGGAAGGGATGGTTGTTTGATTTAGAAGAGGCTCAGTCTTTTTCTCTGAAAGACTATGTCAATATAAAACAAACAGAAATTAATTCAAAAAACTTTTACCACAAAATGTGTTTTACAAAAAAAGTAAAGAATTCTATTAAACCAAAAATGAACAAAAATAGAATCAAATAATCTACCAAGCATATAACTACCAACAATCAGCATCAATAAATAAATGAAACCCAAAACTAAATTTTTAGATAGCCATTTTGTTCAATGTAGTTGAAATTGCAGGAAATTAGGTCTTTGAGGATGACAACACCCCCCCCCCTCATAACCCACAGGGCAAGGGTTGTAAGTTATGCCCTGGGGAAATGTAAAGTTTTCATAGAAAGCGTTCTTGTAGAAACTTCGAAAAGGGCTCATTCAATTGGAAATTAAAAGGGCTAGTGCCCTTTTTAATAGTCAAAAGTGATTGGAGGTTAACTGGCACCATTTCCCCAAATACACCCAATCAAAATTTGAGATATGGTAGCCATTTTGATCAAAATAGCTGAAAGTTCTGAAAATTATGTCTTTGAGGATGACATACCCCCCCCCCCTAAGGGGAAGGGTTGTAAGTCATTCCCTGGGACCAATTAAGTTTTTTATAGATAGTCTTGTCATAGAAACTTCAAGAAGGGCTCATTCAACTTGAAATTGAGAGGGCTAGTTCCCTTTTTAAAAGTCAACAATGATTGGAGGACAACTAACCCCCCTCTCACACCCACCCATGGGCATAGGGAGGGGGAGGCAGGGGGACATCTGCCCCCGTAGACCTCCAAATTCACATTAGATATGGCTGAAAAAGCAGATGGTTGGAAAAGTAGTTGATAAAAGGCCCTCCATCACACTATTGACTGCCCCCCCCCCCTAGTCTTTATGCTGCCTATGCCCATGCACCCACCATTTCCCCAAACACATCCAATCAAAATTTTGAGATAGCCATTTTGTTCAATGTAGTCAAAAGTTCTGGAAATTAGGTCTTTGAGGATGACAACCCCCCCCCCCATAGCCCTCAGGGTATGGGTTTTAAGTTATGCCCTGGGGGCATATAAGGTTTTTTATAGAAAGGGTTGTTGTAAAAATTTCAAAAAGAGCTCATTTGATTGGAAATTGAAAGTGCTAATGCCCTTTTTAATAGTAGAAAGTGATTGGAGGGCAACCAGCCCCCCTCTTATGCCCACCATTTCCTCAAACACATCCAATCAAAATTTTGAGTTATGGTAGCCATTTTGTTCAACATAGCTGAAAGTTCTGGATATTATGTCTTGTAGGATGACAAACCCCCCACACCCCTAAGGGGAAGGGTTATAAGTTATGCCCTGGGGGCATATAAGGTTTTTTATAGATAGCCTAGCTGTAAAAACTTCAAGAAGGGCTCATTCAAATGGAAATTGAAAGGGCTAGTTCCCTTTTTAAAAGCTGAAAGTGATTGGAGGGCAACTAACCCCCTCTAATGCCCAGCATTAGAGGTTTTTAAGTTATGCCCTGGGGGCATATAAGGTTTTTTATAGAAAGGGTTGTTGTAAAAATTTCAAAAAGAGCTCATTTGATTGGGAACTGAAAGGGCTAGTGCCCTTTTTAATAGTAGAAAGTGATTTGAGGGCAACTAACATCCCTCTCATGCCCACCATTTCCTCAAACACATCCAATCAAAATTTTGAGATAGCTATTTTTATTGATGTAATTGATGCATGCTGATTCCTCTTCTCAGAAGCCTTTCCAACTTGATGAATCATTCAGGACAAGAGGGCATAGTAAGAAGCTGCTCCAGAAGAGAGCTCACAGTAGACTCCATAACCACTATTTCTCCAATAGAGTAGTGGCCCCCTTGAACAGTCTTCCCAATGTAGCTGTCACTGCTTCCTCTGTCAATGCATTCAAGATTGAAATTGATAAGAATTGGTCCACCAAATCATGGAAAACAGAGTGGGATGTTGCCAAACCAATGGCTCGCCATTGTCACTGACCAGCCACCAGTGACTCTACAGGATGTTTTCCTTATTTTGCTGTACAATGTGATTTATGGTAATAACCAACTTTTGGCAGTTTCTCAGAAATTTTTTTTTAGAGTCATTGTTGATGACAAACTCAAGTTTTGCAATCATACCAAGACTATGTCATCATTGGCCTTTCAATCCCTTGGCATTGTTAAAAGGGCATCTCAAGGTGTTATTCTTGAATGTTCATGAAACTGTTTAAAGCATTGATAAAACCATGACTTCAGGTTGGAATGTCTTTGGTATCTTCTTTTTTTAGAAAACTAAAGAGGTCCTGTAAAGAGTTAAACACAGAAGAAAAAGACAATCAGTGTATTGCAGTAAATGTCTTATGAAGAATGTCTGCACTATCTTAAGCTTGCACACTAGCTTATAGATGAAAACAAGAATATATGACTTTATCCCAAAAAATTATATCTTAAAATGTTAATCCTGCTCTTCTTGCCAACCCTTTTGCCATATGACAAGAAAAAATTCCAAGAAAATTTTAAGATAACCCTGTACCACCAGAGAAATGAGTCACTTCCTCAGATGTAGAGTAACCAACTAGGAACTACATCTTAGAAGACACTGTATCTGCTGAATCAACAGACCTATTCAAGTGCAACATAGGCTAGTCAAATTTCATGGTAACTTTTCAGTGGGCCATATAATTAATAAAATTCTACTTTAGCTACTTTTGGCTATCTTGGAAAGCAGTTAGGCTAAGAAAATGAAACTTTCAGGGATGGGTCTACAGGCTAAAGTATGGGTAAAGTTCTATGAAATCATATTATTGAGTTAGGACCAAAGTGAATACACCATTTGATGCCTTTTTTTATGCTGATTACAAATATAATAAGCATTTCTATTGGAAATGAATTTCAGCCCCCCCCCTATATAGGCTATACCTAACCTAACCTAACCCTGAGTTGGCATATATAGGGGGGGGCTGAAGTTCATTTCCAATAGAAATGCTTATTATATTTGTAATCAGCATAAAAAAAGGCATCGAATGGTGTATTCACTTTAGTCCTAACTCAATAATATGATTTCATAGAACTTTACCAAAGTATGTCCCACAAAGGTATTTTGAAGTACCTACCACCACTCCTTCTCTCTCTAGAGGGTCCTGAAATTTGCCTACATGACAGGTCTACCTATTGAAATTTTGACAAAACAATATTTACCTTAATTTTCAGTTATCAGTTTCTTTTTCTCTGGCTTTAGTTCTGAAAATACAATTCCTATTATTTGAGTAGAATTTTAAGCCATATCAATATCTTTTTTCAAAATTTAGGAAATGTTTTTGCATATCTTTAAAAACTTATAAATTGGGATTAAGCAAATTTGTGAAGCTGAAAACAATTTTTTTGCACTTCATTTAATCAGAAGATCTATTTTGCAAGGTTTAACTTTAATAACACACAGATTTTTAAAGGTCATCAAAGGTGAGGACCCTCTGACCTTTCACTCTTTCTCCCTCAGAGGGAGAAAGATTGGAGGAGGGTACTTCAAAATACCTTCCCAGGGCATACTTTAGCCTGTAGAGCCATCCCTGAAAGTGTCATTTTCCTAACATAGGCTAGCTCCTTTCCAAGATAGCCAAAAGTAGCTTAAGTAGGTTTTTACCCCTTTGGGGTCCCTTTACTCAAAGGCATGTAAATATTTTTTTTTCCTTTCTTTATTTGTTATTTGATAAAGTGTTAAAGAAAGTAGGCTACTGCACAAGAATTGATAACTTTATTTAGATTGAGACAGAAACTTGTCAGGATTCTAATCCCCACTTTAAAAGCAAGATTTCAAATTCTGAACTAATTAAAATATCCCAGCCTATTTTACCAATTTAATCTCTACAGTCAGATGAGAAAAACGAACATAGGTAAGCTAATTCATGTAAATAACAATACTGCATTTATTAGATTTGAAATATTTGCGTTTTTTGTAAAAATTTATCATCGCTCGTTTTGAGCCGGTCCCGATGAACCCATAACAACAATCAAATGAAAAAGCATTTTTTTCAAATGAATATAAAGATGGATCAAAAAACTTGAAACCAACAGAAATTTTTTTTTTTAATTAGAAGGAGCTGTCATCCTCTCTTTGGGCCACAAATTGTCCAAAGTTTTCGTGAAAGCATTTTGGGAAAACCATTTTTGGAAAGAAATTTACTATGATAGCGGCATTGTTTAAACACTACTATTTAATTTTAAGGTGTACAAGCTTTATTGCTAACTGGGTCAACAGAGAAGGGTAAATGTTTTCTAACTTTGAACAGCAATCATAAAAAAATATAGATAATTTCGGAGACCACACTACCTTTCCATGACGATAAAATAAAAGTTCAAAATAGGGATAAAATCCTTTTTAATAGACAGTGTATAGAAAATTCACAAAATGAAGGTCACTGTATATGTGACCGAAATATCTGGTATTTTTTTGTGAATTTTCTATACACTGCCTATTAAAAAGGATTTTATCCCTATTTTGAACTTTTATTTTATTGATAAGAAAATATACTTCTATGGAAAGCTCAGGGAAATGCAGGATACAAAAATAAATATCACGACTCTTTCCTGCCGGAAGAAGATTAGAACAAGCAATTAAAACAAAAGAAAATAAGGATTTTGTGCTAGATTAAAATTATCAGCCTAGCTAACGACAATGGATGGCAAACCTCGAATTTTGGGGGGAACTGAAGAAGTCCTTAGTTAAATTAAAAGGCACGTAGATTTTTGTGCTAGAAATCAGTTGATTATCTCAAGTATTCAAAAGTAAGTGATATCAAAATAGTGAATAGTTAAATTGCAATATTGGACTGGGAAATATAAGATTTTCCGAAGCAGAGTAGCTCTCCTAATAGATCTGAATAATTTGCCAGTAAGAGGCTTCACCAAATTAGCGGTAGTTAATGGCGATATGAATATTTAGGATAAGTTTATCCTTATGACAGTCATATTTTTAGGAAACGAATTTGTTCTTTAGCTCAATCAGTTGAATATAGTTCGTGATTAAGACATTTGTAGAAGATATTCGTCTTTAAGTGAGTCAGAATTTCAGCATCAAATTTGTTCTTTGATTCGATCAGTTAGCTAATATTTTGTAAACAAAATACTAGATACTGAGAAGCAGAGTAACTTTCCCAGAATGTTTTTCGTTGTGGTCTTATATTTTTGGAAAGTCAATTCAGACTTACAAAAGGGGAATAGCTTGTCCTGGCCAATATTGGTAGTGTTGATATATAGGAGATATTCATCTTCTGGAATTTTTATATCGAATTTGTTCTTTCGTTTTATCAGTCGAGCTAACATTTAATCAGAGAAATATTAGATTTCGGGTAGCAGAGCAGCTGATTATGAATGGTATTTACTGAGATTCAATATTTGGTATAAATATTTGAGTTAGAGAGGCAGAATAGATTGCCCTGATTATAATTGATGGTTTGAATACTTGTAGGAAACATTTACCTTTTGATCATACTGAGTTTCAGCATTGACGTTCTTCTTTGATTTAATCAGAAAATTAATTTATTCAGATTTATTCAGAAAACGTCAGATGTTGGAAATCAGAGTGGATTGCCCTGATTGATTTTCGTCGTGGACTAACATTTCGGAATATTATATTAGACTTAGAGAAGCGGAATAGCTTGCACTCACTACTATTGGCAATTTGAACGTCCAGGGGATATTCATCTTTAGGTCAGTCAGAATTTTGGTATCAAGTTTGTTCTTTTGTTAGATTAATTTAAGAAGCTTTTTCCACAAAACAAGTTTTTCAAAGGAAAGTAAAGAGCTCCTTTAAACCAAGAATGACCAGAAATAAAGTCAAATAATCTTCCAAGCGTAAAACTGCTACAAACCACTATCAATGAATTTTTGCATGATTTCCAGTTTGGATTCTGGATACTCTTGCATACTCTACAGAGCATGCTTTCGCAGATCTCTTTAATTTCATACATTCGGCAATAGATTCTGGTAACTTTATTTTTGGATGTTCGTAAGGCTTTTGATTCTTTGACCCATCGGATTCTTCTTTGGAAACTATCGTATATTGATATAAGATCAAATGCTTGCTTTTGGTTTGAATCATATCTTTCTGGTACCTTACCTTACCTTAAATCCTCCAGAGCCAGGAATGGCTCATAGGGCGTCTACGAAGCCTTGCCAGACATCTCGGAACTGAGCTGCAGCCGTGACATCCTTCCACTGTGGTTGAAGAGACAGCTTCGTACTTCTCAGGCCCCGGTCGTACTGCCGTTGTAGGGCGTGTCTTTGTCGACCTCTTTTCCGCCTCCCCTCGGGGCGCCACTTATATATTGTTTTTGGGAGTCGATCCTCTGGCATACGAAAGACGTGACCAAGATATTTCCATCTCCTACGCATCAAGAGGTCAGTAACTAATGGCTGACAGGTTCGCCGACGGACTTCTATGTTAGTGACCTTTTCCTACCACGATATATTCAGGATCCTTCTAAGGCACATGTTCTCAAAAGCTAGGACACGTTTCTCCAGTTGGACGTTTAATTTCCAGCATTCGCTAGCATAGAGGAGGATGGACATCACATTGCTATTTAGGAGTCTAAGCTTTAAGCGCAGAGAGTATTTACTACTGCGCCAAACTGGTTTCAATTTATTAAATGCCGATGTCGCCTGTCCAATTCTCCTCTTAATTTCAATAGCTATTTCACCATCATATTATATCCAGCTCCCAAGATACTTAAATTCTTTGACCTGGTCAATTGCTTTACCTTTGCATTTTATTAACATCTGGGAGTCAGATGTGGCCATGTTCTTTGTCTTACTGACATTCACCGCAAGTCCCACTTTCTCGGCCTTTTCATCTATGGCGTCGAGTAGCAGCTGCAGTCGCTGTTTCGCTTCTTCGAGAAGAACAACGTCATCTGCGAAGTCCAGATCCCAGATCTGCCGGCCGCTAATCTTCACTCCACAGCCTGAAGACCGCCGTAGAATATAGTCCATTACAATGACAAACAGGAACGGGTATAGGACACAACCTTGTTTGACTCCAGACATTATCTTGAAGAAACACGTGTCCCTATTTTCTCTGCGAATGCAGCATTCACTATTTTCATAAAGTGCCATTATCATTTTGACTAGTTTATCAGGTACTCCGTAATATTTTAGAATCTTCCATAAAGTATCTCGGTCGATAGAATCGAACGCCTTTTCAAAATCAATGAAGAGCAGGTACATATTTTTGTTCCATTCTCTTGACTCTTCCATCATCAGCCTAAGAATGAAAATAAAATCAGAGCAAGACCTACCAGGTTGGAACCAGTGTTGTTCTTCTCTGAGGTGTGAATCTAAGGCTGCTCTTAGGCGTTCTAGTATGACTGTGGCTAGTATTTTGCTAGGCACAGACGTTAGGCTGATGTCCCTCCAGTTGTCACAGACTAGCGCATCGCCTTTCTTGAAAAGTTTTACTAGTATACCTTTGGTCCAGTCTTTTGGAACTTTTTCGCTATTTCAGCTGGCCACTAGGAGAGCAGTCCAAACAGTTATGCAGGCACGAAGGGACACCTTCAGCATCTCTGCCGTGATCCCATCTACTCCAGGTGCCCGTCCATTTTTCAGCTTTTTCACAGCTGTCGTCACTTCTTCAGTTCTTGGGGGGTCAGCACTTACGTCAATTTGTAAAAACGGTTTGTCAGGTACTACTTCTGGATCGTCAGGTCTGGGTCTATTTAAGACTTTCTTGAAATGCGAGGCCCATCTCTCGTCAGCTTTCTGTGGATCCGAGATTACGTCCTCATTTTCATCTTTTACATGGGATGTTCGGTTTGTTTTCTTTCTGACTATCTCATTCGTTAGTCGATACTCCATTTTCGAGTCTCCTTTCTTAGCAGCTTCTTCTGCAAGTGCTGATTTTTCCTCGATAACGTTTTCTGTTGTCTTTCTTGCACTTCTTTTAACCGCCTTATCCTCTTCTTTGTAACGGAGCTGTAACTGGGCTTTTTGTTTAGGGCTCAACGTGTTTAGAATAAGCGTTTGGGTGTCCTTGCGTTTACTGATACATTTCCAGGTGGTAGGATTATTTCAGTTGATCCGCTTCTCCGAAGCCCTTCTGAAGTAGATTATGACGTCCCTCAGGGATGTGTTCGTGGCCAGGTTTTATTTCTGATTTATATTAATGATGTGATTTCGGCAGTTAAAAAATACCAAGCCTTTAGCATGCTGCAAGCTATGTCATCCTGATGTTCGTTCGTGTTCCAATACTACTTGTAATGATGATTTTCTCGTTGCTTTTGCAGATGAAACCACTCTTGGGACCCTTGGGAAGACGGAATGTGATATCAAGTCTAACCTTTCGGCAATATTCGAGAGAGTTATTTCATGGTTTGGCGTGAATTACTTAGCCTTGAATGTTGGCATGTCAAATTTTCTTATTTTTTCTCGAATTGGTATAGCTTTCCCTCAGCTTACACACCTTCAGGTGTCACAACACTCCTTGTGTGGAATTGAGAATCGGGTGGTCCGGTTTCTTGGTATCCTGCTTGATGAGAGCCTTTCTTTTAGAAACCATCTAGCAATGGGTAGGGTTAAGGTCTCACAGAATTTGGGTATCCTTCGAAAACTCGGACACACATTTCCTGGGTCTATTCTGAGGCTTCTTTTTTTCTGCCTTGTCCAGTCATATGTTTCGTATTGCTTCATTGTATGGATGTCTTCTTTCCTTCTACACTGCGGTCACTTTCTGTCATGCATAATAAAGCACGGCGTCTGGTTATGGTTACCAACCTTCCTCAACCAAACCGCTCTTAAATCTATCGTCTATTTACATTCTTTCTTGTGCTTCTTTTGTCTTTCATCATCTTCATGGCAACTTTTCAAAATTTCTTCAAAATACTCTTGTGTTTATTTCTGATTCAGCTCCATATAGCCTTCGTTCTTCACATAATATCTGCATTCCTCCTACCCCTACTATGCGATCAAATTTCAATCCATTATTGCTTGTCAACAGGTGTGGAATTCCCTCCTTCTTCTGTACAGAGATGCCATTCGTTTGGGACTTTTAAAAGGATTCTTAAGGACCATTTAGTTAGGAATCAAACAGAATAGCATTTGTTTTTGTTTATTTATTTAATTTTTTTCTTTCTTCTTTTTTTCTCTGAAGAGTTGATATCCCCTGAATGTTTATTTCATGGTGTATGGTTGTCATCTCTGCGTTTTGACTCCCAGGCCTCAGGTATGTTCTCTTTTTAATCTTACGTTATTTGGCTACTGTTCTCTTTTCTTATCCCCCTTTTATCCCTGGTCTTGGAGCCTTTCGAGGGGGATTAAGAGTATTGTATTTCAAATCTGTATTTATTGGTGAATATTTAACTCTTTACAATTATGAATAAACTTTACTTTATAGTTTTTATTTACTTATATTTTCTTTTATTCTCCTTTTTGCTCTTCTTTCTGTGACTGTGAGCAAGTAATTTTTTTTGCCTTATGCGCAGCCCTTCTCGTGGCTTACTTTTTTGTTTTGAATGGTGGGCAATAGTTTTTCATTTGATTGCTTTTCGTTTCTGTTTTTCCTTCTTTTTTTTCTGTATAATCTGGTTGTGACCTGTGGATTGTATAAGCGTATGAAGATCACCTTTTTGATTTTAGAATAATATGTAGAGAAATGAAATATGTTATGCTGTATTGGTGTTTGAGTTGTTGTTGTTTTTTTTTTTTTTTTTTTTTTTTTTTTTTTTTTTTTTTTATAAATAACTCTTATCAGTCAATCTATCTATTTGCTCTATATTTGTGCTGTTTTTGTTTTCTCTCAGTAAGTAATTGGCTATTGTTCTCTGAGTTTGTGATCCTGTTTCTTCTAACTTTAATATAGGTTTTTTTCAACTATAATTGGTATATAAGTGGGACGATTTCCCAGTCCATATACCTATTAATTTCTGTTCCATTTGGGTTAAAGTTGAATATCAGTTTTATTTTTGGTAAATTATAAGTTCTTATTGATTTCATTTCTTATCAAGTCTATTATCTGCTCTTTTAACTTTAAGTTTATTGTTCATTATAATTCCTGTTATTTTTTTTACTCTGCTCAAGTCATAGCTTCGCTCTTTACTTTGTTAAAAAAAATTGTTTTTTTTTTCAATTTAATTAACATAAATCTTAAGAAATTTGTTTTCCAGATTTTCAGATATGGATATGTCCGCTTTAATGGTACAAATTTCACTTACCAGTTGAGAAAAGTAGAACATTTAAAACTTTAAATTATGAAGTAGACAAAATTTCTTTGGCTTTGCAGACTAAACTTTGTGGTTTTCTATTATAAAGACATTACAATCCGGAAAATTTCTAGGGCTTGCGGTTTTAATTTTTTTTACAATATTGAAAAAGCACAAAAATAAGAGAATATTCTCGTGGTTAAAGTTGTCCGTGAAAAAAAAGTCCTTGGGCTAGACGAATAAGCACAAACGTTTTAGGTAGATTTGTTAAGACTCCTGGTTTGGTTCATTCCCTTTAAGAATTTTTTTTTTTTATCCTTATATTAGCTAATTTTAGAGTCATCACACTTTTTTTCGTTTTTTATCTATGTTTTATCAGCTTTTTTATAGTTGGCGTATGTGACAGGAATGATGTATATTTGCATTATTTATTTAATTGTGTTGTAATTGTATTTTAATTGTTTTGTGACAAAGCAGTGCTGAATTACTCTGATTCTCGTTTTTCAACGCAGGCATTTGCTACAGGTGAATGACCCCCAATCAATAGCACAATAAGTGATACTTGATCTCGCTCAATGAATATTGAATAAAGTGACACCCAAGCAAGCTAGTGATTACAGAAGGCACAGAATAATCGAGTGATACGAACGCATATGACCAATTAGTCGAAGGCATCAAACCCCAAACAACAACATATCTATTGAAAGGACATATAAGTGATATCATAGGCAGCACTTCTCTATAATAGCTAGACTTATTCTTGAATATATATATATATATATATATATATATAATATATATATATATATATATATATATATATATATATATATATATATATATATATATATATATATATATTATATATATATATATATATATATAATATATATATATATATATATTATATATATATATATATATATATATATATATATATATATATATATATATATATATATATATATATATATACGAGTCGTGATGAAAAACTAATGTCGAGTTTTTCATCACGGCTGCTTCGGAGTTGAACAGGTAAGCACATGACAAAAATTACCTCCAGCGACTTAAATGCTGATGATGCTCAATTATTCAATTATCAATTATTCAGTCACTCAATGAACATCAATTATTGATGCTCGTTTTCGCATGTGTTTTAATTGCAAATTTTCGTTGTGTGTCATATTTGCTTACGGTTAGTTGTGATTCTCGTTACCACTTGTCTTCTAACCGCATATCTGGTTGTGCAGCATTTGCGTTTGCGACTTGTTGTGATACTTGCTGTCACATGTCTTCAAAGCGCTAATTTCACTGTGGACCATTTTTGTCAGTGATTCGTTATGATTGTTGCTGTCAGAATGGATTCAGATTTGCTAGATATTTTGCAGAGAAATTGCCTTCGAATTGTTCTGGGTAACCGGCTGACTGACCGTATTTCATTTCCACTGTTTTATCACGGCTGCTTCGGATTTGAGCAGGTAAGCACTGACAGAAATCACCTCCAGCGACTAAAATGTCGATAATGTTCAATTATTCAATTATCAATTATTCAGTTACTCGATGGTTATCAATTATTGATGCTCATTTTCGCATGTCTTTTCGCCACAAATTTTGTTGCGTAACATTTTTGCTTAAGGTTCGTTGTGATTCTCGCTGTCCCTTATCTTCTGACCGCAGATTTCGTTGCCCATCATTTTGTTTGGGAATTGTTGTTATTCTCGTTACCGTTTGTCTTCTAACCGCATATTTGGTTGTGCAACGTTTGCCTTTGCGACTCGTTGTGATACATGCTGTCACATGTCTTCTAACCACTAATAATACTGTGGATCATTTTCGTCAGCGATTTGCTATGATTCTTGCTGTCAGAATGAATGAAGATTTGCTAGAAGTTTTCCAGAGAAATTGCCTTCTAGGCTTTTTAGGGTTCAGGTTCAGGTTCATTTATTATTCAATCTTACATAATGACATTAAAATATATACAGATATCTGGCAGTGAGACAAGCTCGTTTTGCACAGATAAAAAAAGAAAAACAATAAAGAAATATACGGATTTTCATTCAAAATGGTAGACTTCACAAACAAATATAAATAAATCAATAAATGTAAGGTTAATTACTCACCACATCACGGCAGACACCCACCCGACGATACATAAACAACTCTCAACCAGCAATGGGACAAGAAGAAGGATATCAAGATCCGAGAGAGATCGAAAAATAAGAAGAAAATATTATTATAAGGAGAATATATTAATAATAAAATAATAATTGACTAATAAATGTCCAAAAGGAATGATTTTATTTTATTTTTTTAAATTCCAATCGACACATCAAAATCAAAAATAGATTCATATTGGTTCCACGCGGTGACCACACTATTTCGTAGAGGAAAACCGGGACCTCTCTGAAATTATCAACGGCTGGCGTAGTTTGCGTATGCTGCGAGCTAGATGAGAAGATGGCGGAGCAACTGGGAAACAAATCAAAAGAAAAGAAATAACTGGGCAGTGACAGGTGATTATGATTAACCTTGAATAAAATCGAGTTAAAAGTAACTGCAAGTTCAACAGGAAGAATATTCAATAAACAATATAAACTCTTTGTAGAAGACTTACTGGGGAAAGACGCTGGGGAAGGAAGATAACTTTTTAAAATACGAAGCGCCTTATTTTGTTGCCTCTGAAGCGGAATTAAATGGGATCTGAAAGTATTCAAGTAAATAAGTGGGCAGTAATTTAGATAAGAATGAACAAGAGCGAAATAAATAGAACGCATAGCTTCGAGCGGCAAAATGAATTTCATACGTTGCATAATACCCACGTTCCTTCAAAGCTTCAATCTTATACCATTTATATGCGGCTTCCAACTCAAATTTGAGTCAACCAGCACACCAAGGTAACGAATAATTTCAACACGTGATATATCCATACCTGAAACAGATGACTTGATCAACTTCAGACATGGAAGTGCCCGTGACGTACGCGAAAATACCATAAACTTTGTTTTTGAAGTGTTCAGAGCTAGCCTATTTGCCGTAAACCATGCTACTAGTCTATCTAATACTAGACTTAAATTATGTTTGACACGATCTTCATCGATTCCAGAGACACTACAGGCTGTGTCATCTGCGAAGAGAACGGTCAGCCCTAGGTCCTCAACTGAATTACTAATATCATTAACATAAATTAGAAACAACAGAGGGCCGAGAATTGAAACCTTGGGGCACTCCAACTTTATTTGACTGGTTCGAAGACGTTGATATAACCTCGCCCCCATCAATACACTGGACTCTATCGCTTAAATATGACAATATTATCGATTTAGCCGGACCAGGTATACCACAATTAGACAAATTTTCATTTAAAATCATGTGACAAATAGTGTCAAACGCTTTCCGTATATCCACGAATATAGAAGCTGCAATTTCACCCTTATCCAAGGCATCATGAATAAACTGGGTTACTGCCAAAATAGCATGCTCAGTAGAATGTCCTTTTCGAAACCCGAATTGGGACTTACTGAAAAAAACTATTCTTGTCAAGAAAATTTACAATCCTCACATACAAACAAACGTTCAATAATTTTTCCGAAAGCAGATAGAATAGATATGGGCCTATAGTTGGACGGATCATTTATATCTCCCCCTTTGTGTAGTGCAATGACACGGGCGGACTTCATACATGAAGGGAAGATACCATTCTTGAAACAAAGATTAATTATGTGCACAAGAAAATTTACATATACTAGGCATAATCGATTTAAGCAAGTTCGTAGAAGATCCGTCGATTCCTTCTGAGTGTCCATTTTTGAGTTGATGAAGTACAAGCATCAATTCAGCAGACGAGACTGGAGTGAGGAATATGGATCGGTCAGTAGAAGAGGGTAGAAAACTTTTGAAATCAGCAGAATTTGGCGTTGATTTTTGGGATGCCTCTTCCGACGTCTTTTCACCTATTTTAGCGAAGTGCGTGTTGAGCATGTTGGCGACGTTAAGTTTTCCTTTAACAGCTGTATCACCACCTGGGGGCATCATTTCGTCCGGAAAAGAATTCAACTTTTTTTTGCCGATACAATCGTTTATTAATGTCCCATACCTTCTTAGGAGATCCATGCGCGCTATTGAATGCCTTCAAATAGTAGAGCTGTTTAGCAGACCTGAGAGCCTTGGTTAAGCTTTAAAAAAGGCTTGATTTGTTTCATCGGGATTCGATAGATATATTTTATACAGCCTGTTCTTTGATTGGATCGACCTTAGTAGTCCTCGTGTAACCCAAGGCTTTTTAAATCTGTTGTAACGTCTTAGACGGGTCGAAGACATCGGACAAGCCACATTAAGTGCTGTGGTAAATTCGTTGACAAAATACTGTGAAGCTTGATTTACATCCTCGCAGTCTAAGCACGGAGAGGGGTCAATTTTAAGCAGCAGTTCATTCAACCGCTGAACAGATGCAGCATCAAGCCTTCTAGTTGTTTTGATCGGAGTCGCCGTTTATCGCCCAGTTTTTATCTCCATCAAAAAGCATAAAGTGGTTTGACGTGTCATCGATAATAACATGACACGAATCGAATTCCATATTCAGAAAAATATTGTCGATGCAGAAAGATTAATAATAAGAGAAAGATTAAGCATGTTCTGAGGATTAAAGATGACAGATTGCCAAAGATTATCCTTTTTGGCCAACCGCCTAGGGCAGGCCTTCCTAAGCTATGGGTCATAACCCTGGGTGGGGTCGCGTAGCAAAATCATGGGGTCGCAAGAGATTTCAAAGTCAAATATTTAAATACAGAATTTTATAACATCTATATGTATATTTGTGCATTCACTCTCACACACCTGCACGTAAAAAAAGGTAGCAATGCGCCTTCATCTTATTCGTCGCAATAAAGATAATAAATACATAAACAGAGCACCCTGGAACCTTATTTTGTGAACAATTACTTCTAGTTGCCAAAAGCCAAATATGTGTGAATAATTACCAATTCAGAATGAAAAGTTAACAGGGAATGAAACTATGATGAAAAGTTCGGATTCTGAATGTTATCGAATCAAGGTGAAAGTAAGGAGCTACCTCTCAAGTTGTTCATTCATTTATGCTCTGCAGAACCAGTTTTTTGTTAATTTCTTTCAGCTTAGCGTGAGACAAGACAAAGAGAAATGACAGAATAAATAGAAAATTTATAATTTGGGCTATATATTTGCACACTCGGGGGGGGGGGGGGATTGGTGGTAAAGTATTTGAACAGTGGGAAGTTAGAAAACAATTCTTACTACACAATATGGAGAATAATTGTACCTAACACTTTAGGTCTGCAGAACCGCTATACTTTACCCCCAATATAGCTTATACTTTACCCGCTATACTTACCCCAATTATATTTTTATCATACTTAGGTATATTTCATTAGGATTGAGCTTCAGATAAACATATTAGAAGAATATTAGATAGGGGGTATTTCATACAATTACCGTAAAATGAATAAGTATTTTAGGTGTTTTAAAAGTAACTTTCAGACTTTTATTGTGTTTCCTTCTGAGGAGGGCAACCATTGCACTAGTAACCCGTTTTTTAATTATTTCAAATAATATTTTGGTAAATAATGAGATGAAATAGATTTCAGACTTTGGAAATACTAACTAAAATTCTTTGAGTCTGGGCAAGCTACTGTTTATCAAATACGTCAAGAGATAGAAAAACCCAGCAATTCAGAAAATAAAACTTTCACGAATACAGCTTAAATTACAAGCTGGATATATGTTTTAATGTGCCTACATCAGGCCCTCCCTACCTTGTTATGATAAACACTGCAGCTCATATTTTGCCCTCACTACTACTACTACTAACAACTCACCGCAGCACTAAGCCGCATGAGGCCAACACAGCTACACACGCTCCTCCTCCACCCCAATCTATTCAAAGCCTCCCTTTTTACACCCGCCCACGAAGTTTCCTTTTCCTTTAAATCTTTCTTTATGACGTCCTCCCACCCCAGACGGGGACGACCTGCACCCGTTTAGCCCTAGAAGGCTGGCCGAAAAGAATAATCTTCGGCAATCTGTCATCCTTCATCGCACAACGTGCCCTAGCCACCTCAACCTTTCTTTCGTTATAGCCCTAGAGAGCGATATTGAACCACATTTTTCGTATAGCCCATTGTTTGAAATACGGTCAGTCAGCCGGGTACCCAGAACAATCCTTAAGCAATTTCTCTGGAAAACATCTAGCAAATATTCATCCGCTTTTCGGAGCGTCCATGCTTCAGAGCCATATTTGACCACTGTCATCACTGTAGCTTCTAATATTCTAATCTTGATTTGCAGACTTATCTTCCTATTCTTCCAGACTTCTTTTAACTGTGAAAAAACACCCTGAGCCCTGGCTATTCTACTTTTAACATCTTCACTGCTCCCACCATCTTTACTAATAATACTACCAAGGTAAGTGAAGCTGCCCATTTGTGCATATTTACTACTACTGCTAACAACTCACCGCAGCACCAAGCCGCCCACGACCAACACAGCTAAGTACGCTCCTCCTCCATCCTAATATATTCCTAGCCTCCCTCTTTACACCCTCCCTGGACATTCCTATTTTCCTTAAATCTTTCTTTACATCATCCTCACGCCCCAAACCGTGGACAACCTGATTTCCGTTTGTGCCTATATTAATGTCATAAATTTTAATTTTTGTTTACATTTAAAATCCCAAATTTTCTTCAATGCTAAAGAGTTTTTAAAACAATATTTAACAATATTTTGTTAGTTGACTATCAGTGATATAATTGATTAAGGTGAATAATAAAGATAAAATATCCTTCCTGTAAGTTGCAACTAATGGACTATTAAAAAAAAGTTGTAAAGAGGATTTTTTGTTTCTCTTAGTGATAAAAAATAGTAAAAAGCAACTTTTCAGCTTTTTTTTCATATTTAATCTGCATACACATGAAAAAAGTTCATAGATACTTTTTTTTCTCATAGTTGTAAAATAATAGTGAGAAGTCATGCAGAAGACATTATTTCTTATTTAACTTTTGCCTGTGCTCAGCTTAAAAATTCCTGTTCTATTGAGACTCAGGAAGCTTTTGGCTGAGCTTTTGCTCCCACATATTTGACAATGCACTAGGTTTTTTTCGATTTAATTTTTTGGAAGTTAGACATAAAAAAAGGCTGGATTGTAAGCCTGATAAAATAGAACGAGTACAGAAGAGATCACTGCAAATGATTTATGGCGGTTCCCCTCTACCTTACTCCTTTTACCTCAAAGAATTTAAACTCGAATCCCTTTCTTCCCGCCTAGAAAAATTATACCAAAGATTTGGCTCCTCCCTCCTCCAACATCCCATATACCGATCATTCCTTCCCCCACCTTTTGTCCCTATAAGATCTCGTCCCCCCAGGGAAGTGGCTGAGAAGGTTCCGAAACTGACCCCAGCCCACTGTAACACCATGCGCTACAGTAAAAGCTTTCTGCCAAGCTTTGTGAAATATTACAATGATCTCTAGTGTTTTTATTCTTTAGTTTATTTTATACTGACGAATTTTTACCAGACATTTTTTTTCTCAATCTCAAGTGTTTTTATCCTTTAGTTTATTTATCCTGACGAAGTTTTATCAGAAAAATTTATTTTGCTATTTATGACTCAGAGACATCATATTTGGGCTTTGCCCACGAGAGCTATGTCTTGTTTTTTATTTAAATGAATTTGAATGCCCAAAACTCTACTTTGTTGCCTGAAAATTTCAGATCTAACTTTACAATGTTATGGGTTGAACATTATGCACAATGTTGTGCTTTTCAAAGGCTCTGGCTTATTCTTTTGGTTCACCTTCTGGCTACACCGTAACGATATTTTAGTGTTTTTATTTTGTTGGTAATTAATTAGTCAATTATTATATGGGTAATTAATATGTAATTTTTATATTTTCATTTGATTTTAGGATCAAAATAATTTAAGGCCATTAATAAATGGCTGAACTTAGATAAGAGTGGAAATGACACAGACGGTAATGCTACAAACTCTCCTCAGACAGGACAAAGCATTGAAGAACAGGCAGCTAATGTGCGAAAAAGAAAAACAACTGATTTTACTAAATCGGCTCAGTTGTTAGTATATGTCAGGTACGTTTATAAAGAAAGCGCAGAGGAAAAATTGTTATTTTGTCGTCCTATGAAAGACCATACTACAGGAAGACATATATTGTAAAGTTGACGAATTTTTAAAGACTGAAGGTCTAGAATGGAAAAATTACTGTAGAATATGCACAGATGGTGCAATAGCGATGACGGGCAAAAATATTGGTTTAAATCATTCTTCAAGCTGCTCATTATGAACATATAACTTTTACTCACTGCCTTATGTGTTATTTGTCGGATATATTTGCGAAATTAAACGATCTCAACTTGTCTCTTCAACACAAAAAAATTGCGATATCTTTACTTCAAATGATAAAATTGAATGTTTTATTACAAAGATTAAAATTTGGAAGATGGATTAGAAAAAAAAATTGTTCGAAATGTTTTCCAGTGTCGACAATTTCGTAATCCAGAGAAATCATTGTAAAACTTTTATTACAAAAATTATTGAAGATCACTTAAAAGCGCTAGAAACCCAGTTCTGCACATATTGTATATTAAATATTGATTTCAAAAAGGTAGCTTGGATTTAAAATCCGTATTTGTATTTATTTAACTGAGATTGATCACCTGCCACTTGAGGCTCAAGAGGAATTTGCTGAGCTTTCGGGTAATTCAAACTTAAAACTATGCCTTGACTCTGGATGAGAACTGGAACTGAATTTCCCACAATCGCATATATGGCATTAAATGTTCTTCTGCCATTCAACACCACGTGAAGTAACTTTCTCAACTTTATCACTTATCTAATCCCAATATTGCTCATCGCAAAAAAATGTTGAAGAGGTCTTACGTCCAGCAGTGTCAAACCTTCAACCAAGATTTGATTTGTTATGTAATATAAAACAGGCACATCCATCTCACTAAAGCTTTTCCTTTCATTTTAATTTAATATTTACCTCCCAACGACTGCATTCAAATATATTCGATTGAACTAAGACAGTCGGAATTCTGTTTTATTTATGTGATTGCAAAAAATGTAATTTTGATGAATTTTTTTTTCATTTTTTCATTTTTTTTTTCATTTAAGTCCCATCCATCCTTGAAGGTCGTGTTGGGGCCTCTTTCTTCGTAATGGCGTGGATGTGCCTTTTGTATGCTTCACGGTCCTCTGCTAGGCGAAGAAGGTCCGAGAGGCGGTGAGGTGCAAAGTTTTCCTTCCACCTTTTGAGGGACGACCACGAGGACGAGAACCGTGAACTTGGCCTTCGATGGTGATTTTCGGGTGACGGGACCCACTCATCCATTGTACGTGACCGAACCATCGAAGTTGCTGGAGCTGGATCTTCATGAGAATTGTTTGTTGTACTTTAAGGCGCTCGAGAAGTACGACATTTGAGATTCTATCAAGGAAAGTGATCCCAGCGATGCGGCGGAGGCACTTAGTTTCAAATGCTGCGAGTCGACGATTGTTATTTACCTTCAGCGTCCATGTTTTACATGAGTAGATTGCAATGGGGATGATCAAGGTATCGAAAAGTCGTGTCTTAAGCTGCAGAGACTAATCCTTGCTTCGCCATATGGGCATAAGGGCCTTGAAACTAGAACTCGCGAGGGCGAGACGTCTTTTAAAGTCCTTTGATAGACTGTTGTCACTGGTGATCAGACTACCGAGGCAAGGGAACTCGTCGACCCACTGGATACTCTCTCCCTTAAATTTCAGGTCTGGCTTCACTGTATCCTGCGGCTTTCGTGAGCCGCACACAGCCTTTGTTTTTGATACATTTATGATCATTCCAAAAGAACTAGTGGCTTCGAGGACGTCGTTAGCAACGGCTTGTAGATCCTCGGGTGTTTCAGCCATTTTGTCAATATCGTCGGCGTAGGCTAGCTTATTTGTTTGAACACCCCCTATATGTGCGCCGCAAGTTGTTTCCACCAGGGATAAGACTGCTGTGAGGAAAGGTTGAACAGCTCTGGAGACAAGAGGCATCCTTGAAGGACACCTTCGGAAGTCTGGAAACTGTCAGTTAGACCTTCACTAGTCATGACACGACTCCCAAATTTGGAGTACATAGCTTTGATAAGATCTACTAGGTTTCGTGGGATTCCGTAATGGAGGAGGGTATGCCATAGGCCATTTCTCCAAATAAGGTCAAATGCTTGCCTAAAGTCGATGAAGAGCTGATACAGGTCGCGACCAAATTCCAGATATTTCTCTAAAATTTGGTGAACAGTGAAAATTTGGTCAATGGTCGATCTCCCTGGGACGAAAACCGGCTTGATATTCTTGGATGACTAAGGATGACACGGCTCTGATCCGTTGGAGAAAAATTCGGGTGAAGATCTTGGCAGTTTGACTTGTTAGGCTAATAGGACGGTGATTATCACATATCGCCTTTGACCCCTTCTTGTGTAGCGGAATAATTTTGGTTTCGCACCAAGAAATTGGGAAATGATTCTTTTGCCAGGCAGCGGATACAATCTTGTAGAAAAGATCTATAAGTGGTTCTCACCGGACTTTCAGCAGTTCTGCATCTATATCGTCCTGGCCAGAGGCCTTGTTATTCTTCAGCGCTTGGATGGTATCCTCGACCTCAGAACGGAGAGGAGGTGGGCTGGGGTCTGAGACAGTAACGGGAAACAGGTCCAGGACAGCAGGGTTTGGAAGGATATCAGGATTAAGCTTTTCGTTGAAATGCTCAATCCATCTCGATCGGATACCTTCTGTGCTTTGTATCTGGGAGCCGTTTTTATCTAGCAGTGCACAAGAACTGAGACTTTTCTTGCTTGCTAGCTTACGAACTCTCTTATACATGAAGTATGAGTCGTCTTTTTTAAAATCGACTCACACTGTTCACATTTGTCTTTAATGTAGGTGTGATGGGCTCTACGAGTGGCTTTTTCTACAGTACGCTTCAACTGCTTATGACTGTCCCTGCTCTCTCTGTCTGACCCGTTATTGTGTTTTCGTTTCTCAGTACATAATAAAAAAATTTCGTTGGTTATCCAAAGCATTTTATTACCCTTTTTGGTTCCTAGGGTGGACATCGATACTTTGCTGCTGATCTTAGAGGAGTCTGTGACCAGTTTATCGATATCCTCTTTAGATAGAGTTATAGGAATATTAGAAAGAAGGTCCGATATTTGAGTAGACAGTTCATCGATGTAGGTCTGACGGGTTTGAGGGTCTTTGAGAAGATGTGTGTTGAAACGAGCGGGTCTCTTATTCAGCTTTGCGAAGATTTCAGACGTATCTTTAGTACAGACATGACCAGGGAATGGTCGCTGTCGAAATCGCCACCTGCGAGGGTGACAGTATCTAGCACAGACGATTTCCACCGTCTAGAGACGAGCACGTAATCAATAAGATTACGGGTTTTTCCATCCTGCGAGGTCCATGTCGCCTTACGACGTTCTCTGTGATTGAAGAGAGTATTGGTAATGGCTAGATCACTGTCTCTGCAAAATTCAATGAGGCGTTCTCCCCTCTGGTTAAGTCGTCCAAGGCCGAATTTACCCATAACATCTTCGTTTCCACAGTGATAGGAAGACCTTTGTCGACAAGAAAGCCAGCGATCTTGAAGATGCCTCGAGAAAAGGAGACACCTGCTCCCTCTACAAACACCTCCGCGAGCTGACGGAAGGGAAGACTTCCACCGTGAGCCGTGTTTTTTCTGCTGACGGAAGCATGCCTGATGACGATGCAGGCCAACTCTCTGCCTGGAGCAGTCACTTCTCAACGCTTCTGAACGCCGAGGCAGTTGCTCATCCCGACTCTGATCTGATTCAAGCAGCAATGACCACACCCGAGGCTACTTCCTACCTCGTATCGCAACTGTTTACCACCTTTGAGATCCAAAATGCTGTAAAACGGTTAAATAATAATCGAGCCCCCGGCGTCTGTGGTATTTCTGCAGAACTCCTCAACTACGGGGGTGCAGCGATGATTCTGTGGCTCCGGATAATCTTCTCAGCTGTATGGACAACGGAAAGCAAACCGAATTACTGGCATGCTGGCATCATATTGCGGCTGTGGAAACGTAAGGGCAGCCGTCAAATCTGCTCCAACTATCGTGGGATCACGCTTCTCTCCGTTCCTGGTAAACTCTTCGCCATGTCACTCCTGGACTGGTGTTCCACCTTTTTGCGTAGAAAGAGAAGAGTCCAGGAAGCCAGATTCATGCCCGGCAGGTCGACGACGGAGCAAATGTTTACTATGCGCCAGTTGATCGAGAAGACGCGAGAGTTCCACCAAAAAGCGTACATCGCATACGTGGACTTTAAGGCTGCCTTCGATTCTGTTGATCGCCGTTCACTTTGGCTGATACTAAGAACTACGGGTCTACCCAAGAAATATTGCTCACTCTTTGAAAAGCCTTATGAGGATACGGAAAGCTGCGTGCAAGTCAATGGAAGACGCAGTCCCACATTCCCGGTGAAAACTGGCGTCCGGCAAGGTTGTGCCGCCGCTCCCGAGCTTTTCAACTGCGTCATAGACCATGTTATGGCCAGCACGATGAATCGCCTTCAATTCGGTCTTCAGTTCGGAGACCGGGTACTCTCTGATGCTGACTTCCCCGACGACATAGCGCTAGTTGCGAGCACCGTCGATAAGATGACCAAAGCTCTCCAGGTGCTCTCAGAAGAAGCCTCGAAAGTTGGACTGAAGATCAACTGGCAGAAAACCAAAGTTATGCTCCTTGAGCCCCCCACGTCCCGTTCTACTGTAAAGGAAGTCAACAACGGAAGCAACCGAGTAGATGTGGTTGAAGACTTCACTTACCTGGGATCTATTCTGTCGAATGATGGAAGGATCACAAAAGAGCTTACATCTCGAATTGCCAAAGCTTCAGCACTTGTTGGGAGGCTTAGCAGCATTTGGCGAAAGCCAAACATAAGCCACTTTACCAAAATGCGCATCTACAATGCGTCAGTCAGCACCGTACTGCTGTATGGAGCGGAGACGTGGCCAGCTGCCAAATCTATCCTCAGCGCCGTCGATGTCGCTCAGACGAAACATCTCCGAAGAATCGAATGACTTCACTGGACTGACTTCGTTAGCAACCAGACTCTCCTATCACGTACGGCTCAAACTCCTTTCTTGACGCAGCTCCCCCAGCGTACTGTTCGGTGGTACGGCCACCTCCTTCGCATGCCATGCGACGCCCCAGCACGGGTCGCATTCGACTTCGACCCCACCCTACACGGATGGAAACGACCCAGAGGACGCCCACCCACTAGGTTGAAAGACAAAGCCGATGAATTCCTCACCCAAGCCCACATCTCGGTAGAAGAAGCTGCGATCCTGGCAAGCGATAGGTCAACCTGGAGGCGCCTAGTCTCATCGTTCTCTACGCCGAACTCTCGGCAGGAGCCTTAAGTCAAGTAAGTCAATCTTCGTTTCCAGCAGAAGCGTCACCAACAATAGCATTGAATTCGCCAATGACAATAACAAGGTCCTTTTTGGGAACTGCGTCAATTAGGCTTTGCAGTTGAAGGCAGAAATTGTCTGACTCTTCATCGGATTTGCTGCAATCAGGAGCGTAGACTTGTATGATCGTGATGTTGATCGGTGTTCCTTTCATTCGTATCATAATCAACCGTTCTGACACAGGCGTTGCGGAAATCAGGGATCTTCGTGCCTTACTCGACATAAAAAAGCCAACACCTTGGCGATGGACTCCATCGGTTCTCCCAGACACTATCAGACTAGTGTTGCCGATCCTTTCTTCGCCAGTGCTAGAGAGGCGTGTTTCTGAAAGTCTCACAATATCCCATTTATATCGGTTTAGTTAATATTAGGACAAGATCTATTTTGCCTTGTTTAGCAAGCGTCCTAACGTTCAGGGTTCCAATAGATAAAACCAATTTAGGGGAAAGCATAACCTCCAGGTCCGGAGTTGTCAACATTGTTAAAGGGTCTCTATTCACGAGATTCTCGGTCGTCAGATCGTCGGCTGCCCCGGACGCGGTAACTTCGTCGGTTGCCCCGGACGCGGTAACTTCGTCGGTTGCCCCGGACGCGGTAGTATTGGTTCTCGTTCTTGATCGTTTGTACTTCATAATTTTTAATAAGAAAGAAGGTTTCTTGGCTAATTTCAGGACGTATCTATATCTACTATATCTACTACCGATAATGCACCCTTCTGGCGCCCTGCATCACCTGCAATTTCCCCATTGCCGAGAGAAAGTTTTGGACTAGCGGGACGTATCCATACGCCGATGGGCTCTGCCCATTGCACATCAGAGGGGCCTTCCACCTCCTCCGCCTGAATTTATGGCCCCCAGAAGTGCGGGCTTCAGCTAAATTTCAAGACCCCAGAGACCGGGTCGTCCCTTGGTCCGCGCCTCCCTACCGGGAGGTGCCCTGCATATCTATAGGACGTTCTCCTATCCACCACCTGTGGAATTTTTATTTTAGATTTTTGCATGTTTCTAAACGAATTCTAAAACTATATATTTTCATGTGTATACGTAAATTGTTACCTAATAAATGAATCATCAAAAAATATCTATTTATCTTTCTTTTATATTTATATGGGACCGCCAGGAAACTTGCAATCATAAATGGGGTCGTGATGAAAATTTTTTAGGAAGCCCTGGTCTAGGGCTAAAGGGAATGCAGGTCGTCCGCGGTTGGGATGGTAGGATGTCATAAAGAAAGATTTAAGGGAAATGAGAACTTCCCGGGAGGGTGTAAGGAGGGAGGCTTTGAGTAGATTGGGATGGAGCACGAGCGTGCGTAGCTATGTTGGCCTTGGTTTTGCGATGAGTTGATAGTAGTAGCAGTAGTAGAATCTGCGAATAAGTTTTAAAAACTAGTACCACAATCAAAGTGCCCCATTTTAGGAAAAGCTGCTTGCAGACTACTGTTCACATTTGGCACAACAAATAGTTGTGATTCAGTTTTTTCAACAATGATTCTTATAAAATCAAAGCGATGTTTACAACTAACAAATGTGCATTAAACGGTGTTTATTCAAACCATGACAACGAAGTATGAACCCAGTTTCAGAAAATTCACAGCCAATCTGCAAAACACCCTTGCCATCTCTCAGCAAACATTTGCTGTCTTGTAACAAAATTCAATTATGTGTATGTATTTGCTTGAAAACGTACTCAAGAAAATAGGAACGCCATAAAAACTAATGGTTTCGATGTTTTATTTTTATGTTGGCCCTTGTAACGTGAAATAATTGGAATATGGCGTTACCAATCATGGCATGCTTGAGAGACACATATTTTCAATGGCCTGCTTAAATTAAAAAATAACCAATAGGTCGTCAAAGTGGCTGCGGAAATACGAAAGGTGTTAAGTGACATATAAGTCAACAATGATTCATATACGAATTTACTAAAATCTAGCACGCCCGATCGATTGGTTCGATCAGAATGCACGTATCCCCTTTTGTTCTCGAGGTTTTCTCAATGTTATAACCCACTTAAAACATGTTATAACCGAATTTGGACCAGTTTTGTAGACCAAAAAGCGTTGAGTGCACAACCCTTCCACAGCCACGAAGATTGTCACATTAGGCCCACCATTAAATAGCTGGAAATACACAATTGGAGCTCCAGAAAGATATGGAGGAATTTATTCCGAAAAAGGTTTTTGTTTCTCCTGAACATTTCTGAAATGTCATTTAACGTCTTTCGTATTTCCATAGCCAAAAGGACACAGAAAGCTGCAAGCAGCATTTAATGGCTTTACCCAACTTAAACAGCTTCCCAATAAGGCTTTACAAACTTAAGCATAAATTACATTTTTGAAGAATTTTTCATTCCGAATGAAATCTTAACTTAAAATTTATTCAAGGCAATTCAAGTATCATGGATCCATTTAATATCACATTGCGAAGTTGGCCCACATAGTAGAGGCTTGGGAGGTCTGCATTATGTATTCAAAATTAGCATGTGGTCTATAATTCCCAACAGCCAAGTAATAAGTTGTTCAGCCAGCTGAAAAGCTATCACGCGTCATCAAGCGACGTCACCTCCAGCTCCTTGGCCACACTTTTCATTGCCCCAAAGCTCTGATGTATCGAGGCACCTCATCCACGGGTCGACAAACTCCTGGAGACGACCAATCAGGAGAACAAAACAAAAGCCTTTGTAAAAAAAATTCATAGAGGAGTTAAAACCATTCAGAGGCTTCTGAAAACATGGTTGGAGAGGGCTCAGAGACTAGCCAAAAATCATCGGGAAAGCAGCTGCTGACACATGGAAGTGACTGTCGCCCACTCTTACTTTACCTTTGGAGAGAGCTAAACGAGGATTTGTTCTTCCAGGCATCGATGGATCTAGGAATTACTTCGATATCCGATATCTATCGATGCCAGGAATGGCAGATCCTCGTTTGACTCCTGTTAAAAGTAAAGTAAGAGTTTTAAAGACCATAACCTACGCAAGGGCTCAAGGGTTGTAAACGGAGTGTTAACCTATCAACAAATGGACATGTAAAATTTCACACGTCACAGATGTGTCCCATCTACAGTTTCAAGTGTTCTACTTACCACGCTCCTTTCAAGATGCTTAGTCTGAATATTGTGTTCCGTAAAGGAAATAGAGATAATTGACCTTTTTTAATCTCACACGAGTGTGATTAAAAAGTAATACTTTAATGACCTTACTGTAGCGCAGTGACTCTTAAACTATGTGATGTGGTGGAATACCGTGCCACAAATATTATGCTACTGTGCCGCATATCTCAAACTAAATAAGAGAAGTTTAAAAGCAATAAGAGTTTAACGACAGTGTTCTCTTTCAAACCTATGCAAAATTGGATTTTCTACTATTTCCAGCGTTAAAAACAAAAAGAAAAAAAGATAGTACGTAAAAATGACGAATAAGAGAGGGTATGTTTGTTTCATGTTCATTTACACCAGCGGTTGGCAGCAAGCGGCTAACCAGCCACAGGCAGCTCTTTCTTCAAACTGCGGCTTTTGAGAAACTCTTCTTCATTTTTAATATACATGTTCTACAATCAATACGAGCCACAAAAAAACTTAAACTTTCTTCATGAGCATACTGAAACGAATGTTGGGAAATCAAAATTCTTATTAACATTTTCAACCCAGCTTATTTTAAAGTTTTGCTATTGCTTTATTCCCAAGAATATCTTGTGTACTATTCCTGAGAAATATTACTGCCTTACTCTCGACTGTATCACACTCAATCGTGTTGTCTAACTACTTAAAAGGGAATTTGTAGTCGCAATATACCATGGAAAATGTGAGAGAAAATAGTTTGAGGACAAAGTTTGAGAAATAGAGATGAACTCTCAATTTAGTTACCCTGCTTGTGCAGTAAGACGTTTATTGTCCCTTAATCAAACATGAATAATTACTAATTATTTGATGCTAGATTAGAAATATGCAGACTTGTGTTTAAAATTTGCAAGTTTATTTTAGTTTGTAAGTTGTTTAACGCAGATAGTAAAGCTCTTCATAAATTATTCATGTAATACTTAGATCTAATTATGTCCGAAAAATAAGTGTATGACGAAATATTGATTTTACTAGATAATTAGAATTTTGATTCTTGATTTTTAACTGAAACTTATGATTACAAAGTGAACAATACATACTTTTTTAGGATAATATTTTATATCCTATCTGTGGCTCTTCATTGGATTTCTTACAGTCTTAAAGACCGTACAAAACCCCAGGTGGCTTAGCCACGTCTGACGGATAAGTCAGTGCCGTCTCGCGAAATTATCTTCAAAAGCTAAATTTATGGTTCTTGCCCTCATGGTCACCTCCAAAAGAGGTGGAAGAAAAACTTCTTAACTCACTACCTTTCAGAACTTTTTAATTTAGCAGAAGATTGTGAGGCATGCCAAAGGCAAATCAACACCATTTCGAATAAAAAAAGCCCTAAGCTGACCTTCAAGGACGGATTGGACTTAAGCCAAGTCAAGTAAGAACATTGGATTTGTGTCACTGATTTAGACACAATGATTGTAGTTATTTTTATTTACTGTCGAATCACATTCACATTCAAATTCTACCAGTCACATTCAAACTGAGCCATGGGCACCGGTAGGCGGTTGGTGACAATTACCACATTAGACGACAAAAACTGTTTGAAAAGTTAGATATTTAAAACATGAAACGTTTTCACGTATTTCAAATGTATTCCGCAAACATTTGAAACATTTAAATGTTACAATATTTCAAAAGTTGAGAAAATTTAAAAGATTCAAATGTTTAAATATTTAGAAACATTTAAACACTGAAAAATTTGAAAATAAAAAAATCAAAATATTTCCATTGAAATATTGATTTATAGAACAAAACTCTTAATCGCACTGTCCCTACCCCTAGGAAATATTCTGGCAAAACTCTGGAATTAAGGCACTATTAATTGAATTATATTTAAGTAAATAGACTTACTTTTTTTTATTAAGTTGTTAAATTTCAGTTAAGCCGATGACACCCTATTTCGGGCACAATGGAATTTCTTTTGCAATATCTAAAACCTTCAGAAGCAAGTGTAATTTTCTATATTTTCTTGAGCAAAAACATTTGTATTTTCAACTTAACTTAAAAAAAAAACAGCTCCTTCCACTTCTTCTTGCATTAGCGCGTACAAACAGCTCCTCTCATTTGATCTGCCATCAGCGGTCCAATTACCCTGGAACAGGTATTTTGGCAGAAACTTTCTCAAAATGCCTTTGAAACCAACTTGAGACTTCGAAACCTACTTTTAATTCCTAAAAACATCTAAAAATAACATTGCACTACTAATTACCGATTTTCATATATTAGAATAAATTTATTTAAGATTAGTTTTTTTCAAAACTTAGTGTTCCAACCTTGAAGCCAAGTTTCGCGTTCAAGAGAAATCTGACTTGTCTACCCGTGAAAAGATCTAATGTCGCTTATGTTTCTACGTTCTCTGGAGCACTCGCACCTCGGTCCGGGTTTTTATAACGGGTGAGATAGGGAAAGATCATACCGCCTATAATTTATATACTGTGCTCGAAAGTGATTGGAGGGAAACTAGCCCCCCCCCCACGCCCATCATTCCCCCAAACACATCCAATCAAAATTTTGAGATAGCCATTTTGTTTAGCGTAGATGATTTCCACATAGGAAATATTTTTTTGAGGAGGACACTCCCCTACAACCCTCGGGGCAAGGGTTTTAAGTTATACCCTGGGGGCATATAAGGTTTTTATAGAACGCGTTGTCGTAGAAACTTCAAAAAAGGCTCATTCAATTGGACAAAAAAGGCTAGTGCCCTTTTTAATAGTCAAAAGTGATTGGAGGGCAACTAACCCCCCCCCCCACGCCCATCATTCCCCCAAACACATCCAATCAAAATTTTGACATAGCCCTTTTGTTCAGCGTAGTTGATTTCCAGATAGAAATTATGTTTTTGGTGAGGACACTCAACCACAACCCTCGGGGCAAGGGTTGTAAGTTATGCCCTGGGGGCATATAAGGTTTTTATAGAAGACTTTGTCGTAGAAACTTCAAAAAAGGCTCATTCGATTGGAAATTCAAAGGGCTAGTGCCCTTTTTAATAGTCAAAAGTGATTGGAAGGCAACTAACCCCCCTCTCACGCCCACCTTTTCCCCAAACACATCCAATCAAAATTTTGAGATAGCCATTTTGTTCAACGTAGTTTTAAGTTCTGGAAATTAGGTCTTTGAGAATGGCAACCCCCTCACAGCCCTGGGTTGTAAGTTATGCCCTGGGGGCATATAAAGTTTTTATAGAACACTTTGTCGTAGAAACTTTAAAAAGGGCTCATTCGATTAGAACTAACACCCCTTCCACACCCACCATTTCCCCAAACACTTCCAATCAAAATTTTGAGATAGCCATTTTGTTCCACGCAGCTTAAGTTCAGGAAATTATACCTTTGAGCAGGACACTCCCCCCACAGTCTTCAGAGCAAGGGTTATAAGTTATGCCCTGGGGGTATATAAGTTTTTATTGAAATCTTTGTCGTAGAAACTTGAAAAAGGACTAAATTGATTGGAAATTCAAGGGTCTAGTGCCCTTTTTAATATTCGATTTGACTCGATTTTAAAAGTGATTTGAGGGCAACTAGCCTCCCTCTCTCGCCCACCTTTTCCCCAAACACATCCAATCAAATTTTTTTAGATAGTCATTTTGTTCAGCGTAGTTGATTTCCAGATAGAAATTATGTTTTTGAGGAGGACACTCCCCCACAGCCCTCAGGGCAAGGGTTGTAAATTATGCCCTGGGGGCATAATTTACAGAACGCGTCAAGGTATTTATAGAACACGTCATCGGAGAAACTTCAAAAAGGGCTCATTCGATCGGACATTTAAATGGCTAGTGCCTTTTTAATAGTCGAAAGTGATTGGATGGCAACTAACACCCCTTCCACGCCCACCATTTTCCCAAACATATCCAATCAAAATTATGAGATAGCCATTTTGTTCACGCAGTATAAAGTTCATAAAATTGTACCTTTGAGCAGGACACTCCCTCCAGAGTCTTCAGGGCAAGGGTTATAAGTTATGCCCTGGGGGCATATAAGGTTTTTATTGAAATCTTTGTCGTAGAAACTTGAAAAAGGGCTCATCCGATTGGAAATTCAAAGGGCTAGTGCCCTTTTTAATAGTAGAAAGTGATTTGAGGGTAACTAACTCCCCTCTCACGTCCACCTTTTCCCCAAACACATCCAATCAAAAATTTTAGATAGCCATTTTATTTAATGCAGTTGAAAGTTTTGGAAATTAAGTCTTAAGGATTACAACCCATCCGTCACAACCCTCAGGGCAAGGGTTTTAAGTTATGCCCTGGGAGCATGTGAGGTTTTTATAGAAAGCTATGTTGTAAAAACATCAGAAAGGGCTCATTCAATTGAAAATTGAAAGGGCTAGTGCCCTTCTAATAATCGAAAGTGATTGAAGGGCAACTAACCCCCTTCTCACGCCCGCCATTTCCCCAAACACATCCAATCAAAATTTGGGATATCCATTTTGTTCAATGTAGTCGAAAGTTCTGGAAATTAGGTCTTTTAAGATGATAACCCCATCAGAGCCCACAGTGCAAGGGTTGTAAGTTATACCCTGGGGGCATATAAGGTTTATATAGAAAGTTGTTGTAGAAATTTCAAAAGGGGCTCATTTGATTGGAAATTGAAATTGCCCTTTTTAATAGTCGAAAGTGAGCGGAGAGTAATTAACCCCCCTTTCAAGCCCACCAAACACATTCAATCAAAGTTTAGAGATGGCCATTTTGTTAAACGCAGTTGAAAGTTCTGAAAATCATGTATTTAAGGATGAAAAACCCCCTAGAGTCCCCAGAGCAAAGGTTGTAAGTTATGCCCTGGGGGGCATATAAGGTTTTTAATGATAGAGTTGTCGTAAAAACTTCAAAAGGGACTCATTAAATTGGAAATTGGGAGGGCTAGTGCCTTTTTAATAGTTGAAAGTGATTGGGCGGTAACTAACCCCCTTCTCACTCCCACCATTCCACCAAACACATCCAATCAAAATTTTCAGATAGTCATTTTGTTCAACGTAGTAGAAAGTTCTGGAAATTAGTTTTGTGAGGATGAAACCCCCCCCCCCAGCCCTCAGGGCGAGGGTTGTAAGTTATCCCCTGGGGGCATATAGGGTTTTTATTGAAAATGTTTTCGTAAAAAGTTCAAAAGGGCTTATTTGATTGGAAATTGAAAGAGCTAGTGCCTTTTATAATAGTTGAAAGTGATTGGAGAAAGACTAACGCCCCTCTCACGCCCACCATTTTCCCAGACACATCCAATCAAAACTTTGAAATAGCCATTTTGTTTAACGTAGTTGAAAGTTCTGGAAATTAGGTCTTAGAGGATGACAACTACCCTCACAGCCCTTAGTTTAAGAGTTGTAATTTATGTCATGGGGGCATATAAAGTGTTTATAGGTAGTATTTTCGTAGAAACTCAAAAAAGGCTCATTCGATTGGAAATCGAAAGGCCTAGTGCCCTTTTAATAGTCGAAAGTGATTAGAAGGCTTGACATTTTTATAGTAAAGATCGATGTGGTATAATGTATTATTTTTTTGTTGTTGCTGTTGTTTAGACCAGGGCACTTTGTGTCGAAGGAGTTGTCGTAGGAACTTCGAAAAGGCTCATTAGATTGAAAATAGAAAGGGCTGATGCCCTTTTTAATATTCGAAAGTGATTGGAGGGAAACTAATCCCCATCCCACGCCCACCCCTCCCATTTGACTTTAGGTTTAAAAACTAAATGTTGCCATAAGATTAAACCAAAATGCACTGTGTTAATGCTAATTCCCAATAAGGTATCTCAGCAGTATCCCAAGAACGACTGAGGGTATGATGTTCAAATTTTCGGGGCTGCTTCTGCTCTTAAAATTTAACCAAATCAAAATAGCGTAAGTGTATCCAAGCTATCAAAGAAAGTGAACAGATTTTTTTGCGAATGGTATCAAGTTTTCAATTTCAGGTCATCTAGAGGAGGTATGAAACTAAATTAAACACTCATATTTGTGTCCAGATTTTTAAGAGGGTGTATGTTGTTAAAAATTTCTGAAAATTTTTCTCCAGCATACAAATAGCAAGCCAAACTATAAATTCCTTAAAAAACGAAAAGATTTAAAGTATTATTTTCTTTTTTTCTGAAAAGGTTATGTCAATATAAAACGAACAGAAATTAATTAAAAAAAACATTTTCCACAAAATAAGTTTTTCAAAGAAAAGTAAAGAACTCCATTGAACAAAAAATGAGCAAAAATAAAATCAAATAATCTACCAAGCGTGAAACTTCCACAAATCAGCATCGATAAATAAATGAAACCCAAAACGAACAGAAATTACAATAAATAACCGAGTCAAACTCAAAACGAGCAGAAATTAACATAAGCTGGGCTCATAACCCCTATGCCTTCCCAAGGCTAGAACATAATTTGCACTTTACTGAAAAAAATACAAATGAATGCGCAGTGTCAGTTTAAAATACATATACTGATATTAGTAATCAAAATTTTAATAGTATTTGATTTATTAAAGTTATAAAAGTAAAAAAAAATTATATTTTTTCAGTAAAGTGCAAATTATGTTCTTGCCTTGGGAAGACATAGGGGTTTTGAGCCCAACTTGTGGTAATTTCTGCTTTTTTTTAGTTTGACTCGATTTTTTATTGTAATTTCTGTTCGTTTTGGGTTTCATTTATTTATCGATGCTGATTTGTGGCAGTTTCACGCTTGGTAGATTATTTGATTTTATTTTTGCTCATTTTTTGTTTAATGGAATTCTTTACTTTTCTTTGAAAAACTTACTTTGTGGAAAAAGTTTTGGTAATTAATACCTTTAATAAGACAAAAATTACCTTATCCTTCGCATTTTAGCCTTCAAACTGAAGTTCTTAATTTGCCGGTAATGGATAAGCATTCTTATTGTCAATAAAAATGGTAATCTACTGCTATCTAATTGTAAATAATAAACAAACTCAAATAAATGTAAAAACAAGTTTTTCTGAAATCTTCCTGATCCCTGAAGTTTGAACGATACGGGAAGATTTTTGTGCAGTAGGCTATATACCGTTCAGTGGCGACTAATTTCGTCAAAATCCTAGGAGGGGGGGGGGGGCGTTGGAGCCAATTTTCCCAAATAAAGTGAAAATGACAGTGAAAACTGAAAAATGAGTCGTATATATTAACATAAAGGCAAAGATGTACTGAAGAAAACTGACTTGTGCCTCTGGATACTTGAATTATGCATGCTTATCTTAATTTTGACAATATTTTTAAATTAAATTTCAGCTGGGGGGGGACTGGGTCTGGAGGGAGCAGTTTCCCCTCTCCTGTCCAATAGCAAATTACGCTTCTTTCCTGTTGGTTACAGCTGTTTTCAGCTAACACTTTCTGCAGGGACAATAGAAACATCATTGCTGGGAAAATTCCTAACAATTTTGTTAGGAAGCCAGAAAATCGGCTAATTCGAAAACGCAAATTTTCTTGCCCTTTTTCAAATATAAAAAATGCTGGGTCGAAATTTTAAAACGGCAAAAATTTTATCCAAAAACTTCAGTGTATCATGCCCGAGGAACGGTATGAGTAATTACTTTATAAATTATGAATAGCTATGTTTATGGAAAAAATAAGGAGATGAAATAATAATGCACCTTTGTCCTGCCTGTTAAATGTTAGCCTTCCTCTGAAATTCGTAGATTTGGCCTTTAGCTTATGCTGTCCCCTGGTTCCAATTAATATAAAATAGGCTAATATAAATTTAGTAAGTAAGAAAATGTTTCTGTGTTCCCTTGGGTTTTGTCTTGACTTATTTTAGGGGGAGGATAGGACTGGACTGTAATTGGAAAAGCAGTGATTGTTATAGGCTATTTGGAGAGAGTACTCACTTAGGAATTAAACACATAGTACATTAATTGTTCTTCAGAGCAAAATATGGTCCAATGCTGCATCACTGTTTCACTCTGTTGTTGAGATAACACCTATTTTATGACCAGGGTGGCCACCAGTCCACCACAACAAAATAAACATCACCAGTTTTTCACCAAGAAAATCACCAGTGTTTCACCAAAAATCACTGGTCAATAATGATAGGCTTTACACCAAAAAGATGTGTTGGGCACCCCTCTGTAATTTAAGTTGTCAAAACTCTAGAATTAAGACACTTTTAGTTGAATTATATTTTAGTAAATAGACTTACTTTGTTTTATTAAGTTAATAAATTTCAGTTAAGCCACTGACACCCTATTTCAGGCACAACAAAATTCTTTTGCAATATCTAAAAACCTTCAGAAGCAGTGACATTTCTATAGTTTTCTTGAGTAAAAACATTTGTATTTTCAACTTAACTTAAAAAAAAAACACTTATATATTCTAAGGTCTCAAAATCATATTAAAAATTGTGGTTCTTGCAAGTGTGGTACAGATATGAAATCCACACTGTTATATTTAGGCTATTTCTTGCATAAGTAACAGCCATAATCTATCAGAAGGTAGGATTCAGTGAAGAAGCTTTCTTTTTACTCAGAGTAATAGCTTTAATAAAACAAAAACTACCTTATCCTTTGTATTTTAGCCTTCAAACTGAAGTTCTTGATTTACCTATAATGGATGAGCACTCTTATTGTCAATAAAAATGGTAATCTATTGTTATCTAAGCTGTGTTTTCAGGCTCAGCAGCTTTGAACACGGGTTGTTCTCATCTAGTTTCAAGTTTCTAGTTTTTCGTCTAGTTTTGTCTAGTTTCAGCGGGTTCAAAGCTTCAACCCTGTGTTTGATGCACTGATGCACAACGCTTGATGCACTAGACATGAACAACCCGTGTTTAAAGACGGGTTGTTCATGGATCAGCAGGTTCAAACATGGGTTGTTCTCATCTAGTCCATTAAGCATTGTGCATCAGTACATCTAGTGTATCAAACACGGGGTTGAAGCTTTAAACCCACTGAAACTAGACAAAACTAGAAACTTGAAACTAGACGAGAACAACCCATGTTCAAACCCGCTGAGCCTGAAAATGCAGCTCTATTTGTAAATAATAAACACACTCAAACAAATGTAAAAACAAGTTTTTTGGAAATCTTCCTGGTTCCTGAAGTTTGAACAACACAGCTAGAAAGTTTTTGTGCAGCAGGCTATATACCATTCAGTGGCATAATTTTGTCAAAATCCAAGGAGGGGGGGGTGGAGCCAGTTTTCCCAAATAAAGTGAAAATGACAGTGAGAACTGGAAAATGAGTCATATATATTAACATAAAGGCAAAGATGTACTAAAGAAAACTGACTTGTGTCTCTGGATACTTGATTTATGCTTCTTTATCTTAATTTTAACAATATTTTTTTCAGAAACTAAATTTAAGCTGGGGAGGACAAGATTGGGTTTGGAGGGAGCAGTTTTCTCTCCCCTGCCCAATAGCAAATTACACCCCTTTACTGTTGGCTACAGCTGTTTTTCAGCTAAAACTTTTTGCTAGGACAATAGAACCATCATTGCTGGGAAAATTCCTAATAATTTTGCTAGGATGCAAGAAAAATGGCTAATTTGAAAACATAATTTTTCTTGCCCTTTTTCAAATATAAAAAATGCTGGGTCAAAATTTTAAAATAGCTAAAATTGTATCTTGAAGCTTCAGTGTATCATGCCTGAGGAACAGTATGAGTAATTGCTTTATAAATTTTGAATATATTTGTTTATGGCAAAGATAAGGAGATAAAAAATAATGCACCTTTGTCCTGCCTGTTAAATGTTATCCTTCCTCTGAAATCTGTAGATTTGGCCTTTAGCTTATGCTGTCCCCTGGCTCTAATTATTCTAAAATAGGCTAATATAAATTTAATAAGTCAGAAAATGTTTTTGTATTCTCTTGGGTTTTATCTTGACCTATTTTAGGGGAGGGTAGGACTGGAGTGTAATTGGAAAAGCAGTGATTGTTATGTTTGGAGAGAGTACTCACTTAGGAATTAAACACATATTACATTAATTTGTTCTTCAGAGCAAAATATGGTCCAATGTTGGACTCTGTTTCACTTTGTTGTTGAGATAACACCTATTTTTACATTTTACACAAATAAAAAGAGGTTGTCATTGTGTCTATGGCCAGGGTTGCCACCACAACAAAATAAAAATCACCAGTTTTTCACCAAGAAAATCACCAGTATTTCACAAAAATCACTGGTCAATAATGATAGCCTTTACACCAAAAAAATGTGTTGGGCACCCCTCTGGAATTAAAGTTGTCAAAACTCCAGAATTAAGGCACTTTTAATTGAATTATATTCAAGTAAATAGACTTAATTTTTTTATTAAGTTGATAAATTTCAGTTAAGCCAATGACACCCTGTTTCAGGCACAATGAAAATTCATTTGAAATATCTAAAAACCTTCAGAAGCAAGTGAAGTTTTCTATAGTTTTCTTGAGTAAAAACATTTGTATTTTCAACTTAACTTAAAAAAAAAACACTTAAACATTCTAAGGTCTCAAAAACGTATTTCAAAATGTGGATCTTGCAAGTGGGGTACAGACATGAAATCCACACTGTTATATTTATTTCTTGCATAAGTAACAGCCATAACCTATCAGAAGGTAGGATTCAGTGAAGAAGCTTTCTTTGACTCAGAGTAATAGCTTTAATAAAACAAAAGCTATTTTATCCTTTGTATTTTAGCCTTCAAACTGAAGCTCTTAGTTTACCAGCAATGGATGAGCACTCTTATTGTCAATAATATTGGTAATCTATTGTTATCTAGTTGTAAATAATAAACAAACTCAAACAAATATAAAACAAGTTTTTCTGAAATCTTCCTGATTCCTGAAGTTTGAACAACACGGCTAGAAAAATTTTGTGCAGTTGGCTATAATCTATTCAGTGGGATAATTTTGTTGAAGTCCTAGGGGAGGGGGAGTTGGAGCCAAGTTTCCCAAATAAAGTGAAAATGACAGTGAAAACTGAAAATGAGTCATATATTATCATAAAGACAAAGATGTACTAAAGAAAACTGACCTGTTTCTCTGGATACTTGAATTAGGGTGTGCCTGCTTATCTTCATTTTGAAAAGATTTTTTACAGAAACTAAATTTCAGCTGAGGGGGGGGGGGCAAAATTGGGTCTGGAGGGAGCAGTTGCCCTTCCCCTGCCCAATAGTAAATTATGCCCCCTTACTGTTGATTACTGCTGTTTTTCAGCTAACACTTTTTGCTGGGACAGTAGAAACATCATTGCTGGGAAAATTGCTAACAATTTTGTTAGGATGCCAGAAAATCTAATTGAAAATGCAATCTTTCTTACCCTTTTTCAAATATAAAAAATACTGGGTCAAAATTTTAAAACAGCTAAAATTTTATCTATAAACTTCAGTGTATCATGCCTGAGGAACAGGTATTTAATATTAATATTAGGCATGGAATGGGCATTTAATATTATATAAAAATATTAAAGGCCATCCCAAAAGAACATATCTTGTGCTACTGGTCTTCCCTTTTCAACAGCCTAGCCTTTGTGACTAGTGATGATGATATTTCCCATGTTGCTGGGTCTAAAATAAACCTATGCACATTCATCAAAGCACTTAAAGTTTCTGGCTCTAATTTATTTCTGAGGGGACTTTTAATTATCTTTAGCAGTGAAAACTGCCTCTCTGCTGCAGCACTTGAGTGCAGCTGTGCCATCAAGATACCCATGAATTTTGGCAAGGTAGGAAAAAGAAAATTGCCTTCTCCATTCTTACGTTCAGACAGGAATGACCAAAATTTGCTGGATTGTCGCCAGTTTTGGAATGGATTGCAATGTCTGCATGCCTCAGTGACCAAAACTTTCTGTTGAAACCATCAATGTCAAGGTTCAGAATGTCAGTAAACCTTTCATAAAGTGGTGCTATGGAAGTAACCTGGTTAGAAACAGCAGCATTGGGGTCAACACATTTCAGCAAGTCATCTCTATGATTTACACATGAATGGATCTGAACACAAATTTGTCTGACAAAACAGTATGCACTGACCCTTTTCCCCTACATGGGGATCAAAGTCTTCCCACATTACATAAGAAGTGAAATTGGCACCGAAAAAAAATTCTTGTAGGATTTGAGATTCCTTGGGTTGCTCATATCAGTATCAAATGGATTGTGGTCATATGCACTCTTTACTAAAAAGGAATCCTTTAAGTCTCTCAATTATGTTTCTACCTTGGTAAGTAGCAAGTGAACCCTAACTGAAGTGCTCTGTTGCTCAACATTGAGCTTGTTCACTAGGGACAAGATATATCCAAGAAATAAATAGATTAATTTCACCTCTGGGTTCTTTAAGCCCTTTAACAAAGCATTTACTGTTGTAATATTGTCTAGCATCAAGCCCAGAAAGTACAAAGCAAGAACCTCCTATTGCTTTAGAAGATGCTGCACAACATTTTCTAGGGCAATCCAGAGTGTCTTACTTGGATAGAGTAAGCTGTGCTCAGCTATTTGTGCAAATGCCTGGCAGTCAGCAAACTCCTGCTTCCTCTTTGGGCAAATTGGATAATAGTGGGGTAAAGAGCTTCACAAGCAAGTGCTGCACATAATGCAATTGAATGACATATGTATCTGAATAATGCTAACCATGGTAAGTCATCTTCCAATAATTTTGCTAGCCCATTCTTGGTACCCAGCATTGCACTAGCATTACTGATGTAAATCCTATGATATTTTTAATAGGAATACCTTGTACTGAAAACTCTTGAATAATTAGTTTCCCAAGACCAGCGTCTGTGCTGATAGGTACCACTGGCATTGAAAAAACTAATTCAATGGTTTCTCTTGCTTTGAAGAGAAATAGTGAACTGTGATCACTAGAAACTTTGTTGTTGTGAGGTATGTGGACTAGTCATTTTGTGCATCCACAAGCCATAAGTTGAACAGCAGACGAATCTTTCACATGTTGCTTCAAGACCTTTGGTAGGGTGTCCATAATGCTGATCAGCAGGTTCTCTTTGGCAACCCATGTAGTGAGAGCCAACTCAAGTTTTGTTGCACTTCCTTTTTGAAGCCCTATAATGTGAACACTGTTTGATGTGGTGGCAGGATCCTTGACTAATAAATGGTGCTTTAAAGCTTGAACGGCTTCAAAATTTTTGTTTTCGGATCCAGCTCCTCTTTCAGAATGTCTCACCGTAGCACTTTTGCTTCCTAGAAGGGTTTTGCAGCAACATTTGCAGTAGGCTTTTTTAGGGTCCTTTGGGTCTGTGGTTATCCAGTCTTTGATCCTGGGATCTAAAAGCAACTTTTTATTGAAATTGTGCACATAGTTCTTCTTGATAGACATTTGATTCTTGTCTTTCTGTGTTCTTTGCTTTTTAGAACTCCTTTTTGTTGTCTCTTTCTTTCATTTTGGACAAGAGAGCTGTCACTAGACAAAGGCAGGTGTTCACTGATGTCACTATCACAGTGTGTTTTTATCATATTATCATCATCAGCATCACTTCCGTCTCCTCTTTGTTCTCTATGGTCTTTTCTTTGTTTATTTGCAAAAAATTGAGCAGGTATCCTTTAGCTGGTGTTTTTGGCATTGCAAATAGTTGGACACTTATTCTGGAAAGAGACTTATTAACTATGGTGTCATAATGCAACAGATCACAAACAATAGTCAATTCCTGATGGGCTAGTTCCTAGTATAGGCCTAAAAAGAATAAGCAGAGTATAAAACAACAAGAAAAAGAAGCAACACATAACATCAGAAATGAGCCAATTGAACCATATTTTTACTTTTCTTTCTTGATCTATGACAGCATATCAATTATGCTGACAAGACTTCATGACAAGAAACTACAAGATGGTGATCAAGATTTGAGCATTAGCCTTATGACCTAGACAAGAAAATGGCTTAAAAGACTGCAAAATTACCAATGTACTCAAGATCAAGATATAGATGTGAGGCGTCAAAGATCAAGACCAATGAACTGCTAGTAACTACTGTCAGTAAGTTCAATCTGTCTTAATTGATACATAAAAACATTATTTGGCAGCCATGTAAATTATTTGACTTTACACTCCTGATTGCATCTGCTGAATACAAAGCACAAAATGGTAACACAATATAACTGGCCAGAAACAACAGTGAAAAAGGGCCTGAAAGAAATGAATAAAGCATGTATCCACTTTTTTTCTCGAGATTACCTACCAACTGTAGGAATAATATAACACAACACTTGTACTGACATTAGTTCAGCCCAAAGTTCAGCAAGCACAGGGAATGTGGATGATCTGAACCTAATCCATAGTACAAACATAATAGGCCAAAGCAGGAATATCAGACTTAAGTTTAATGTAGCCTCAACTATGAAACATTTCTAGTGAGGCTTGTCACATGTCAACATTCTGAACATAAGGAAATCAGATATAAATTTAGCTTTTAAACTTCTACCTCAAGAGTCCATTTACTGTAATGCTAAAGATTAATTTCTAAGCAAATTCCCATCAGAAGCCTAGTCAGGCTAAGCCTAATCTCAGTCCTGATAAGGGTGAACTATGCATGTTTCTGTATGTGTCATAGACAAGTAGGTTTGACAAAAGCCTAATGAACCAAAATCAATTATGACAATTTCTCTGTTTAGTGTGTTCAAGACACTAAAAACAAAATATATGTTGCATTCCAAACCTAGTATCTTTTCTCCCTTTCCCTGAGACTGTTAAGTACCTTGAAAAAAAAACCTATCCTAGGGTACTGAATCTATGTTCATATGGGACTATGCTTTCTTTACCTGAGAATTTTTTTTGTTTCTGAGCCTCAATCCGGTTATAGCACACATGGCCCGCATGGGACACACATGTATTCATAAATTAAACCTTGTGACTACAGGGAAGCCAATTGCCAAGCTAAAAGGATACAGAAAAGCTCAAAATAACGCCATTCTTTAGAAATAATGAATAAAAACAAGAAATAAAATATGAAATATGCTGATTGTTTCACCTCAGTAAGACAGTGGAGACCAATCATGCATGGAATGTCAACCACTTTTGTAGAAACTCACCAAATTAAATGAAAATAACCAAAAATCCCTAAATTAAGAAAGAAAATCACCAGATCTGGTGATAAATCACCATTAGTGGCAACCCTGTCTATGGTCCAGTGACATGCCTCCCAACTAGGAGTGCTGGGTAGGTGCGATTTAGGTGTAAATGTATGAGTAGTCCACTACATAAGGAAAAATGTTAAGAAAACAATTCTTATTTCATAATATGCAAAATAATCCTAGATAACAAATAAGCCTAGTCAACCAGGAAACCTTACGAGTACCATGATGCCACACTAGCTAAAGAATGAAGCATAATCCAAAGAAATTTTGGCAATATGTGTTGTGTAAAAGTTCTGGTCAGTGATCAATATCTAAACTAACTGTTTCAGGAGCTGAACTAACAGATGTCAAAGAAATTGCAGATGAATTAAACTGCCAGTTTCTGTCTGTTTTTAGTAGCACATCAGATATAGACCTAGCCATGTTAAACCCACACAAATCCACCATCCAATGGAGCCTATTGAGATTCATAGTTCAAATATCCTCAAAAATCTTATATTGCTAGATGTCAACAAACCAGTTGGGCCAGATAGGTTACATCCACATCTTCTAAAAAAAGTTGCTGAAGGCATGCCAACCCATTCTTTCAATTATTCAAAGTCTCCCTATGTACCAAGGAAGTGTCAGTAGATTGGAAAACAGCATTTGTCATGCCTTTGTTCAAAAAGGGAAAGAAAGCCAGCACAGAAAACTACCATCCCAGAAGTATAACTTCTGCTGTTGCTAAAATCCTGGAAAGAGTGGTAAATGACTATGTCATGAAGCATTCCAAACTTAATGGGATACTATTGCCCAGCCAGCATGGTTTCCAACCAGGAAAGTGAGTACAAACAAATTTCTGGCAGACTTATGATGTTATAAACATACCTGATTGATCAGGGCCTACCTGTGGATGTCTTGCTGTTTTGACCTTGCAAAAGCATTTGAAAAAGTTCCACATCTGCATCACATATGGAATTGATGCAGACCTTGTGGGCTGGATCTCAGCTTTTCTTACAGGTAGAACACAGAAAGTGAGGTTTTTTACTAATGAAGGCGAATCAATCCTTTCTGGGATATGTGGAGTCACCAGTGGTGTCCTGCAGTGCAATGTCTTAGGACCTACCCTATTCAATATCTATATAGATGATATTTTTCAATTAACTACAAATCACCTAAATCTCTATGCTGACAACTGAAAGTTGTTTGGTGCAGTCAATTTTGAGTTCCTACAAGCAGATCTTGGTCATATTCAAAACTAGGCAACAACATGGTACATGAGCTTCAATGTTGACAAATGTAGTGTTATTCATTTTGGCAAGTCTAACCCAGGTTTTGAGTATGCTATGGTCAATCCAGCTGTAAACAACATTCAAGAGTTGCAAAATGTGGGTGAAGAAAGGGATCTTGGAATTGCTGTTGACAAACAGTGTAAATTCCATTCAAACTGCAAGAAGACTCTCATGCAAGCTCTGTCCTAGCACTCTTGAAAAAACTATATTCAGTAAGTCTCCCTATGTTTTTGCGAGTTTGTACAAGGCCCTTATCAGAGCAGTGCTTGATTTTGGAATATGCTAGCATTATCAGGATACAGGGGTGCAAAGGAGAGCCACAAAGGCAGTAACAAAGATGAGAGACAAGCCTTATGATGAACATTTGAACGAGCTGAAATTACCTACACTGGTTTGCCGAAAACAAAGAGTTGATATGCTTATGACATATAAGCTTACTTCACAAGAAACCCCAAATTCATTTGTCAATTTTCCAAAATATTGGCACTGACAGGAGAGGACATTCAAAGAAGCTGTTCAAGCCATTCAAAACTCAACACTGACAACAGTTTTTCTCCTGCCTTGTAATAAACCACTAGAATAGTAAACTATAGCATTATCAGGATATGCTGAAATTACCTATGCTTATGACATAAGCTTACTTCACAAGAAACCCCCCAATTCATTTGTCAATTTTCCAAAATATTGGCACTGACAGGAGAGGACATTCAAAGAAGCTGTTCAAGCCATCTGTCAAAACTCAACACTGACAACAGTTTCTCTCCTGTCTTGTAGTAAACCACTAGAATAGTCTTTCAATTAGATAAGTCTTAGGACCCAATGATGAAGTTTTCAAGAAGTTATTGGATGCTGAATGGAACGATGTTCCCTGGAAGTACCAGTGGGATGCATTTGATGTTTAATCATTCACATCATTAAGTATGGAGCAATTCACAGATCACGATGTATCTTAATTTGCTCCGAAGTTCAGATTAAGGTATTACTATATATTAATCACTATTTATAAGATATGAGTGATGAACAGTTCTAATAATATCTTGAAGGTTTTGCCTCCTGTTCTTTATCAAATTTCCTTTTGAAAACTTTGACTGATGTCAAAGGCATGATCTCCTTACTAACACTGCTCCAATAATTGATAACCTCCTGTTTAGAAAATCTTGTCTGATTCTGTAGTTAACAAGGGCATATGAAGCTTCTTGGAGTGAACCTCCATTTGTTTGTGATTTGTTAGCTTATTAAAGAGCTTGTTTAAGGTTGGCTATTATATTTGAATGTCAGTAATATGTTGTAGGGCCTGCATCTGAAAATCAAAGATGACAGCTTTAGGTTTGATAGCCTTTCACTATGTGTTTTTTCGCCAAGTTTAGAGATACGTTTGGTGGCCCTCCTTTGTACTCCTTCAATCAGCGGTGTATCACTTTTGTAAAGTGGACCAGCATTTCTTGTTTTGGTATCTGATTTCTGTCTTATTCCATAAATTAAGTAAATTATGCCCTAAAAATTGTTTTCATATACCTATCTTGACTAATTCCTGCTTCTAAGGACTAGAATATTACATAAAAGACAGATGCTCCCTAATATCAATTATTAATTTAAGGACAACTCTAAACAAGCAACAGGAAGAAAAGATTTCTGCTATGGAAAATAGATTGAGTATATAACTTTGGATATATATTTGTACATTATGGGAAGATGAAGGCTTAAGTTTAATGATTCATATATAATGATTATATAAGTATTTATAAATGTTTAAATGCACTTTCCAAGCATCAAGGAAAAACAGCCAAAAACCAAGACAGCATTCAATGATTAGCTAAGAGCAGGCAAGATTGTGATTAATAAGCTCATAATTATAGCAATTGAAGTCAAGATGCCTGCCCTGTCGCCTACTATGACAGAAGGGACAATAATATCATGGTCAAAATCAGAAGGGGATCAAGTAGCACCTGGTGATGTTCTGTGTGAAATTCAGACAGACAAAGCAGTTCTTCCTCTTGAAGTTGATGAAGAAGGAATACTAGCGAAAGTTCTGGTAAGTTTTTTATGGCTTTTAAATACCAATTGAAACCATAGATTTCACTATTAGACTGCTGTCCCTTTATGTATATATTGGCAACAAAATCTTCATCGTCTTTAGATGCTGTTGGGAGAGTCATATTCAACAGTATCGACATAATGTCATTGTGCTTATGTTCCTTGTTTGATCCTCTCTAGCCATTTTGAATAAGCTGGAACTTGTTTTTTGAATTTAACAAAAAAAAAAAAAAAAACAATCTAACAAAGTAACATAAAAAATAAAAAAAAATATTTTGGAAAAAGGGCAATTTCGATAACCAAATAAGATCAGAATAAATAGATTGGAACGATTGATAGCCTCCTTAGTTTGAGGATTTATGTATTCAAGATTTACAAAAATGTCACATAGTCCCTCTCAATTGCATCAATGATGTGGCTGCATTCCAGTCCTTTGTGGCCATAGGAATTATTTCCTATAAGTCTTCATTTTGTCACCATTGTTATTGGGATACTCAGCTTTTATAAAGACCTGTTTCCGCCGCCCCAATTATTACTTACAATTTTCTGCTACATCATAGAAACATAATTTTTGGGCATTTTCTAATTTTAATATAAAAAAGATTCAAATTTAGTTTCTATCACTTTTATGCTCCAAACTAGGAAATATCTACTTAATATCCCTTGATTTTGCATAGATGAGCTAATCCATCCATTTCTTTTCTCTGAATGGTAATTTAATTTTAGAAATGAAATACAAGGACAACATTTTGATTTTTGTTTTTATTTGGAGATGGTGAACTGGCAAGAAAATTTCTAGAAATTGTAAAGTTTCTTGTAATTTTCAGGAATACATCATTGTTTACTAAATAAATTAAAACAAGAATAAAACCGCCCTAGCCCCAAAAGTAAGCTTTTCAGGGATTGTATAATGTTGTAGTAGGATATTTCTGAATTCTTGTCATTGGCATGTCAACCAGTAGGGGCTGTTTAATCTAAACTAGAATAAAAATCTGTAAAATTCCCTGTGTCAGAAGTGCATTAAGCAGTCAAAGCTTTCAAAAGGATTTCTTTCATCAAAAAATAAACACATTACCTACCTTGGCCTCATAAACTTAGGGACAAAAATAATTAATGGCACAATGAACAATATTCGAATTGCAATTTTGTCTTAAAAATAATGGGATTTTCAAAAGTCTGAATTGATGCTGCTCAATGCGCTTATTGTGTAAATTTGTTTCAATCTATCTACAATTTTAATAGGTATTATTATTATGTTAAAAAAAAAACAGTTGAAAAGTCTTAGATAATTTTGTTTCATTAAACAAAATATATTGCATGACTTCTGGAGAACCTGTTATATTGTTGCTCCCTACTCATGTTATTATGTTGTGTATGTAAAACGGGTTCCTAATGTGACATTGTCTTTTGAAGAATACTACTTCCTGACTAGGATTACAGTTTCACACTTTATGTTAAACCCTGAAACTTCTAGAAACATTTGCGCTTTTCTGACGCTTTTGACATTACTACTACTACTACTAACAACTCAACGCAGCACCAAGCTGCTTGAGGCCAACATAGCTACGCATGCTCCTCCTTTTTGACATTGAAGTGTATATAAATCAGCAAGTCCAAATAACTTGCATTTATTTTTATTGGAAGTTATAATAGGGATAGATGTTTCACCAAGAAAAGTATCTTGATCCTGAGTAGGACTTAGAGTGGGCCTAACCCATAAATCCTTCTTCTTCTTCGGAAAAACAGCGCTTGGAGTCTAAAGACAGTCTCCTTTTCGGCTTCATACAAAAAGTTTTCTGCTGGTTTATTTAATTCAAATATTCATCCTCTTTCCAATTATACTTCCACTTAACAAAACTGAAGCAGGTTTCAGGGTCATGTCAGCCCTGTTTCTTTACTTTTTCCCAGGCATAGCCAAAGCACTCTTTGTATTTACCTCATGTTGCAAAATAGATGTTTGGTTTGTCTGACTCCTACTTTCAATAGTTTTGGGTATTCTTTCTTCTCTTAAGCGTTGGTGCTATTTTTGTTTCAGGCTCCTGCAAATTCTACCGACGTAAAAATTGGAACTCCAATAGCAATGATTGCTGAAGAAGGAGAAGATTGGAAAGGTATAACTGGACCTGTTCTTAAATTAGGGCCAGCTTTGACAGAAGAAAACCTTTAAAGGAAGAAGCAGCAGCAGAATTTAGCAGTGTAAGGCATCTAGGAGCTACACCAACGTAAGCTATTAAATTGGCTTTTCGTGATTTTTTACTGGTTCCAACAAGACTCATTAGGAGGGTGAACCAAGATTTTTCTTCATCAGGAGGGGGATTTTTTATGCCGAGGGAGGAGGAGAATATCTTCTAGTGGACTGTAATAATGGTCTTGAGTAGGTTTGGGGCCTGAATTGCGTAAATGAACTTGCTTGGCCTCCTTTCTTTTGGGGTTGTAAATACAGGGCCTAATCCATAAAAAATGATTAATTTATGAGCTCTGTGGGTGGGGTGGGGGGGCTAACTGAATTTCTGCCCCCCCCCCCCCCTAGGAATGGCTCTGCTCAAAGCGCAGACTTAGAGAAAAGCTTGAATTGTGCTTAAGCTAGAATAATAGGCTTGTTTTAGTGAAGACTTGCTGAAGGAGCTAACAGTAAATATGAACAAACGACTAAAAAATCTTATAGAACCTAATTATGATCATAGATAAGTAGATAAGGTATAAAATTTACCTTTCCACTCAGTCTAGGCAGTTCTGAAAAAAAAAATTATTAAAAACTGTTGCTATGAAGTAGAATGTAATTGGACAGATAATTTGCATTTGACGTTGCCCTTTTTTCAAAGCATTTTAGCAAAAGTTAACCATTTAATAGTTCTTTCTGCCCCTATATAGGAATTTTTGTGTGTATTATGCAGTATAGTATCAGTAGAATTAATATTTCATCCAGCTTTGTCAGTAAGTATTCTAATGTTTCTTTTATAATGGATTGTTCTTTATCCCTTTATCCGACCTGTTTCTTCTCAGTTCTGATGTACAAGCTTTGTGTTTGGATCAATCTCTGGAGGAATCCGTCTCTGTCTTGCGTACTAACATGAGTATGAAAATGGAAAGCTCGCAATATCATCGATTATTTAGGCTAAAAAAAAATGGGTTAAAATTAGCATCACTCATAAACATTTTGCTATTTGCTCAAAACTTGAAAAAATAGGGGAAATTACTTTTGATACCAACGACATCAAACTTATTATTGTCTATAACTTATATATTGTCAAACTTATTATATTATTGTCTTAACAAAGGCCAAAAAGTATATCCATACTTATAAAATACTAGATTCCTTTTTTTAAAGAACAAATAAGTAAGTGAATACAGGCCTGAATTAACTTTCTCTGCAGTTTCTGGAAAAGCTACCTATAGAAAAGTAGACCCTGTAACAGTGTAGGGTACTTGTATGATATACGCCCTGCCTAATGTTCTTCTAATATGTTTCTCTGCCGCTCAGTGGTAAAGTATAGCGCGTCTGCATGCTCAATGCGTTAGGTACAATTATTCTGCGCATTATGCAGTAAGAATTGTTTTCTAACGTGACACCGTCCAAATACTTTACCCCCACCCCTCCTTAATGTGCAAATATATAGCCCAAATTATATATTTTCCGTCTATTCTGTCACTTATCTTTGTCTTGTCTCACGCTAATCTGAAAGAAACTACTGAAAAAAACTGGTTCTATAATGCGTCAATGAATGAGCAATATTAGGTAGGGCGTTTATCATACAAGTACCCAGGGTACTGTAAGGTCAACTCCGCTATTTTATATATTTTTTTACGCTATCTGGGTACTACAACATTGCAACATAAAACACCCCCACCAATGATAAATTATAAACATATTATAACCACAATTTCATTTTGATCTGTTTCAGTTCTTATTTATTAAATATATATCTGTTTATTACTTATATAATTATCTGTTTCAGTTCTTATGATCTTCTTCATATATTTTTCTTCGGTAATTTAGCCATTTGAATATAAATAATGCATCTGAGTGGTTAGTTTCTTTCAGGCTCATCGGACCCGCTGTCAGAGGTTTGCTTGAACAATACAATATTAATGCTAGTGAAGTTAGGCCAACTGGTCCCAAGAGTCTGCTGCTTAAAGGAGACATTTTGAAGTATGTCAAGGAGAAGGGATTGAAACCTGTTGTCTTAACTGGTATGATGATTTGTGTTTCTTTTAACATTCGAGAACACATATTTTAAGCTTTTTAAAGAATTATTGGTAATGTTTTAAGCTAGGTTATAACAGGAGTTTAATTTTGTCGCAGTAGCCGGATTCTGCGCTGCCTAAATGAAATAATGCAATCGTCAATAAACACACGAGTCGTTTTTGTCATAAGTTATAGAAATCTACGTTTTGTATCTATAAGAGTTTTATAATCTTCCAAGAATGATTTTTTTTTCAATCACCAGGGCAAAGGGGCTTGCATAGAAATATTATTTATGAATTGCCCGTTGTTTTGAATTTGTAAATCATTTGACGGCTAACAAGAAGTTCGTAAATTTCTAATGTACAAACAGAAATTATATAAATACTGTAACTACGTTTTGTTTTCTATCTTGAATGGAAATATCTGAATAAGCTATGGTTCATACTGACACTTCTATATCATGAATGTATATATGACTTCTATATAGTTATTGAGTTATACATAAATTCTAATCTGTATAGTTATAGATAACTTCTATATATCTATTAAATAAAAAAACAACTATTTTTTTCAACTGGAAGTAAGGAGCAACATAAACGAAAAGAAATTATTTCGTATGTGAGGGGGGTTGCTCTACCTCAACACCTCGCTCTTTACGCTAAAGATTTATAGTAATTAAAAAAAAGTTTCGTATTGTTCTAATTAAACGAACTTATTGTTTCAGCAGTCGTTCTTAAAGAATTGGGACATAATTCAAACTTTAGGGTAAGGAGCGAGGTTTGAGGAAAAGTAACCCCTCTCATAATACGTAATTTCTGTTCGTTTTAAACTTAATGTTACTCCTTACTTTCAGTTGAAATGACTTTTTCTTATTTAATTTCTGATCGTTCTTTAAATATTGTCAAGAAATCTGGCTACACCTCCATGGAAAAATACCTCCTTCCCACGGATTTATTCTCTAGGCAATCTAATCCTAGTGAAAATTTACCCCGGGCAATTACCCTTAACATCTCCATGCGTAAAATTGAGTCGGCAAAGAGAAAGCAAGACATAAAACGAATTTCGTATAGGAATTCTGCCAAATTCCTCCTGTGTAAAATTTTCCCTGAAAAATTCACTACCTGGAAACTTTCTTCCCATAGAAAACTATTCCCATGGAAAGTCCCGCTAGCAGAAAATCCCCCCCCCCCCCTCATCCAAAAAATTGATGCATACTTATATACAAATACTAACGGATACCCAATAGAAAATACTATGCGCGTAAACAGTGGGCAAATTTTTTAACTTCAAGACCTTTTTCCAGGGGCTATGGGGGGTTATGATGTTTCCAAAGACATAGCTATTCGGCCTTTCAACTATCCTGAACAAAATGGCTGTTTCAAAATTTTGCTCAGACGATTTTGAGAAAAAATGGGCGACACTAGAACTGTTAATTTCCGTTTGAGTGAACCCTCTCCCGATATTCTAGGACCACTGGGTTCATACAATCACCCCTGGGGGAAAATAAACAAAAAATAAACACGTATCCGTGGTCTTTCGTTTGGCAAAAAATACAAAATTCCACATTTTTGCAGATAGGAGCTTGAAACCTCTACATTACAGTTCTATGATGCGCTGAATCTGACGGTGGGATTTTCTTTAAGGTGTGATTTTCACCTGACTTTTAGAGGGTGTTTCCCCTTTTTACGAAAGTAAGGCAAACTTTCTCGGGTTCGTAACTAACCTTTGATGGATAAAACTAAACTTAATGAAGCTTATATATTTGAAATCAACATAAAAATCCGATGCTTTTGATATATCTATTTGTATCAAAATTCCGTTTTGTAGAGTTTCGGTTACTATTGAGTCGGGTCACTCCTTACAGCTCTTTACCACGAACTGTTTGATATAAAGGCTATTGGAGGATTTATTTAGTGTTTGTATCTAAAACTTCTAAATAGGTACTTCACCCCCCTGTTTACCTTTCCGTCTGGGTGCAGATATGTGTGTGCTATAAATTTAAATGAACGAAGACATCTTTTATTTATTATATTTTTGTATTTCTTTTATATATCATTATTTATTTTATTTTATTTATAAATATATATTTATTTAAATATTATATTATACCACTGTATATTATATACATATACTGAATTCTTAGTTATAAATATGCAAATATTATCTTTACATACGATCATATATCGCATAGTAGATCATATACTATAATATATATGAGATATGATATATATATTAATATATTATGATCTATATCATAAGCTATGATATATTTATATTATTATATATATATATATAAGATATGTATTATAGTATATGTATCTATGTATATATTATAATATATGTATATATATATATATATATATATATACGTTAAACATCCCTATATACCAAAGTATGATCACCTACGGAACAAGTACTGAAAAAACTCTCCAAAAGTGACCCCGCGTACCTCAGCGCCTCTAGACGCAAAGTGCTGTACTACTTAATCGCTCCGAGCCAAAATACCGAGTGACCGGGATGAATTGTGTAACTACGGGTTTTAGTTGCCAGGTTCGCATAGGTATACAAAGGGTCACTTTTTTGTGTGGAGAGGATAGGTTTTGTCAGTACTTGTTCCGTAGGTGATTATACTTTGATCAATACAAAACTATATACATTTCTATATACAGAATAGCTGTTAAAATTGAAAGCCAATCGTACAAATCATCCATGATACGCATTCTGGCACAGATAAAAATTTTATCCTCGATAAAGCAAAGGCAAAAGGACTTCGCATTGCTAGTATGTTTTATAATTGGAAAGTGAATGTCTTTATTTTTAAAGAACTTTTTGTATTTACTAATTATGACTTTAGCAGCCAAAGGATATAAGGACTGAAAATTCATGCTACCGCCCCCAAAGAAAAATTACCAAAAGAATCTAGTGACTCTTGCTTTGGCTGTACTTGCATATGGGATGGTTGGTGTAAGGGTACCGCCCTAATATTGGTTTGACAGTCCTTTATTCCTCCGAAAGTTAAGAAATTGAACATAAGAATACAGTATTGAAATTTCAAACATCATCTCCTGGAAGCTCTTCTCCCCCTTTCCCCCACGTCCCGAAGCGTAAATATGCATGACGAGGAACCATAGCTTTGGTAAGGACTATTGTAATAAGACCATATGCCGCTCCCTGTCAAGATAGGGTAAGCACTCGCTTTCTAGACGAGTTCCTTCCATATTTGAAGATAATTAGTTGAGCTAGGTGAATTAAAATTTTAGAGATTTTTGGGATTTGATACTTGAGCAGCTCAAGTATCTTGGAGAAGTAAAATGTACAAGCACTTGATCATATTGCTATTTAAATAACGTAAACTGCCCGAGAGCAGTGGTATCAATTGAGGAGGGAAGGGAGGCATTTGCCCCCCCCCCCCCACCAATTTTTGACCCTTTCCTAAATTTTGAAAACTAAATTTTTTGGTATTTTCATTGAAAATGTGTTTTTTTTTCTATTTTCACTGAACAAATCGAAAAAAAACACAATCGGTGATCACCGGAATTACTCATTAGAATTGAGGTGTTTTTAATTTTAAGCTTACGATGGCTTGTACTTACTAGCTACGATGTTGCATGTCCATGGATCCTTCTTTTTAGTTGATAAATAATTTGGTTTTTAGTTTTTAATAGAATAGTTTTTAAAAATAGATTGATTTGCCAAAAAGGCAAATAGAACGGTTCCTATCGATATACCCATAATTTGAAGAGAAAATTTGTCTCTGAACCTAAAATACAATGAACCCATCCCCCTTTCTTTGGTTATCTAACAAGTGAAAACAGAACTTTTAAAACCGTATTATATATCTTGAGACTAACCGACAAACTTGCAATTTTCTTCAAGAAACATAATATCTCTTTCAAAAATTATCTGAAGCCGAACGTTTGTAATTCGGGAAAGATAAAACCGACCCTACACTGGGGAGTGGCGTGTACAGAGCCCCTCGCTCCTGCAGGAAACTCCGTGTTGGCAGGACCTGTCAACGGCGGGGGAACGACCGCCCAAACAAAAGATTTCAACAGACAAATCTCTGAGATACTAAAATAAAAATGACGACTCTGCCATCTTTAAGGCAACTTTAATGTCCACATCAAATGGCTTTTGACAATATCTTAGGGAGGTAACTGAGATTATAAAATGCATAAATACAGACACTGCTTTAAACTAAATATTTAAAAATATTAAAACACAAAACAAACAGAAATTATTCCGTATATGAGGGGGACCGCCACCCTCCCCCCCCCCTCCAACACTCCTCTCTACATGCCTAAAGTTTTTTAGTACTTTTAAAAAAGGTTCTGATTCTAACTGAACATCCCTTGTGTTTCAGGAATCGTTCTTAAAGAATTGAGAAAAAAAGTTGAACTTAAGCGTAAAGAGCAAGGTATTGAGGAGGGTGCAGCACATTAAAGAATGGTGCTGTTATAATCAACTAGAATATAAAATTTAGGTGGGTGCTAATATTGTAGTCATTGGCGTTAATTCAAAAAATAAAAATAAAGTAGATTATTGTTCTATATATATTCACTCAAAATGTGTTTTTTCCAAATCTATGAGGGGGAAGGGAAATCTTTTGTTTTATTAAAAAAAATTCATGGAAATAAACATCTAGCAGATCTCCCTCCGTTTTTCGGAGCGCCCATGCTTCAGACCCGTATTTAACCGCTGTCATCACTGTAGCTTCTAATATTCTAATCTTGGTTCGTAAATTTATCTTCTTATTCTTCCGAACTTTTTTTCGATTGTGTTTGGTTTGGTTCAGTTGCCAATTTATCAATTTCGAAGGTATGAGTCCCAAGAAATTTTTTATTTCTTTTATTAAAAGAAATAAATATTAAAAAGAAATACTTTTACAGATAAAGGACCAGTAGAACCAGAGCAACAACCGTCTAAAGTCTCTGTGATGCCAAATGCGTTTGTAATGGCAACAGCGTCTAGAAAAGAGGCGGAGTCTCAAGCTAAAGCCGCGAAAAAGCAACAGTCGCCTTACAAACCCGGACTTGTCTCAGGCTTTGCTGATCTGGAGCTTACCAATGTCAGGAAAGTCATTGCAAAGAGACTTACTGAATCTAAGGTAAGTATTATTCTTGACCTGATCTTATCTTTAAAACTACTGATCTGATCTTATCTATTATCTTTAAAATCGAAAAAATCTTCAGTTGCGAAAAATGCACTAATCTTGACAAAAATAAAAGCTCTTGTACCTTATATAATTTTTTTTTTAATTTTTTCATCTGCTGCTATTGACGGGCAGGACCGTTCCTAGGGTAGGTGCTGTCGTGGGAAAAATAAATTACGCCCCCCCCCCCTACTTAAACATTATAAAATAAAGCCCCATCCATCCCCTCAGCCGTGGTGCTTTTGTTCACTTTTACTATTAAACTCAGACTATTAGCCTCAGGCGTCTCAGATGAGCCTGTTTACATTTGAGTAAATAATTTAGGCAAATTATTATTTCTCTTCTTTCTGAGGAATATTTTGGACTACTAAATTTAACTTCCATTAGCAAATTGCCAATTTAATTCAAGTGTATTGAATTACCTTGAGTAAATATATTGATGTTAGTACATTTTAACTAATAAAATATCTAAAATCAAACTTGCCAGCCATGACATATTTTAAACAAATAAGCCATGACAGTAGTGAACCATGAAAATTTTTAAAGGAATAAGCCGTGACAGCAGAAAGCCATAACAAATTTTAAAGAAATAAGCCATGACATTAGTAAGCCACGACAAATTTTAAAGAAATAAGTCATGACAAGAGTAAGCCACAACAAATTTTAAAGAAATAAGCCATGACAGTAGCAAGCCGTGACAAATTTTCGCAACAGCCATGACAATAAGAAAAAATAAGAAAACATATCCAGTACAAGTGGAATCTACAGAAGAGAAATACGCCGTTGATGTTTTGTGTGTATAATCAAAAAGACGCCTCAACATGAGAGGAAGAAGAAGATGAAGTAAAAGAGTAGAATAGAAAGTTCTATTTGCAATAAATTCAAACTCATTTTAAACGCGGCGTACATGCCCAATGACGTATTTAAGTCACTAAACGCACTAAACGAAAAGCAAAATCGAATGTCTTTTCAACTCTAAAAACTTTGAATGCACAGAACCGAAAGCGAAGTCGCCCAGCTTCCTAACACATATCGAAATGAAACTAAATACAAAAAAAAACTCAAACGATTTTATGGTCAAGTGCCTTACACGGTCATGCCGATCTGTGGCAATTCTTGCCACAGTAAAAGATAAGGCACCAAACATATAAAATCACAGCCATAGCCATCGTCACACAAATTTATATGCTAATTTGAAATATCAGAAACAGAGTCAAACTAAAACCTAAGGCTTTTAAATATCCAACTTTCTACGAAAAATTAAAATAAAATAAATCCAAGTTCAAATTAAACAAAAAACCTATAAAATCAAGAACGAATGAAAAGAATAATGAACTGAAACAAATAAATGTATGCAATTATTGACAAGTGAGTGCAGTATTAAAAACCTTGACAAACGAGGGAACAAAACTATTTGCGCTACGCACATGTCGGGCTGATACTGGCTGAATTTTAGGTACCGATTCAGCTACTTGTTGCGGGAGCCGTTGGCGCAAAGGGAGATACTCAGGGGGGAGGATTTCACAAAGTCGCTGATTTGCCAAAATACTGACACCAAACGTACGGCGTACCGACTTGATCACGGCGAAAGAGTTTTGAGGGAAAATCGTTTCAAAAGGGAGCAATAATGGAGTTTGGTAGATTTAGAAACTACCAGAAGAGCTCGGTAGTGGATCCTTTCCAGGTGGTCATTCTGGTCTTAAGTCAGGCCGTAATGCCAAACTGGACAAACATGTTCTACCTGCAGTTGGATAAATGTAAGGAAAATACGCAGTAGGTGGGGGGTTGGGACACCATGACGAGCAAGGAGTTTTAAACATAGGATACCCAGGTTTGCCTGTTTAATCATCTGCTGTGTCTGTTTTTCCCACTTCAGGTCATCTCTGAGAAGTCCTAAAAGTATATCCCTGATGTTGTAACCTGAAACATTCTGTAAAGCAAGAGATGTGCTGTCCCTCAGAAAAAAAAAAGTTAATACGAGCAATTTTTCGTGATTGACGACCATTTTGCCCTCCTTAGCTTGGCGTAATAAAGATGCCATGATTCTATTTCCCTCGCTTGAAACACTCTTTTTGTCCACCTCCAGCACGGATAAACCGTGATCGAACTTAAAGCGATCTGACTCATCATTCGCCAACTCAGTTATCATAACCAAAAAAAGTAGAGGGCCTAAAATTGTTCCCTGGGGAACTCCACAGTTAATTGGATGGGGGTCAGAATAGGCTGAGTTTTTTTTTTACTTCTACCTGAAAGAAAATTTGCAATTATTCTTACCAAATATGCATCAACATTAAGAATTTTTCAATGGTTTGCTTATAAGGGTGCTTTGGCAGGTCAAGTCGAATGCTTCCTTTAGGTCAATCGCGATGATGTTGACCCAGCGTTCCGGTTTATCTAGATGCTTCAAAACCTTATCAAGTGAACTTATCAAATAATGGATTTCGAACTTTTGGGAAAATTCCCAAATTGATGAGGGTCATTTTATCCAGAAAGAAAGTTTTGGTAAAAATAGGAGTTATTGTGATAGGATGCACGTCAGTAACAGCACAGGTGGCTTATTTTTTGGGGATAGGGGTTATGGATCCCTTTTTCCGAATTTGTGGGGTCCTCATCTTCTTTCAATATTAAATTTAACGTAAAACAATAATGCTAGATACAACTAATCAGCTACGCTTCTAAGATTTTTCTTCAAAAACCTAAGACTTTGTTTATCTTGGCTTAAACGTGCAGTTTATTGGAAGACAGTTTTTCTTTAATGTTGAATAAAACAAATCGAGAAGATGAAAACCTAAAATTAAAATAAAAAAAGATGCCTGGTAATAAGGGATAAGTTTGAAAAATTGGGTACTTGCGTGTTATTGCGACGAAACCAAAGAAGTGAATTTAGGTTACCCCTAATGAAAAATATTTCAAACTATTTCTTATCAAAGGCATATATTCTTGAAAACCTGAGGTGGTTGTCAAGGGGTATGCTGGCATGTGTATAGGGGTCGGGCCGGGGGGAGGGGCTTAAAAAAGATGCCTGGTAATAAGGGATAGGTTTGAAAAATTGGGTACTTGCGTGTTATTGCGACGACACCAAAGAAGTGAATTTAGGTTAATCCTAATGAAAAATATCAAAATACCCTTGTTCAATATATGAAGTAATCTAAATAAATTAAATTCAATGCTTATAAAGCAGGGCTCCCACGGTGTCTTCAAAGTTAATAAAGTTTTTTTTATCATATTACGCTCCATAAAGATTGTCCCGCTCACATAAGAATTTCACCTTTTTGACTCTACAGCAATTTTCCATAGCAAATAACTGAATTAATCGAACGTGCAAAAAACCGTTTTCTTAAGCATTTTTGTCCCTTTTAATAAGTAAGACTTAGATGAAAATATATTTTTGTCTTGCCCTTATTCTTTTACTAAGCAAAATATTTAAACCTATACGCTATAATATGCGTAGACACTTATTTGTGTGTGGTTTATTTGAAATTTTTCACAAGTCTTCTGCTATTGGCTGAACTTTGTAAACTTTGTTGAAAAAGTTAAATAAAGCTCAAATTTTTTCAGACAGCGATAAAGTCAACAAAGTTATGCGAGGAAAACAGAATATTAACTTTGTTAAATTTATTGACGCCGTGGGAGCCCCGTATAAGAATTGATTCTGTTCACCCACAAAGCAATCAAAATCAGTGTGGAGTTGAATTACTCGAATCTATAACATAACTGATAACCAAACAAAAAAAAAAACACCATTCTTATTTATGACAACATTCTTTCTACATATTGATTTTAATTCGACAAACATTAATAATTGATGAAAATAATTATGAACAGTATATGAATTTCTGGTGGTTTAGAAAACAAGTTTAAGAGATAGATCCTCTTGAAATTGGATGTGTGCAGCATTGCAGATGCAGCATTCTACAAGTCGCATTATCAGGGGCGACCATTTACTTCATAGAAAGCAGGGGGGGGGGGGGCATACTTGCTGTAAAATTGTTTGATACCTCTAACTTTCTAGCTCGAAAATAGCCTAAACTAAATTTACGAATACTTTTTTTTTTACCAATCCGAAGCCTATTTCTCTGCGGAAAAATATACGCAAAATATATGAGGCCTAACTTGTTATGTCTTTAACCTGATTAAATACCCAAGGCTAAAACGTAATGGGATAAGTATTGAAATTTAAGAAACAAAATCTACCTCCCTGAAGCGTGAGGAGAGAAAATTAAAAGAAACACATTTTTTTCTTTTCTAATGTATAGACAAATATGGCATAGGAGATAATTTTGATAAATAAGTCATAATAGATCAGATGGATTGTCGCTTTCTGCTTTCACTAATTTTTTTCTTTCATTATCGTCTTGAATATTCTTTTCTCCGATACGATAGTGCTTTGGTTTTATGCTCGTTTTTTTCGTTTTTTCATTATATAAAAATTAATTAAAAAAAAAAAAACTTTCCTAAAAAACAGTTTTTCAAAAAAACTAAATGTCATTTTAAACTTCAGCTCAGCAGACACAAATATCTGTTAAAATTCAAACTCAACGCGACCAGAAATTACTATTAAAGAATAAGTAAAACCCAAAACGAACAGAAATTAAATAAACAATCATAGGAAAAAACATACAAGTAATAACATAAATGACTAAATTGATCTTAAGGCGAGTAATGCTTAGATTGAATATGAAAATCAAGCTGAAAACGAAAAAAAATATTTTGCTATTGAAGTATAAATGAAACTTAAAACGAACAGAAATTAAATAAACAATCAATGCAAACAAACATACAATAGATATTAATGTAAATGAATAAATAAATATTAAAACGAGTGAAACTTAAATTGAATATGCAAATCAAGCTTGAAATTGAAACGAACAAAAATCACTACAAACAAGGGTTTGGGTATCGCCTCCTTCTCTCACTGTAAAAGTCTAATACCTACTGCGGTAAGAAAATATAAAACACAGAAAAATGAATAAGTATAAAAGTCAATGAATAGCAAAAAAATGAATGAATTTAAAAGTAAATGTGTAAAAAAGAATCTTTGTTAACATTCAATTTTCTTAACTAAACGAAGCTAGTTTCAACAATTATTTTTTTTTTATTTCAAAGATACATGAGAGGGATGGAAAACATTTTTAGAGACATTTGTCAAAGAATCCATTTTGAAATGCAGTAGAACAGGCATTTTAAGGGATGCAAATTATGTTAAGAGAAAAGAAGACGAATTTTTGTCAGATTTTTTTCCATTAATTTAAATTTTTTGATTTCTAGTAACTAAATTGAAAATTGAGTTGGAATCTGAAACTCAAATTTGATTAATATAATTAAAAAAATAATTAAATATAAGAACTATTCTATTTTCGACCTAGTTCCAGGGATATTGGATGTTAGTTCCACTAGGATTTATATTTCTTCTTTTTCTTCAGCCGGGGTAGTAAATTTCTTTTCAGGTTTTTCTTTGTTTTCACCTTTTTTTTCTCTCTTTTTTGAGTCGTTGGTTTTTGACCATTCAGCATATTCCGATTCTACTTCTTAATTATCACTGTATGTCCGATATTGCCCGATTGCCCGATATCAATCATATCAATGCCCGATAGCTAAAATATGGTATAATGAACGAGTTGGCATTGTGCCATATTTTGTATGTTGACTTAGAGGAGCAGTCTCGGACAAAGAGGAGCATGTCATCCTACTTTTTGATTCTTCCATGTATGGAACTTTGTTTTTTAGGTACATTTAGAACGGAAAATGATTCTTCCATTGTGCCACACTCTATTTTATAGATTGACAGTAGGTGGTATTGTGTTAAGCCTGTAGGAGCAAATCATCATGTTCTTTGGTAGTTTTAGTTGGTAAGTTTCCGTAACACCCAACCATTCTTTAATATGAAACAATCATTTTATGCTATACAGCAGTAACGGTTTCTCCGGAGTAGACTACTTTTAAAATCAGAGTCAGTTGGTTTTCTGACGCTAACAAGAGAGTATGCTTTTTTCTTCTTTCTGCCTGTAGCCTAAAAGCCAGCGAGAATATTATTTTTTTTTTTTGGGAAGGGTCACTTAAATTCTTGTATTTGGGGAAAGATGGCGAACTCTATTGTAAGTCATTACAAAAGGTATACGCTACGGCTAGAGTTTTTATCCCCGTCACCCGACGTGCCGTTTACTACTATACAAGTAAACGTAGGTTCCTATTTCTTTGCAGGGAACTATACCACATGCTTATAGTGTTATCCAGTGTCCATTGGATGAAGTTCTTGAGTTACGAAAATCTTTAAAAAAAGATGGCATTGCTGTATCAGTGAATGATTTCATCATCAAGGCTTCAGCGTGTGCATTGGAATCGGTCCCGGAAGTTAATGTTACTATGGTACAAGGTCAAGTAAGTTATTTAAGAAATCTTGAATTATGATTAGGTCTTCGATGACAAATGGAATCAGTCCGCTTTTTACATTGATATTAAATTCCTTTAATACCTTTAATTAAGCTTTTCTGAAGAGCCATTTCCTCAGCAGGGTCAATTCACGAAAATTTCCGGAGTGGGGGGATCTTTTTTTTTAATGAAAATACCCCGAAAAGTGTATTTTCAAAATTGGGGGTTGCAGTCCCCACCCCTTCCCTCCTATTTAGGCCACTGAATTTCCTAAAACTGTGAATTAAAACTAAACAAAGCCAAAACACTTTTTGGAATATCAAGCATGAGGCCCAAAGAAATTGTTTGGCGATCTGATAAATTCGTTTTCAACAACGTAAAATGATACAAAGTGATAGACTAACCCATAATCACCTAAAAGGCTTGAAAGTATAAGGGAAGAAAAATAAACAATTGCTTGTTTATATTAATGCAACGTCAAACAGTGAAAGTGGTATAAAGAAGAGAGAAAAAAACACATTTACTTATTCTTAAACACAGCATCAAACAGTTGGCCTAGGGAAGAGATAAGAGAAATGGAAAAGAAAAAATCCAAAAAAAGGGACAGAGAAATCAAACTGAAACCAAAAAAAATTTCCGATCCTTTCAAGATGCCACACTTCTATACGTCCGTAAGAAATGTTCTTATTATTAAATCATTTGTGTTCATTGTGTAAGTCATTGTCAAGTGTCTCTCTGACGATCTCTGGTTATAACTGATTATTGTTTAATAGTTCGTTTTTCTACTTTAACTGTTATTCTGTTTTCAATCTACTTATGTTTCTATTAAACAGAATATTTCCTTGTATGGGGAGCTAGTTATTTCCCCTTGTATGGGGAGCTAGTTATTAAACAGAATATTTCCTTGTATGGGGAGCTAGTTATTTCCCCTTGTATGGGGAGTTAGTTATTAAACAGAATATTTCCTTGTATGGGGAGCTAGTTATTTCCCCTTGTATGGGGAGCTAGTTATTAAACAGAATATTTCCTTGTATGGGGAGCTAGTTATTTCCCCTTGTATGGGGAGCTAGTTATTAAACAGAATATTTCCTTGTATGGGGAGCTAGTTATTCCCCTTGAATGGGGAGCTTGTTATTAAACAGAATATTTCCTTGTATGGGGAGCTAGTTATTTCCCCTTGTATGGGGAGTTAGTTATTAAACAGAATATTTCCTTGTATGGGGAGCTAGTTATTTCCCCTTGTATGGGGAGTTAGTTATTAAACAGAATATTTCCTTGTATGGGGAGCTAGTTATTTCCCCTTGTATGGGGAGCTAGTTATTAAACAGAATATTTCCTTGTATGGGGAGCTAGTTATTTCCCCTTGTATGGGGAGCTAGTTATTAAACAGAATATTTCCTTGTATGGGGAGCTAGTTATTTCCCCTTGAATGGGGAGCTTGTTATTAAACAGAATATTTCCTTGTATGGGGAGCTAGTTATTTCCCCTTGTATGGGGAGTTAGTTATTAAACAGAATATTTCCTTGTATGGGGAGCTAGTTTTGCATAACTAGGATTACAATTTCGTTTGATATCTGCACCTCTTAATCACGGTGTAGGATACTCTCAGCTATTTTATGGATGTTTTGCTGGCTTATGGCCTTTTTGCTAATTCTAGGGATTCATTTTTTCCTTTCCCGGATTCTGTGTCTGCCTTTAAAATTGGTTCTCGTGCCACTGCACCTTGTTTAACAGAACCCATTTAACTGAATTTTCGTGCGACTCAATCCCAATTAACCCCTGTGTAACTCAACTCCTGTTTAACTCACCCTCATTTAACTCGACCCAATTCAACTCAACCTAATTCAAATTAACCCTCATTCAACTTAACCCCCGTGCAACTTGCCCCTGTTTAAAAAAAGCGTTTGACTCGATCCCTATTCAACTCAACCTCAATATAATTCAACCTCAATCAGCTTATCCCTCCTTGAATCAAGAGTATACCTAGAAAATGTAATTCAGTCCATCTTGTCCGAAGTTATAAAACTTGACTCGAATGAAACCGAGTCGAGTTGACTCGAAATGTTTTTTATGGTTCTTTAATGCAAAACTGTTCCTTCTCTCCTCCTCTAAAAAACAAAAATTTATCCTTCTGTCTTATGTATTTGAAATTAGCAAAGTTTTTCAAGCCCAGGGCGCGAACACACTTGAATTTCATCGTTGCAGTAATGGGGTCGAGTCAAATAGGGCTCGGTTAAACGGTGGTTGAGTTGCATTAGGGTTGAGGTAAATGAGAGTGGAATTGCACGGAGGTTGAGCTGAATTGGGGTCGAGTTGAAAGGGGGGGGGGGTGAGTTCAACGGGGTTAAATTGCATGGGGTTGAGTCAACTAAACCTTCATGCAACTCAACCCCCTGCTTAACTCAATCCCTCGTAATCTTTACTTAACTCAATCCCTGTGCAATTCAACACTCATTTTACTCAACCCCATTCAAACCGACCCTCATTCAAATCAACCTCCATGCAACTCGCCCCTGTTTAACTCAACCCCCGTTTAACACAATCCCCGTTTAACTCAACCCCCCTTCAACGTAATCTCCGTGCAATTCAACCAACATTTAAATCCAGGGGTTCGGGGTTGAGTTGCAAGTAGGTTAAATTGAATGGGGTTGAGTCAACTAAATCTCCCACTTAACTCAATCAACCAAATCTCCGTATAACTCAATCCCCATGCAACTCAATACTCATTTAACTCAACCCCATTCAAATCAACCCACACCCGTTTTACATAACCCTGTTTGACTTGACCAACTTCAAATCAACTCCGTTCAATTGACCCTCCTTAAACCAACAATATACCTAGAAAATGTAATTCAGCCTTTTTTGGTGGAAGTGATAAAATTTGACTCGAATGAAATGGTCTTTATTCATTGGTTAATTATTATGCAAAAGTTTTTTTAATCTGCTTTAGTGCAAACCCCCCCCCCCCCCCCCTAAAAAAAACAAAAATTAATGCTTCTATCTTATATATTTGAAATTCGAAAAAATTTTGTGCCCAGAGCCCGAAAATACTTGAATTTCATGGTTGCAGCAGTAAGTCGAATGGGATGAATGGAGGTTGAGTCAAGTAGGGTTGGGTTCAACGGGGCCTGAGTTGCATGAGGGTTGGAGTAAATGAGGATTGAATTGCACGGGGGTTTAGTTCAATAGGGGTTGAGTTAAACGGGGATCAAGTTGCCTGGAGTTTTCTTCAAATAGAGGTTGAGTTGCACTGGGGTTGAGTTATATGAGGGTTGTATTGCTCAGGGATTGAGTTGAATGAGGGCTGAGATGAATTGGGGTCGAATTGCACAGAGGTTCAAACGATCGATGGCTCAGTTAAATTGGATAGGTTTAAAGAGGTTCAGTTCAACGGGAGGGCTCGGTTAGAGGCATACCATTAAAATCATCTGGCTCTTCTCACAAAACTAGAGGAAATGTCGTCTTACCATGCTTACTATACTTTTTAGGTGCTGTACTCTTCTTGCGATATTCTTCTTACTTACTGTAGTTGATATACTATGCTTCTTACATTACTTCTTATTCATCTGATTCTTTTTTGTCCTTTTTTAAAGAAAAAAACCGTGTTTATTTATAAGTAATAAAATACAAAACCTGAAGCAAAGCTTGTATAGGTAAAAAAATGAACCCACTATGCCTAAATATATTCTATTTCTCACTATAACCTTTTTACTTTCTATACGTGATGTACTTCTACCACACTTTCTATACTATCCTTTTATTTTACATCTGTCTCTACTTCTTACTATGCTCTCCGTAATATACTTCTTACTCACTGTAATTATTTTAATACTAGCCAAAGAGCTCGTTAGACGAAATAAAAAGAAAAAACGTAGCGTATGCTTTTTGATGAGAACTGCAGAAAAAGTATTTTGCCCCTTTCCGCCAAACACAAAATTCTAAGTCACCTTAACCACTCCTCCCCCCTCTCCCCCTCAAAGAAAACTATGGAAAAGTTTCTACTCGATCAACCCAGCTGTGCAACTTATCTACGTATAGCCTTTTTTTTTTAAATACTTTCAGTCAGCCGGGTACTCAGAACAATCCTTAAGCAATTTCTCTGGAAAACATCTAGCAAATCTTCATCCGCTTTTCGGAGCGTCCATGCTTCAGAGCCATATTTGACCACTGTCATCACTGTAGCTTCTAATATTCTAATCTTAGTTTGCAGACTTATCTTCCTATTATTCCAAACTTTTTTAACTGTGAAAAAACACCCTGAGCCTTGGCTTTTCTACTTTTAACATCTTCACTGCTTTCACCATCTTCACTAATATTACTGCCAAGGTAAGTGAAGCTGCCCACCCGATCAATCTTTTCATTACCCAACGTCACCTTTTCATCTTCACTTATTCCTAGCCTTAGTGACTTAGTCTTCTTAACATTAATTTTCAAACCTATTCTAGCACCCTGAATTCGCTAAACCTCTAAAACTTCATTCATTTTGCTCACACTTTCATCTAGGATGCTTAAATCATCAGCATAATATAAGTCCAGGAGACTTTTTCCTCCCATTTGATTCCGTGGTCTCCCATTGCCTTTCCTATGCTCCTTAAGACAAATTTCATCAAAATAATCCATATAAAAGGGGATAGAACACAATTCTGCTTAACTCCTGATTTAATACAAAACCAGCTGCTAACCTCATTTCCTACCTTAACCGCAACAGTGTCATTCTCATACATAGCACTAGTCACTTTAATGTATTTGTCTGGTATACCATACAAGGATAAAACCTTTGCTAAAGCTCTTCTATCAACAGAATCGAACGCTTGCTCATAATCTATAAAATTGAGGACCAAAGGTGTTTGAAAACTCAGGCACTTCTCAGTTATTAGCCTAAGAGTAAAAGTTTGGTCGACACGTCCTCTACCTTTTCAAAAACCGCACTGTTCTTCTCTTAAAACTTTATCTACGGCATCTCTCATTCTAAAAAGTATCACATTACAAAGTAATTTACTATTTACAGAGACCAGACCAATGCCTCGATAATTACCACACTCACTTTTATCACCTTTCTTATAAAGTGGCTTAATTAAGGTTTTCCTAAAATCGTTAGGTACTTCCCCTTTTTCAAAAATCATATTCATAATCTTCAGTAACTTATTTCTAACCTCAGAGCCACCATATTTAAGAAACTCATTTACCACCCTATCAGCACCTGGAGCCTTATTATTTTTAATCCTTTTAGTACTATTGCTAATTTCTCCTCACAAAACAAATTTTCCTTCACATCTAAGGTATCACAAACATTTTCATTTTGCTATATATCTTTTCCTGCAACTCTATCTCGGTTAAGCAAATTCTCAAAATGCTCGGCCCATCTCTCTTTAGTTTTTTCCTTATCGCTAAGTACAATATTTTACTATTATGCCGTCTAGCTGCATCTTCCAGGTCCTCGGCAGTTTTATCCATGGCCTCCACTTCACACCTCCTTAGTTCATATTTTAAGGCTTTCTCCACTTTCTTTACATTCCTTTTGTTTTCATATGATCAATCACTCAGATGATTTTTGTACAAGTCCTTTCTCCTTTCTATTAAACATAAAGCTTTTTCACTAATAATCTTAGGTGCAGTTCTAGCTTTCTTTCCTAAGACACCTACAGCAACTTCACAATTTTTTTTTTTAAATTATTCCAACCATCTTCCACATTATCAAATTTTAAACTCTCAAGTTTAGTATTCAACTGTTCCTGGAAAGTTTCTCTCACATTCTCATCCTGGAGTCTACCAACATCATAACTTCCCGGGAGGTAGTTACCATTCCGATATTTCAGCTTTAAATTAACCCTTGACACTACTAGATGGTGATCTTTACTTTTAACATCAATAACGACACTCCTATATACCCTAGTATCTTGTATTGATCCTGCCAACTTAACTAACTGCATATAAAATTTGTCACTCGTTAACGAAACCTACTGACTGTTTTCAACGCTTATAGCAAAAAGTACTAGCTTGCCTTCAGGCATGAAAAAAAGAAGAAAAAAAAAGTAACTTGTGCTCTTTTGTAAGGGTAGGAAACTTGACACATTGGAGATGTTTCAGGTGCCTATTGTATATCATAATATATTTTCTCTTAGTTTTTTTCGCTGGGTGGGTGCTGTGTTGACTTACCAATCAGCGTATTTATATAGTTAGCTTACAGATTTATATGAGATTCAAATACGAACAAGACTGATCGTGGCCAGAAATGTTAGAAATTGTCGCTTGAGCAAGATTGTCTAATTTATTCAATTCTATGGACGAGCTTAAAAGTTATCCCCATAAGTTTCGTCAAATCAATATTAGATCACATCCCTGAGGAATATTTTTATTAGACTGGAAATTCTAATGTAGGAAATTCTAGAGCATCCTGTCTGTAGTCTTTTGGCCTAGATAGTCTTGGAAATTAAAAAACTAATAGTGTCAAACACCGTACCGACTTGAACTAATTCAATTAAAACTAGCTTGAATAATAATTCACTAAAATTTTGTAGTTTTATTCATCTTAAGTTCTATGTCAAATACTGATTTAAGCCCGAAATAAGACACGCCAAACTTCATCGGATTAAGGCCGCATCTCGGAGGACTGTTACTGGTTTGACACCCCCCACCCCTGAAAGTTTTGTCTGATTAAAAAATACCAAGATAGGTGCAATTAAGCAAATTTTGGAGCCCCTGCAAAGCTATATGACCGGGAAATACAACAAGGCATAATAGATACGATCACAAAACTTCATAGATTATATATGCGATGACTAAGAAGAAAAGAAAACTAGCTTGAATAATACTTCACTAAAATTTTTGTAGTTTTATTCATCTTTTAAGTTCTATGTTAATATATATAACAATATATATATATATATATATATATATATATATATATATATATATATATATATATATATATATATATATATATATATATATATATATATATATAATATATATATATATATATATATATATATATATATATAATATATATATATATATATATATATATATATATATATATATATATATATATATATATATATATATATATATATATATATATAATATAGGGTTATATAGAGCTATTTAAGGTGCTACTGGGCTGCTAAAATATATCCAATGTTAAGTTAGGCACAATTAAAAACATCGGGAAGGTAATTTAATTAGTTTTACCATTCCAAAAATTAATGCGTCACCCAAAAACATTCCTTCAAAAAACATTTATGTATTTATTGCATAAATTATCATGAACAGTTTCTAAATGTAGATTTTAATTTCTTTCACGTTTTTGCTCAAAAACACTAGATGATGATGCTCAAATCTAAAGAATCAGCTTCGGTCTTCCAGTATTGTTAAGGTCCAATATTAGTTACAGGAGACACGGATGTTATTAACGACAAAGAAAAATATAGAAATATGCAACCTGGTGATAGGCAACACGCAATTTTGAAAACATTTGCTTTGTAAATCATGCCTAATATGATTTGTTTTTCTTATAGGTTCGCCATGAGTCTAGTGTAGATATTTCCATAGCTGTTGCAACTGATTATGGCCTAATAACCCCTATTGTAAAGGGTGCTGCCGGACTTGGAATACAAGCAATATCAGCAACAGTCAAAGAGCTTGCTACTCGAGCGAGAGCAAATAAATTAAAACCGCATGAATTTCAGGGTGGTAGCTTTTCGTAAGTATTTTTTATTTATTTTTACTAAGGCCGTGGAGTCTCTAAATAAAAGTTCAAATAGGGATAAACCCTTTTATTAGATAGTGAAAAAACAATCACAAAATATTGGATATTTTGATCACACATACAGTGACCGTCATCAGCAGATATGCTGTTGATGCTTTTGAGCATGTCTGCTGATGACGATCACTGTATATGTGATCGGAACATCCAGTATTTTTTTATTTGTCTTTTCACTGCCTAATAAATGGATGTATCCCTATTTGAACTGATATTTATCGTCATGGAAAGGCAGTGTGGTCTTGGAAATTACCTTACTGCAATCTGGAGTCTCTTGAAAAATCTGGAAGTAATGTCTAAAGGGGTGATATATTACTTACCCCGTTATAATAAAAAATGGCGATATCCTAATAAAAAAACGATCACATTAATATAAATTTGAAAAAATGTATTCAAAACTCATACTTATTACAAAGATATTCCTTAATTACTTTCTTAAACAAAAAAATATCATGAGTATCTTTTATATTTTGATCAAGAAGGCTCCAACTCCTGATCCCACTATGTAGGACAAAAATCGTCTGAAATGATCTGAAATGACCTGAAATGACCAATGAAATGACCAAATCAACCTGAAGTGACCAATGTGGAATTAAAGTCTACAGCGGAACGAATGCTGTTGCCGATAACTGGATTTCATGTTCACTAAGCTATCATAACATGCAAGGCATATTCTGCGTTGTCGTTTAAATATGTACAAAATGCCCATGGTCCTGTAAGATCCACTGTCTTTAAATGCTTAAGATGCCCGTGGTCCTGTAAAATCCAGCCTATTTAGATGCTTAAAATGCTCGTGGTCCTGTAAGATCCAGCGTATTTAAATGCTTAAAATGCCCGTGGTCCTGTAAAATCCAGCCTATTTAGATGCTTAAAATGCCCGTGGTCCTGTAAGGTCCTACGTATAAAATGCTCGTGGTCCTGTAAGATCCAGCGTATTTAAATGCTTAAAATGCCCGTGGTCCTGTAAAATCCAGCCTATTTAGATGCTTAAAATGCCCGTGGTCCTGTAAGGTCCTATTTATAAAATGCTCGTGGTCCTGTAAGATCCAGCGTATTTAAATGCTTAAAATGCCCGTGGTCCTGTAAAATCCAGCCTATTTCGATGCTTAAAATGCCCGTGGTCCTGTAAGGTCCTATGTATAAAATGCTCGTGGTCCTGTAAGATCTAGCGTATTTAAATGCTTAAAATGCCCGTGGTCCTGTAGAATCCAGCCTATTTAGATGCTTAAAATGCCCGTGGTCCTGTAAGGTCCTATGTATAAAATGCTCGGCGTCCTGTAAGATCCAGCGTATTTAAATGCTTAAAATGCCCGTGGTCCTGTAAAATCCAGCCTATTTAGATGCTTAAAATGCCCGTGGTCCTGTAAGGTCCTATGTATAAAATGCTCGTGGTCCTGTAAGATCCAGCGTATTTAAATGCTTAAAATGCCCGTGGTCCTGTAAAATCCAGCCTATTTAGATGCTTAAAATTCCCGTGGTCCTGTAAGGTCCTATGTATAAAATGCTCGTGGTCCTGTAAGATCCAGCGTATTTAAATGCTTAAAATGCCCGGGGTCCTGTAAAATCCAGCCTATTTAGATGCTTAAAATGTCCGTGGTCCTGTAAGGTCCTATGTATAAAATGCTCGTGGTCCTGTAAGATCCAGCGTATTTAAATGCTTAAAATGCCCGTGGTCCTGTAAAATCCAGCCTATTTAGATGCTTAAAATTCCCGTGGTCCTGTAAGGTCCTATGTATAAAATGCTCGTGGTCCTGTAAGATCCAGCGTATTTAAATGCTTAAAATGCCCGTGGTCCTGTAAAATCCAGCCTATTTAGATGCTTAAAATGCCCGTGGTCCTGTAAGGTCCTATGTATAAAATGCTCGTGGTCCTGTAAGATCCAGCGTATTTAAATGCTTAAAATGCCCGTGGTCCTGTAAAATCCAGCGTATTTAAATGCTTAAAATGCCCGTGGTCCTGTAAGGTCCTACGTATAAAGCTGTCGAAGAAAACTTCCTAAGATAAATGCTGGTATAATTGAATAATGGAAAAGCTAAGAAGGCGTTTAGAAAGCGGGATAAACTGTTTATGTTTCCTTGTTATTCCAAGGTTATGAACGCTGTTTTCTTAACATTCCGCGCATGGAGCCATGTGCCATGGAGCCATACTGCACATGAAATGACAGGGTTTCATCAATATAAACTCTCAGGCACCAGGAAGAAGCACGTTGTCAAGTTCCACATCGTGTTACTTAGCGTAAATACAAAAGGAGGTCTTTTGACGATTAGGATATCGTCTGCGCTATTTGTAGCCCGATTGAAGGAAAACGATGTTAAAATAAATTCCATATAGTTTTGCAATCCGCAGGTATACCTCTATTTACAATCACTTTGAACGATTCTCGAAATACGCCTGAAGACTCCAGGGATAATGGTAGATAGCCCAGAAGATCCGAATCCAGTGAATGTGCCTGAAATTGTTAGAGAGAAATCTCTCCAGGGGAAAGACGAGACTGTCGTCTTACAAAAGTGTTTCAGGTGCTTTAAGTGCTTTATAACACACGTGATAGGGTATCCTTTAAGGGAAAATATGATTTAAATCCCTTTAAAGTCCTTCCTAGGATCTGCCAAGAAGTATTTTAGGAAGTTGTGTAGTACCTTGGAACTCAAAATTGGGGGAAGGGGACTGAACCAATCGACAGTTTAAAAATGTAGTCTATTAGACTACTAATAATAATATTAATATTAATAACTATTAAAACTATTTTAGTATTAATTAATTCGAACATATTAAACTGTTATTGTTTAATTTTGAACTATTAATATTAAAATTAAAAATGTAGGCTAGTAGGCTGTCAATCTCAGTTTGAATAAAAATGTCATGTAACGCCTTATGAATGAAATTCTTGTTAACCAAAGTTAAATTTACTAACACAGTTGCTTGCTCTAAAGGGAACTAAGCCCTTACTTGAAGAATCGCAGTTCAAAGAAAGACTTAAATCATTCTGTTGAATTGATTTTGTTTGGTATCTATAACTCTTTTATGATTTTCTAGTGCCCCATTTACAATGAGACATTACTAATACCAAGATTTAGATAGTGTTACCTTAAGCCAATAAGAATTTTTCAGTGAATCAGAAAGTACTATGAAAAATCTGATTGGCTAAAATTAGCACCAGCTAAATCTCGATCTTAGTAAAATCTCATGGTCAATGGAGCATTATAGTAACGCTTATGGCTGCTATTTTTTTCCGCCAGGAGACTAGACCGTAAAAACGACAATTTCTTCCGTGACGGGAGAGTGTTCGCTTCAGGTGGGAATTAAAACGGCAGTGAAGAGATGCCTCTTGCCTGACAAAGACAAAGAGTTTTAGATTTTTAGATTTTAGAGTTTTAGATTTTAAATCTAAAAAATTAAAAATTAAAGAGTTTTGGATTTTAGTATGAGAGGAAATGTGGTCGATAGAAAAGAAATAGAAACCAAATTAAATAGACCCCACTAATGGTCTATTCAATGTAATTAATATATCTTTTAATATAATATATTTAAAGAATATTATATCATACTAAATTATGTTAACTATAATTTGATCGTATATATATATTAGATTATTCTATAACTATAAAATAATTTTTTAATTATGCATCAGTATAATCAATTAATTTTACTTAACACAATATATTTATATAGTTAAATAGAAACTAAAAGCTACTCGTGCAATTGACTGTGCAGCGTTAACCAGCAGAATCAGAAAAAAATCCAACCAAGCTTGATGGTAACTTATCACCAGAAAAATCTTGAAATGGTCAAGCTACTACTTGAAAGTGGAACAGATCCTTGCTCCAAGGATATGAATCGAGAAACATGTCTTCACTGTGCAGTAAAAGATAAATACAATAAGCTGCTTTGCCTGATTCTAGTTGAATTTGGGGCTAGAATAAATAAAGACAAAAATTACAATGGACACCCATAATGACGATCGTTACCACAGAGTGCGTTGGGGGTGCTACCATTTCGACTGAACGTCATAACATCTAAAAGGAAAATCCGTCAGAACCCCTAACTGTCATAATATCTAAAAAAATTTTATAAGTTTGTATAATAGTAATAAGTATATAATAGTTTAGAAACACATTTTGGCTATATATTTGCACATCAGGGGGGTGGGAGTAAAGCATAGCATATATTAAATACATGACCTAACCTAGGTACCTTTTCCCCCCTAAACCCCAAAAAACTAAAGTTTTAAAATTTTAGATGCTGTGACGGTTAGTAGTTCTAACAGATTTTTTTTTGTCGATTTTATGACGGCAAATCTTCAATACAAATTAAATCTCTTTTGCTGAAAGTGCTTGCAGTTTGTAGATAAAAATCAAACTTTATAAGGTCTGTGGGACTTTAGAGTAGTAAATTTGTAGTTTTTGAGCATTCCTTTGGCAAGATCCAAAATAGTCTTTAACTAATAGTAAATCAAAACGTGTTTAGTGCGTAGTTACGACACTCTATAAGATGAGTCTTTTAGTGGAGAGCCTTCACCAACCGAGCTTCCCTCACCCCTGGGGACCCTTCATTACCCAGACGTGAGGGAGGCTGAGTGGAAATATGCCTATTTGACAGATTTGAAGAAAACAATATTGCTAAGTTTTATTTTTTTTTTTTTTTTTTAGGATTTCAAATTTAGGAATGTATGGTATCAGTGAATTTTCAGCAATTATTAATCCTCCACAATGTGCTATCCTCGCAATAGGATCAGGCACTTTGAAATTGGGTGAGTTGCAAATCTTTTTTTTATCATTATTTTTTTTATAGAGTATTTATTTTATTTAAATTTTATTTTATTTATTAATTATCAAAATATCTTAAAATATGCTCTGACACACACTAGATTTAACCTTGGCTGCCAGATTTCATGTAAACCTCCCCCCCCCCCCCCCCAAAAAAAATAACAAAAATAAACGCATTACTCCAGTAAGCAAATATCGCTTCGCTTCTATTTTTTTAAATTATCAAATGCAATTTCTATTTTTTTAATAATTTAATGCCGTGATTCCTAACGTGGGTTGCAGGCCCCATCGGGGGAGGGAGGGAGTCATGGGCGGAATTTGCAACCTTTGGCTGACTGCACATTAGAGTCTTAATAGTGAAGAAACATTTTTCATGTGAATGACGTCACATTCATATGCATTTCAAAAGCAAAAAAGATACATGATCGTATTGCAATGACTTCATACATTGTAAAAACGTACATACATTGACTGTACATACAATACATACAAACGTACATACAATGTATGACTTATCAGAAAATATTTTCTATTAGTATAAAATATGTCTAGACCATAACCCGAAAAAAGATACCAAGTTAATGGCATTTTAAACTTCCTTCTGGTGAATGCACGTAATATCTTGAATAATAAGATTTAAATGTCACAAAGGGTGGGGGTGGGCATTATGATTTTAGAAATGCCTAGGTGGGGCATGGCCCAAAATCGGTCGGGAACCCCTCCTTTAAGACAATTTTGGATTGGCCAAAGTTGAAAAGTTCCTTTCTCCAACCGTCAAAAATTGTGTGTCGAAAGGAAAAAACAGAGGTTTGCTCTTTGCGTACCTCTTCCTGTTTAAATTATTCCTGTTTCCTGTTTAAATTATTTCCTGTTTCCTGTTTCCTGTTAATGTAAAAGCTTCCTGTTTAAATTATTTCTTAGATAGGAATTTAAACGTTTCTCTTTTTTTAGACCCCCTAATTTCACTTTCTATCAGCCATACTGGCTGGGTGTACATAGCAACGTCTCTTAGTCGTTTTTGGTTGAAAACGGGGTTGCAGTATTGTATCATCCTTTAGGATGCAAATTTGAACAGTCAGATTTGTATTTTCATTGGTGCTGCGGTCTTTGCAGCAGCGTTACAATTTCGCTAATGTTAGCTATCTTTTATTAGTAAAAACCAAAAGAGACAAAAATAATTGAATTTTGCCCCTTGCTATGGTGCAGTCTCTTTTGTAACTTAAAGACCGGATGTTTAACTATACTTTTGAATGAGCCTTCTCCTGATATTTTACGACCATTGATTTGATATAACCACCTCTTGGGAGAAACAAAAAAAAAACATCAAACGTGACCATCCTTTGTAGGAAAAATACGAAATTTCGTATTAGGCAGATACTATTAGATTACTATTAGCAGAGACGTATTATGTCAATACTAGCGCCAGTTTTTAGTCTTGTAAGTCACACACACTTTAAGCAATAAAACTTGAAATATAGATAGGAGAAACATTCCAATATTTACCGCCACTGCTACGATGTAAATCGCAAGCTCTATTTTCTGAACATTGACTATTAATAGACAATAATTTTATTCAGAACTAGCTTACTCTTCGCGGGTTGCTGCCATCTCAAAAAAAGGGAAATTTAGGAAAATCCCCCTAGAAACTGCACCCACGGAAAATTCCTCCCTCTGGAAAACTTATCTGCGAGACGTTGTCCCCCCCCCCGTGGAAAATAATCTCCGAAATCCCCCTTCTCTTCTCTCTCTCTCTTCATGATAAGACTATTTCTTTTTATCGACAGGATTGGAAACAAATGGAAACTAGGATTTATACACCCCCCCCCTCCTTCAGTGACAAGACTATTTACTTTTATCGATATGATTGGAAACAAATGAAAAATAGGCTTTATTAGCTGTGAAACATAAGAGCGACAATATTGCGAAAAATATATTCGGAATATTCGGAAAATATTCCGAAAAATATATTCGGAAAATATTAATCAAGCTATGTTGTCAAAATGCACACCAAAATTGAAATTTATTGATGATAAAAGAATAATTTCTTTTGACTGTGATCATTTCAACAATATTAATGTTACAAAAGGACAACTGAAATTTTAGAGGCCTTAACGAGTGCTTTGAGCTGGTCAGTCAAAAGTTACGTAAACTATATGGTTGGCCACTTTTAAACGAAATTTATTAAATAAGTCACCATCATATCCTTTATTCTATGCTCTTTCGAAATACCATGGTCGCTTTTGCCCACTCCATGCCCGCTCCTGGTGGTCCAAGGTAGGGCTGTAATATATTTACAAAACTAAAAGAAGATACTATAACACTGAAATTTTTACTGTATAAAATTCTGCTTGTTTCTATTAATCAGATTATCATGTTTTCTTCAATTGTTATCCCCATTTTTAAATCATTTCAAATAATATTGTTATCCAATATTACATCAGTCACTCAGATGAAACTGGATTTCATCGACTCATAGCAAACCTGCTTTAACAGGTTTGAGTAGGGGTGGTATAGTCGCTTATTAGTGATTATTTGAAAAAAAAAACTACGTTTTCTAAAGAGTTAAAGAGGCTGAGTTACAAGGTCGAACCTTAAAACGTACAGGGATTAGGAGGCACAGTTGGGGGGCTGCCGCCCCCCAAACCCCCGCTTTCGCAGCCTTTAAATAAAAAAAAAGTTCTTTAAACTGAAAGTAAGGAGCAACATTAAATCTTAAAACGAACAGAAATTATTCCGTATGTGAAAGGGGCTGTGCCCTCCTCAACGCCTCGCTCTTTACGCTAAAGTTTTTATTGTTTAAAAAAAGAGTTGTGAGAAAGTCAAACTTTAGCGTAAAGAGCGAGGCGTTGAGGAGGGCACAGCCCCTTTCATATACGGAATAATTTCTGTTCGTTTTAAGATTTAATGTCGCTCCTTACTTTCAGTTTAAAGAACTTCTTTTTATTTAAAGGCTGCGAAAGCGGGGGGTTCGGGGGGCGGCAGCCCCCCAACTGTGCCTCCTAATCCCTGTACGTTTTAAGGTTCGACCTTGTAACTCAGCCTCTTTAACTCTTTAGAAAACGTAGTTTTTTTCAAATAATTTCTGCACGTTTTTGTACAGTTTATTACTTATTATTGCTTGACTAACTGTTAGCTGATTTGACAGCTTGCGGGCTTGCGGGCTAGCCCGAACGGGAAACGATAAGAGCCCGCTTATAGCGTGTTCTTATAGGAAAACGAGGTTTTTCGTAAATGTAAATTCGGGGGATAATTTTTTCGGTCTGAAAATATCAAAAGGCCCTAACAGGTCGAATTCTGCTTCGAATGAATCCTCGTTCACCCGGATCAGTTGCCAACTGTGGCCTGTAGGCGTGGATAAGAAAAAAAAGAAATGATGATGAATTTTAAGTGGCTATATTTGGTTTTTTGAAAACAGGGAAGGAGTGATCGGATTGAGCTGAAATTTCGAGGATAAGCTCCCGGGCCCTAGGAAAGCTTAACCTCTAAATTTCAGCCCAATCGGACAACGTTAAAGGGGGGCTGTGGTGGGAGGGTCGAAACTTCCGGCCCAGTTTACCCCATGAAGATAAAGTCGGAGGAGGATGAAATTTTGCAAGTTTCTTAGTTTGAGCTTGGGCTACAAAATGCGATTACCGCCGTCTCTCTGCGACCTCTAGGACCTGAAATCGCTTAACATTGTGGTGGGTCGCCTCTTTATAGAGGCACAAGTGTGCCTCCTTGATTTTTATATGATAGTTCTTTTTTGTTGTTTTAGGCCTAGTTGGTGTAGTGATCTCCTGTACAAGCTTAGCTTCTGGATTTTGTTATTTTTTGGTTGATGAATAAACCATAATTTAACAAAAAAAAAAAAAAAAAGTTGACGTATCACGAGATTGAAAACAACTGCGAAATATATTATTAGGGCTATAAATGGAACCATCAGGGGTGTAAGATCTTAAGCCGAACTGGCCAGCCATGAAAAAAACCAACAGAGAAAAATCTCAATGAAAAAAAAAAAAAAAACGATACTGCGGCTCAGTTGCTCTGGTGTTCTCACTGAGGTAACTCTAATAGCATCTTTTCCCTACGTGGATTAGTTTGCGCCAATTGTATATATATTTTTTATTTATCTTTTTTGTGGTGGTTTTAGTTGTTTTTAGTTTTAGTTTGTTTTTTATTTTGTTCTTCTTGCATTTCTCTCGTGATGAAGACGCCTTGCTTTGATACAGGTGAAATATCCACGTTGTTTTACATTTTTCGTCTTTTCTCTCCACTGGCCGCAGTCTCGTTTGGTTTTTTTTTTTTTTTTTTTCATTGAGATCTTTCTCTCTGTTGGTTTTTTACCATCAGGGGCGGCGGGTGCATTGTCAGAAAAGTGACTGATATTTGGAAAGAACATCAAATAAGGAATCTAATGGTATAATTTTTATTTATTTAACGGTATAATTTTATTTATTTTATATTATTTATATTTATATTATTATATTTATATTTTATTATCATTATATTATTATTATTATTATTATAATATATAATACAGTATGTTTTTTATAATTATATTATTATTATATTATATTTATATTATCTATTTAACGTATAATTTTATTTATTTAAATTAAAATTTAATTTATTATTTCCTTTATAAGTGGTCAACCACTAAAAATATACCGGTAATCTTCAATAAAAAAAAGGAAATATATAAGTACGTGTGTACGCAAAAATTCAAATTTTGTAACAATGCAAGAATATTTCCTTCAATAAAATCATTCAAACAATATGAAACGTCAGTAAATATCCAAAATTTAGAGTCCCAGTGGAGTAATTTCGGTGAAACATAATCATCAATACAAAAAATTAAAATATTGAACATAGAAGAGATTTAATTGAAGTTCGCGAAACTATAACTTCCATTTAGTTTACAGAGTGGATTTTTCTGGGTTTAAAAAAAATAATAATTTAATTTTTATTATACAAAACTATAAAAACCAGTGTTAAAAAAAAGCAAACAAAAAACCTTAATTTGGCTTAAAATTTACGGAAATCCTCAGAATCGTACTTTCTAAACTTGTCAAAAAGAAAAAAAAAATCTGACTCAAACCAAAACTAAGGAGAATCATATTATAATTAAAATTATAACTAAAATTATATTATAACTTTTTCGTAGGTCAAGACCTGTCTTCCATGCAATTTATTAACCCTTGACACAGAAGCAGTGTAGTATCTTGACGACACCTCTCCGTAGAATAAATTAGGCTTTGACTTCATTCCAATAATGCAACTACTTTTCAAGACAGCAACAGAATTTGTTTTTTCCTATAAAAAGTACTAATTTTCAAAAATCCGTTCCTAAGTGTAATTTATTGGTTTCAGTGGGGTGTTTTTAATAAGCATTTTGGCTTTACTTTTTTTTCAAGTACACTTGCACAAACAACTCGATTCCCACTATAGCAAATGATTTTTTTGTCACTAAGAATGTAATTAATATCATCATATAAGTGTGTAATTAAAGAAATTGTTTTTTAGTAAGTGATTTTTGTTCTTTTTATTTAGGAACGGGTAAATAATGATGAGTGGTCGAGGGTTATTATAATAACAGGTTTGGTGAAATTTTTAAGATTTATGGTTTGTGGTATCGATTGGGAAGTGTGTCAGGATTGGCGATCTTCTTTCTATATTTATTTTTGTTATGCCGTACGATAAGTTTCTTTACTTCTCGGGATAGCCGTTAAACGAAGTTGTCATCAGTGGCGTCAGTTCATGAAAATCTAGGGGGATGGAGTAAGAAGTAATTTTCGATATCAGGCTGGGGGGGGGGGCAAATTTTTAGGTTTTTCAATGAAAATACCCCTTAAATGGCATTTTTCAAAATAGGGGGGGGGGGATCTAATGGGTAGAGACTCTCTTCTAGTTGGTGCCACCGGTTTTCATACTTGTTTTGCATATTAAATGAATAAATCTCTTTTTAGATCCAACCGGTAAACCAATAAATGTCGTTTCCGTCACATTATCGTATAATTCTGAAGCCATATCAGAGGATAGTGCTGCCAGTTTCTTGGATTCATTTAAAACATATTTATCTCAGCCTGTAGTTCTGTTGTTGGGAGGTTTTAAGACCAAATCACAAGCTCTTTCGATTTAAAATATAGTTTTCTCCTTATTAATATGTGTTGTATGTTTTGTTTTATTTGATGCAAATGTAAGAATACTATTGTTGAAGCATTATGTGTTATTTCATGCTTTAGGTTTTTTGTTGTATTTACAAAATGAAGGATGAACAATAGAAATAGTAAGGACCAAAGAACGCTAAAAAAAAACTTATCTTAATTAGTTTAATAGAAGATGTAATATTAAAAAAAAAATATTCCCAGGACTAGCGGGATATCATCAGATAGTTGTGCCACAAAACCTGGTATTTTTAAAAACAATTCCATGAATTCTGTATTCGCCACAGCACAATGTTAATGATACACTCCCTAAGAATATAATGATTGAAGTTCAAGCCAAGCTGCGACAATGTGACCAACTTAAATAACCAATCAAAACAACGATATAATTGGTTTTTAGTTGAAATAAGCAAGATGATATCGTCACCATCTTTTTTATATTGTTTCTTTTTTAAGAGTATTATTTTATAAAACTATTCTTAATGAAATTTTGTATTATTGGCAGAATTTTTCCTGATTCTGATTTCACCTTGATTATACATTCCAAGAAAGACTATCTTTACAGTATCGGTAACAATTACAAGAGAACAATTATACTGTAAACAAAAATAGAATTTTAACAGCTGAAAATCTTTTGAATATTTAGGGCCTTATTGGAATTCCTCAAATTATTATTATGATTTCCAACTTGTTGTATAGTGAATATAGGCTAATCTTATTCCCATGGAAATCAGAAATATCACAGGGATCAACACTTCTCGACCAATCGGATTACATCTGTCTTATCACAACTGGCCATAATAGTAGCCATGAACGGTCCTCATTAACCAAGTTCCGACATAAGCCAGAACCAATACATCTCCCGCTCAAAGAGAAGCTGAAGGGTCCTTCTGAGTCTTGTCATTATTTAGACAAGACAGTCCTCTGTGTTTGTATTTATATAGAAACGGACAAAAAGAAACTGGGGGGGGGGCAAATGGTTTGAAGACTGAGAACATCTTCTCTGATCCCCTGAAACGTTTTAACCCTATATTCCTCATGAGACATCATTAATTCATGGTTAAGTAGCAAGATGAATCAAAGATATTATGTGTCGCCTTGTGATAAAAATAGTGCATCTGGTAACAAGATAGCTGGTTATCAGTTTAACATATATGCATTATCTCATAAATAGTTTGCAGGATTGAGTTAAAATTATAAGGGGCTTTGAGCGGCAAGCAAACCCTGAATTTGGGCTTGGAGGAAAAACAGATACATATAAAGAAACTATGTATCCTGTCATCCAGACGACATATATGTGGCATCTTGGGAACGACAGGCGGGGATCAAGCTGAAATTTTCGGAGTGTTGGAGAAGAGGACAGGCGGAGATCAAGCTGAAATTTTCAATGTTGGAGAAGAGGAAGCTGGAGGCTTTCATTTCTTGTCTTTAGAGAGAGATGTGAGGGCAAAAACCATGTGTCCGATTCCTCTAAAAGTTTTTAAAAAGTTGAGGCACACCCAGTTTTCTCACTTTTCTGTGAAACCTTTTTAAAATTTAGGCCCAAGGATAGTTTCCAAAATGAAATTCTTGTATGGCCGATTTTAAAACGTTCACTTTTTGGTGAGACAAAAATCATTCTCTTAAATTAATAATTTGAAAGAATTTTGCTTCAAATTTTAACTTTTAGACTCGCACAATTACAGGGTGGAGAGGATTATTTTCGTTTAAATTTTGAATCTGTATAGTTTCGCCTACAATTTGCCAGAAAATTAGCCTACCTTTTGGGTTTCATATTTATTTCTCGTCACTATTCGCTATATTTTCTTGGCCGAGCTACCTTTCACCTTGGGGTAAGTACAAAGCTGTAATTTATTAAAAGGGCAGTTGAAGCAAAACAATCGTAAGATACTCTGCAAACAATGCAGCTTTCCTCTACCGAACAGGGTTGCCACCTGTAGCACGAAAGTGCTATTTTAGAAATATTTCACTATGTATAGAACAGTAGCATGTGCTCACGGTTGCCACCTGTAGCACAAAAGTACTATTTTAGCACCGTTACAGTCTGATTCTTTGACTGTAGCACCGAAAATCACTGTGTATCACGCAAATTTGGGCAGTTGTAGAACTTTAGGAGCTGACCGTGGTGGCAACCCTGCTGTCAAAACCTAGTATCTACACGAACTTTTGAATCGAGTTACAACAGGATAAGTCCAAGGGTATTGTCAGAATGCTGCTTGCTTTTTGTGATACGACTTCGTGTCTATAGGGATAAAAGTAGATTCCATAGCCGACAATTCTCGCGGAGACTAGAATTACAGGAACTTGTATCTACATCCGGAAAAAAAACAATTTTTTTCCGAAAAACTTGTTGACAAAATTCTAGGCCTTTATTTGATTCTCCCGTTCCATCAGGAGACAAAAAATGTACTATTTTTGATGTTTAATGAAGGCTTGAAAATACAAATACTAGGTCTTGCACAGAACAACTGAATAGCCCTTGTGAGTCATATGTTTCGGAAAGAACATCTGTTGCATGAACAACGTGTCACATGCTTTTCGAAAAGGACATTGAGCAATATATTTCTATCTTAGGCTTGTAGGGGGAGAAAAATACACAGTCATGTCTCTTCCCTCTGGGTGTCCAGGCACGTAAGTTAAGCCTAAACGTTTACTATAGACTCAATCTTGCACTCATTGATACTGTGAAATCTGTGTGATTTATTTCGATAAAGGGAAACATGTCCAACTTTATATTAAAATAAATAATAAAAAAACATGTTATTTCTTATTTTTTAATTTATGCTCAATAATAGAAAAAAACCTGTTATTTCTTAACTTTTTAATTTATGCTCATAAAAATATTTCCAAAACATACGCAGTTTAACAAGGATATATACGACCACCCATAGTTTAATATTCTCCCTCCACCCCAACATCGGTCCAAAGGTCTCTCCAGGAAAATTACAAATGATTATGGACAAAGAGGGCACCTGTCAAGTATTTTGTCGTAGATACTTTTCAGTCCCCTCCCCTCTTGAAAATTACTTACGGGGAGGGGGGAGAATTTGAGAAAAAAATTATATTTCCCAAACAAAATAAAATTTTGCCATTTTGTATATTTCTGGTTTTAAGTGCGAAGGAGGGGGAGGTGTAATGCTTTACTAGCAATCATAACAAACAATCGAACGTAGTTTTATTTCTTTTTTTGAAAAAATCGGGCTAAAACTACTGACTTCGTTTTAAACAAAACAAATGCGACGAGAAACGTATACATATGTAATAGAAACCATGCATTCAGAACTAAAAAAAAAAATTATATAATAAAAAACGCTACTATTACTTCTCTTCACTATATTCTATTGCGAGTGGACTGGAACTCGATTATCTTCAAGGAGTCGTCACTCGCATCTACTGGTAAAGCTTTGACCAGTCGTCGGTCGTTCGGTTCATACCCTACCTGCCCCAAGCGATCGATATCGGGGGGACGTCGGGTTATGGATTTAGAAAAGAACTACACTATAGCACTGCCTTCAAAAGTTTCTATCTAAATAGATTCTATCTACGTGAATAGAAATTTGGAACCAGAAGACGACAGTGCTCGAACTGAGAAGGAGAAAATATCACAGCCAAATATGCACTATGTTACGTCGAGTGATAGAATCCGGGAATAGTCCATTTCTCTGAAATTAAAAGAAGGGTGCGTTAACAGAAAACCAGACATTGAGTATTTTCAAGACTAAGCAAAATTTATCCAACATATTAATAGTAAGCCCAAATCCTGATTCTTATAGAGAAAAAACTGAACAAATTAAAAATATTGGTTTCTTAACCAATGCAAGACTCGATCAAAAATGAACATAAATTTATTTTTAAAAACTTTCCACAAAAGAAGTTTTTTCTAAAGAAGTAAAGAACTAAATTGCATCAAAGATTCAGCAGAAATAAAGTTAAATAATTTTTAAGCGTAAAACCACTATAAATCACCATCATTAAACGAACGAAACCCAAAACGAAGAGAAATTACAATAAATAACCAAGTCAAACTCAAAACGAGCAGAAACTACTATAAAGAGGAGTTTATTTTTATTATTTATTTTAATATAAAGTTCGACATGTTTCCCTTTATCGAAATAAATCACACAGATTTCACAGTATCAATGAGTGCAAGATTGAGTCCGGGTAAACTACTATAAAGAGGAGTATATAAAGAGGAAACTACTATAAAGAGGAGTATAACTACTATAAAGAGGAGTATATAAAGAGGAAACTACTATAAAGAGGAGTATATAAAGAGGAAACTACTATAAAGAGGAGTATAACTACTATAAAGAGGAGTATATAAAGAGGAAACTACTATAAAGAGGAGTATAACTACTATAAAGAGGAGTAAAACGAGCAGAAACTACTATAAAGAGGAGTAGGGCTAAGGCCCCTTGTGCCTTCTAAAGACTAGAATATAATTTGCACTTTAACGAAAACAATTTTCATTTCGACCTAAATTTTATTTCTCAAAATATAAAAAGAAGAATCACCATCATAACCCAGATTACTGGAAAGAAAAACAAATGTGTATATATATATATATATATATATATATATATATATATATATATATATATATATATATATATATATATTCCTTAGAGTCTTAATAATTTTAGATTTATTAAAGTTAAAATAGAGAAAAGGTTCAAAATACTATTGTTTTCAGTAAAGTATATTATTTTTTCTACAATAATTGCTTAATACAGTGCTTGCACATTTTTGTAATGTCGTCTTTTTCGAACAGACTGATATTTTCAGGGGTAAGCCTCATTTGTTCACATACGTCCAATTATCAGTATATTTTAAGGCAACGCCTTTAGAAGGCGTTACTTTAGAATCTCTTAGGAACTTGAGAAAATGCAATTCTTACCTTGAGAATAGCAGTCATTACGAAGGATAAACTGTGAGAAGGGCAGCCATATTGGCAAGGCCAAAATGCTATTCCACTTTGCACTTCACTCGCACGATAACGGGAAACCAAGGACAGTTTTATATTTGCATGATGTCACAAATATATCCTGAAAAAAAAAATTCAGGTGTTAACACCTTTGGCCGATCTCTGTAGATATAATTATTCGTGTTAAAAAACAACAATTACATTATCACCCTAGATAATATATTTTCCACATGTTTTTTCTCTTCATTTTTGCTTTAAAAATATTTTTTTTTTCGACAAAGCAATGCATGAAAAAAGATTCTGAGGCCATTAACCTCAGCTATGTAGGCTGGAATTTTTTTTACCGGAATTTACAATAATTAGAATGTGGATCCAGTTTTAGAGAATTATGTAGAGAATAAATAGAATTTTGCAAGTTTTAGAATTCTAAGACCAAAACTGGAAATAAACATAATATAACACTATAGAGTTAAAGCTCTTCTGAAGGAGATGTCTTAAAAAAATAAAAGTAGTACCAATTCCTTATCAACTATTTCCAAATATAATGGTTGCTTTTATGATATCCCCCCTTCCCCTGATAGCCCCATATATAGCCCCGGGATATATGAAACTAAAAGAAAACACTGAAATTATTACTTTATAATATGCAGCATGTTTCTATTAATCAGATTATTATGTTTCCTTTTATTGTTATCCACATTTTTTTTAAAGCATAAAATTAAGATGTTTTCTTCAGAAAAGATATCTTCTGATGAAATAAATAATTATTTTATATGAAAAACAAATATTGTAATATTCTTGATGAAGGGCCTTTTGTTGTCTTGGAAAGTAGTCGAGTTGGGATAAAAAAAATTATAGCAATTTTAGAAATGTTTTCAGAGCCTAGACGACACCTTGGGAACCGGGGAAGGTCTTTTAAAGAAGCCTCTAACCTCCATTTCTTTCTTCCTCCAAAGAGCCCCGACCTTTGATTATCTTGTACAAACGTTTTGTTACAAAATGAAAATTTCAAAAATAAATCTCCTGCACACACAAGGCCAAAGGAAAATACTTCGAGCCTCATAACATTGAATAAACAAAAAACCTTAATTTGGCTTAAAATGTTACGGAAATCCTCAGAATCGTACTTTCTAAACTTGTCAAAAAGAAAAAAAAATCTGACTCGAACCAAAACTAAGGAGAATCATATTATAATTAAAATTATAACTAAAATTGTATTATAACTTTTTCGTAGGTCAAGACCTGTCTTCCATGCAATTTATTAACCCTTAACACAGAAGCAGTGTAGTATCTTGACGACACCTCTCCGTAGAATAAATTAGGCTTTGACTTCATTCCAATAATGCAACTACTTTTCAAGACAGCAACAGAATTTGTTTTTTCCTATAAAAAGTACTAATTTTCAAAAATCCGTTCCTAAGTGTAATTTATTGGTTTCAGTGGGGTGTTTTTAATAAGCATTTTGGCTTTACTTTTTTTTTCAAGTACACTTGCACAAACAACTCGATTCCCACTATAGCAAATGATTTTTTTTTTAATGTATACAACACCCTTTTTACCTGAAAATTTCTAAGAGAAATTTTCTAAGGAAAATTTCTAAGATAAATTTTCTAAGGAAAATTTCTAAATTTCAAAAGAAAAATAAGGAGAAATATAAAAACCTAAAACAATGATATAAAGTTACACAGTAAGTCAAGTTTAAAGCGTACAGAACTTACTATGAATTAATAAACGAAACCTAAAACGAACAGAAAATTAAAATGTATAATCAAGACTAAGTTAAAACAAATATAAACTAGAAAACCAATGTAATATATATGTCTAACACAATGCTATTAAAGCATTATAAATATTTGTAGTTCTTGACCAAAAACATTTGTTTCCTTGGAGACCACCTATATACCTTCTTTGTAAACTTACTCAAAGTTTCAATGTGGATATGGAGTCAAGCAAAATATTATCGGCAATAGAAGTAATTTACAAATACAGTTATCTATCTTGTTTTGATAGAGGCTATCGATTGACAGTGAGATTAGTGTCTTTTATATTATTCATGGTGTTATTAACTGCTAACGTGATAGGGATTGGTTATGGAATAAAGGCGCAAAGAGGTAATGCTCTATTCAACCTAAGCAAGTACTGCGACTGGCTAATTTCATTTATACAGATTTTCGGAAGTGCAGTAGCGATTATGTCGAAAGATCTATGCAAGTTCTTTTCATTCTTAAGAAATGATATATTAAGATGTTTATCGAAAAGAACTATAATGATTCAAGAAATAGAAACAGTAATGCTACTGGCTTGGTCAGTAGCTCAAACAGCAGCAGGAATTTACTTTTATGGGAAAACAATTAATGATGAACAATGGATTCAAGCATTTCTGTGCGGATTCCCATATTTTTATCAGCAAATGGTGTCATGGATGTTCTTCTCAATTTGTAGGATTTGTTCAAAGGCTTTAGAGGAATCAAATTTGGACTTGTATGATATGAACACAAAAATAGATGGGTATATGTGTTTTTTTTCGCTGCTTCAGAAATTATCCTTTAATTTTGGCAGCTATTTCTTCCTCCAATTTATTTTCGGTATTATTAGCTTAATAACAAACTTCATCATGGTACTGGAGAATATTCTAACAAATCCAGAAGAACTTGAGCTCTTTTCAATTTATTGCATAATTTTTGCATCTGAGCATATTTTAAGATTTATATTTTGTGCAATTAGCGCAGATCTTTTGGTAAATAAGCTGGAAAAATTAAAACTGGAACTTGTAAGAAAAGCGCTGAGAAGTAGCAACAGAATGCTTGCTCTGAAAGTTTCTATTGTTCAAAATCTTGAACCCAAACTGGAATTCGGTGGCGTTATTAGGGTTTCACGACAATTCGTAAAAGATCTTTTCGGCGTTGCCTTGGCGTATATATTGGTTTTCTATCAACTTAGAAAAAGTGAAGAATGAACAATCTTTCATTTTACTTTTAAGCGATTGTGCAGCCATTTGTAATCATGTTTGTCATTTAACCATTAGATCTGAAAATGTAATATATATTAATCTATTTTTGAAATTACCATTATTTAAAAGAAAAATCCAGTACTTTCCCATTATATGGGCATTTACAAGGAAACCAGTCACGAAAAACCTGTTTTTGACAGGTTAACCGCTATAGAGTAATACAGTGATAGCTTGGTTTTTATTGCGTATACGATATTTAAACTGTTGCTTTTAGGGGTTTAGGGGGGGGAGGTACCTAGGTTAGGTTAGGTTATGTATTTAATATATGCTATGCTTTACCCCCCCCCCCCCCCCTAATGTGCAAATATATAGCCCAAATTTGTTTATAAACTATTATATATTCATCCTATTTTATTTCATTAGCATTAACCAAACTTTACTTTTTAGAAATGCCCATATAATGGGGAAAGTACCAAAAATCCTACTATGACAGAATCATTCTGAGTTAAAGTATAAAAATCACAAAGTGATTGAGAATGATCCTAAAGATAAAAAAAAAAAAACATTTTACTTAGGCAGCTTGCATCAACCTTCAGTCGGTACTATCGACTTACGTCTTGCGGGACCAACACTTTGATTTCATTTCTTCTCTTTCGATTAAACACTTCGTTGTAAGTCCCTCTAAACTTTTAAAATTTTACGTGTTCAAAGATTTAAAAAAAATGAGATTTTTATTATAGGCGTTCTTAAAAACGCCATTTCTGTTTCATACAATCTTTAGTTTCTGTAACTAACGATGTATCGGATAACATTATTCTGTGAGCTTCTATTTTTAAATTCTCTTTTTACTGGGGGGGGGGGGGATAGTATTGTGTTTCTTGTCCTGGGTTCACACAGAAAAAAAATGCTGCGATACACAATATCAGTCAATCACATTAATGAGCCATTTCAGTTGCCGTTTTGTTCACAGGATTTTTGAGTTGCCCAACATTTACTGGTAGAATATTCAAAGTTGGAAGTGTGGGTGAAATGAATCAGGATGTTTTATTCCCTTGCTTTCAGGACCAAAACTGCATGTCCCTTTTTTCATAAATAGTTTCGATGAACTGGATATCCATAATCAGCTTCTCAGTGAAACCATTTACATTTTTAGAAAAATCGCTCCATTGCACGATATAAGTTGAATTTCTCTATCTTGATAAATGGCTTGACAGAGCAACTTAAATCGTCAAAATTGACAATTAAATTGTAGCAATAAGCGAAATTCGCTCCTGTGTGAACCTCAATGTGAACCTTTGATATTGTTTACATCGATCTATGGACGCAGTCATTTAATATACAGTTTAAAACAAAGGACAAAAGGTAGTATAGTTGGGGCAGTGCACATGAAAGCAAGTTTCTGTTTGTCAAGTTTCTATTTACCTATTTTTGTTTGCCAGAAGTAACGGTGACAAGAGAAGGCTATCTTACAGCAAGGTTGGATTTTTTAAAATACCAAAATTATAGGGTCTTTTATAGAAGATGAATTAAGATGAGGCAGGGGTGGATCTTGGTGGTATATATTTAATATAATGCGTTCTATGTGGCCACCTTACCATAATTCTTTGTCGCGGTTTTCATAATTTTGTTGCTAAAGTATTGTATGTCATCATATTTTGTTTTATTTCATTAGCATTCACCAAAATTCACTTCTCGAGTGTGTACCGTATAATACGGATGTGTCATGCTTAATTATGTACTATAAAAAAAATCCTAAAGCACTATGTATCTACTATAAGAAAACAATTCCTGTGTTGGTTTTTGTGTTCAGTCCGGAACCAGTAGTAATGTAGTTACTGTTTATTAGTACTGGGATTAGCCTCTGTTGAGAAATATTTTGGTACTTTAGTATTAGCTGGTACCCACGCGACATACTGTACAGGGAAATGGGTACTTTCCCATTATATGGGCCTTTACAAGGAAACCAGTCACGAAAAACCCGTTTTTGACGGGTTAATTCAAGACACCGCTATACAGTAATGCAATGCTTAGCGTGGTTTTCAATGAGTTACGATATTTAAACTGTTGTTTTTTGGGGTTTAGGGGGAGAAAAAGGTACCTAGGTTAGGTTACGTATTTGATATACACAATGCTTTACCCCCCACCGCCTCTAATGTGCAAATATATACCCCAAATTTGTTTATAAACTATTATGTATTCATCCTATTTTATTTTATTTCACTAGCATTAACCAAACTTGACTTTAGATAGGCCCATATAATGGGAAAGTACCGGGAAATGCTAAAGGAAACTAGTCAAACGGGTATCTGTCTATAGAGAATTGGATCGCAAAATGTGGTTTGTCATTGCGTCTACAATATTTAAACTATTATTTTTGGGGGTTTAGGGGAGGGGAAAGGTACCTAGGTTAGGTTAGGTTACGTATTTAATATATGCTATGCTTTACCCCCCCCCCCCCTAATGCGCAAATATACAGCCCAAATTTGTTTCTAAACTATTATATTTTCATCCTATTTTGTTTTATTTCATTAGCATTAACCAAACTTGACTTCTTGCGTGGGTACCAGCTAATAATAAAGTACCAAATATTTTCATTAGTTTTTATAAACGCGTCCGCGTGTTTAAACATTTGGCTACCATGGGCCAGTATCCCCTCTTTACCAGGTTGCAGCTATTGCTACAAATAGCATTCAGAGGTTGGTTCCTTGAAGCAAAATGCGCGAAATACATAAAATTTCAGTATTTTCTGGCGACTTTCCAGATTATCGAGGGGTCTCCTACTTTCCATCACCTGGTGTACATCTCGGAGTGCCACGTTCACCTCACAGGCCCGTCACACTTGACAGTGAGACAGTCCCGCGACATTTCGGGTAGCTCTACGATGCTTGGCGCACTTTGGCCATGCTTCGGACTCGCCACCTGGTTTTACGCGATTACTGAAAGTCGGCGACCCCTTGCAGAGTCGGTCGCAAATATTTATTTTTAAATTTTTTACATTTAATTTTTAAAGATAAAATTATATTATATATTTTGTTTAAAAATATTATATATTTATTGTTTTATATTTTATAAAATATTTAAAATTTAAAAATAAAGTAACAACTATTTAATATTCAAAAATCAAAAAATTCAAAATGTTTTTAATATTTTATATTTAAAAATTTCAGAGTCTCGACAGTCGGCGACCCCTTCAAATATTAAAAATATTTGAAGATTCCCCGTGGAATAGACAAGATGTGTGACCGTGGCAGTTATCAATCATCAAGTCGCAATTTAGATCCTAGCAATGTCAGAAGCACAGAATCGAAATAGGTAAATTTCGATTTTGACTACCATTGTTACGGTCTTTCTGTAATTTAGATATTTGGTGGAATGCCCTGCTTATGATCGAAATTATCGGTTTTCATAAGAAAAAATGTCTAGTGCTGGAACTGGGTACTAGCGGGTATCTGGTACTGTTTATTTGCCTGCTTCTGCCATACACCACGGTATGTGTTTTGACTTAAAAAAAAAAAAAAAAAACATATTTATAATCAGTGTCACTGTCCTACAGCAAATTTCGAACTCTTAAGTAAAGTAACCCTGATTTCATTTAATTCTTATCTTATCTAAAATTTACAGAAGTATGCTGTGCCGAATTCACTATCACTGAAAATTTCTTTCAGATTCTTGACCACCCACGACTGTGGAGATTATTGAACTGCCTTTTCTATTGAAGGGGGGTTGTTGATTCATTCCGTGACATCTGTTCATCGCAAAAACAATTTAGGGTTATGGCATAAACAGAACAAAAAATAAAACGGAAATCAATATTTGTCTTCAAGGCCAAGAATGTTATTTGCGTAGACCATAGGGCTACTGCCCTTTACTAACTTGAAGAAATAACGGCAAATTTGCAGAATAGCGGCTCTCCAGAAGGAGACCTAAACGTTTTCGAGTAAACGGTTATTAAATGTATGAATTTTATTAAATCTAATCATAAATAATAAATTTTTAAAAGGTTTGCAAATGCTTTTCAGGTCAAAAAAGTTAATAGAATTTTTTAATTCACAATCACAATGTGATTCAAAATTGTGTGGAGCCAATAAGTGATTTTTTAGTGACAGAGATGGATATAACGGACGGGGGCCTACCCTCCTTTGATTTTTCTGCCACCCTCATTCCGTTATTTTAATCTTTTTTTTTAAAGTGAACTTGTCAATTTGTTCGATTATTGGCGCCCTTGTCACCCCCCCCCCCCCAAGATTTGTCTCTAGATCTGCCTTTATGTCGTGATGAGTATATGCATTTTTGACAAGAAAATAGCCTCCAAGTATTCGCCGATATTTCTGCTGATAGATCTAGCTACAAATCAATATCATGGTTGCAGTGGTAGCTGCAACCTAGTAAAGAGCGAACCACAGCCCATAGTAACCAAAAGTTAAAAAACATGTTTAGAAACAAAATACCTAGTGAAAAAAAATGCCATCTGACACTGATTCAGGAATGGTAACTATTATTTAGGTTCGTCTTAAAAGTAAAAGTTTATTGCGAAAAGAATCTTATAGAGATTTCGAAAAAAAGTCTAAAACCCATCGAAAATGACGTCTAATCAAAATGAAAAGTCTACCATTAGAATAAACACGGTCGAAAACCTTTTTATGGGAAGTTGCAGCCCCCCTCCTTTAATAACAAGGAAAATGACTTTTGCATGGGTAGTACTGATCTGTCTGCCATTTTTTCTTTTTTCTTTCTTTTTTTCTAGCAAGGCTAGGGGGTGACCAGATTGTCACAGAGATGTGTAATAGCTCATTCGAACGGAAATTAAATTTGCTAGTGCCCTTTTTAAGTGACCAAAAAGATTGGAGGGCAAATAGCCCCCCCTCCAAAGTCATCAAATCACAATTTTGAGATAGTCATTTTGTTCAAGATAGTTCAAAGGTCAAATATATTTGGTTTTAGTGATAGTATGATCCTCCATAGCCTCTGGGGATAGGGCTGAACAGTGTATCGGTATCGGACGTATTGATATCACGAGTATCGGTATTGGCATATTATTATTGGGCGTATTGGTATCCCAGATATCTAGACAGATTTTAGTAGCTCATATAAAAGATATTGCTCATATCCACGTCCTTCCTATAAATTCAACCATCAGCAAGTTCAAAATGACACTTTTGGTGCAATGTCTCAATTGGAAAAGCTGGGGCTAGTGGGCTACCAGTACTTTTTAGAGTGACGTTTAATGGCTCATTTGAAAGCTATTGCTCGTATCTATACGTGATGTTTATCAATTCTACTATCCGTAGGTGTAATATAGCACTAAAAACAATACTTTTGATGTTACTTCTTAAGTAGAAAAGCTTGGAAGTATAAAACGAAATCGTCATTGTAATAATTATGGTCTAAAACCCGTAACAAGTGAAAATGACAGAGAAAACTGAAAAACTAGCCGTATAGTAATAAAAAAGGTAAAGATGTGCTAAAGAAAACTGACCTGTATCAGTGGATGCTTGAATTATGCAGGCTTATCTTAGTTTTGACAACATTTTTGGAGAAAATAAATTTCACCTGGGAGGGGGGCAAACTGTTCCTGACCCCAACCTCTTGCCACTAAGTGATTGGAGAAATGTAGGCATGTGGTTCTGGAACCACACAAATTTGTATATTAAAAGAAGGATTACCTATTGTTAGGTATTCAAATTACTTACTTGACATCCAAAGAGGAAGAAAGACAAATAAAAACAGTTCTGTAGGAAAATTCAGTTAATTCTTCCCAAAATTTTTGAGATGAAAACAAACTTAGTTTGCAATACCATCATTTATCGTACCTACACAAGATATGATTTTTTTTAAATTTTCATTCATTTCTGAGTAATGAGTGGCTTTTTATTTAGGGAGAGGTCAAGTAAATCCCTAAGTCTAATGCACATTCCTTTTGAGCTAGCAAAATTTTCTGCAAGTATGTCGATATACAAACATGCCCGCTCAGTTAACCTTTTGTGTCAAAGCTACTCGCCTGTGTGACTAAATTTAATTCTTTTAAACAAAGAATTGAAGATCCATTTTTTTTTTTTATTTTTTTTTTTTTTACAAAAAGAAAACTGTTTTGAAATTTTTCCCCACTAAACTTATTTTTTCCTTCAATTCTTTTACGGTTTCTTAGTTCAGCTCCTTAATAAGGGCTGGGGTGTCTTATCTCCCCTAGATTGGAGGTGATTAGAAATTATATATAAAAAAAAGTTTTCAACTGAAACCATGGGCGCCCATAGGCTGAATTTTAGGGGGGGGGGCTTACCTGGTCTAATCGGCACTTCGGTTTGAGTTTATAGGTACCGTATATCAAACTGACAATCCACAGCCATTTATTGTTTTTTTTTCAGTAAAGCGTAAGTTATGTTCTGGTCTTGAGAAGGCATGGGGTTGTCAGCCCTAGTAATGTTAATTTTTGCTCGTTTTGAGTTTGACTCGGCTATTTATTATAATTTCTGCTCATTTTGAGTTTCATTTAATTGTTGATAGTGATTTGTGGTAGTTTTACGCTTGGAAAATTATGTGACTTTACTTCTGCCTATTTTTGACTTAATAGAGCTCTACTTTTCTTTGAAAACTTATTATATGGAAAAAGCTTTTTTTTAATTAATACAATATATGACACCGTCATTCAGCCAGGGGGGCTGGTGCCCCCCCCCCGTTACGGACGCCCATGACTGAAACTAAGGACCAACATTAAATCTTAAGAGGAACAGAAATTGTTTCGTATAAATAGAAAAGGTCATAGCAGTGTTGTTTCTAAATTAAATTTTTATCAAAAACGAGCATAAATTAATTTTAAAAAACAAAGTTTTTCCGAGGGAAGTAAAGAGCGAAGTTGAAACTTAAAACGAACAAAAATTATTATTTCACAGCCTATCTAACATATATCAATAAAAGTAATGCAAATAAACAACTGCTGATATTTCCCTATGTTTGTAGGATTACAGAAAACTAGCGCTTTACTGAAAACACAAAACAATATAGGAGTTTTGGTACGGTAAAAGTTAAACCTTTTAAGGACACTTAACAGTATAAAAGTAAAGGATTTTTAGATTTTTGTTTTATTTATTTTTTTTCGTTTAACTTGGCATCACGTCTGTACAATGATTGACTGTCGTTTTGGATCTGAAAAAGGACATTTCATGAATATTTTGTAGACAAGTTCGAAGTGAAGGAGTAGTATTAGGACTACAAATTCGCTTTAGAATTTATATCACAACTGAAAATCCTCCGTCTTATAGAGAGAAATAACTGGATTTCCAGAGTTCATATTACGGTTGATGTTCTTCATTTCGAGTAATACTAGGTGAGACCAAGATGTTACCTGATAAATCAATCCATTATTTTATATGTTGTGTAATGACTTTAAACTTGTTATTTATATGCCCAAGTTTTTAAGATAATTTTAATTGTATACTGAAAGTTACTGATAACACAGCTCCCGTAGGACTATGAAAAGCGTTATAGATTAGTTAGTTGTTGTGAGGCTACGTATTTACTTTTGACTCCTAAATCAATATTCTTGTTTTTATACTCGGCTTGTGTATTTTCAGTAAAGCACTAGTTTTCTGTAATCCTACAAACATAGGGAAATATCACTATGTTTGAAGGATTACAGAAAACTAGCGCTTTACTGAAAACACAAAACAATATAGGAGTTTTGGTACGGTAAAAGTTAAACCTTTTAAGGACACTTAACAGTATAAAAGTAAAGGATTTTTAGATTTTTGTTTTATTTATTTTTTTTTCGTTTAACTTGGCATCACGTCTGTACAATGATTGACTGTCGTTTTGGATCTGAAAAGGACATTTCATGAATATTTTGTAGACAAGTTCGAAGTGAAGGAGTAGTATTAGGACTACAAATTCGCTTTAGAATTTATATCACAACTGAAAATCCTCCGTCTTATAGAGAGAAATAACTGGATTTCCAGAGTTCATATTACGGTTGATGTTCTTCATTTCGAGTAATGCTAGGTGAGACCAAGATGTTACCTGATAAATCAATCCATTATTTTATATGTTGTGTAATGACTTTAAACTTGTTATTTATATGCCCAAGTTTTTAAGATAATTTTAATTGTATACTGAAAGTTACTGATAACACAGCTCCCATAGGACTATGAAAAGCGTTAAAGATTAGTTCGTTGTTGTGAGGCTACGTATTTACTTTTGACTCCTAAATCAATATTCTTGTTTTTATACTCGGCTTGTGTATTTTCAGTAAAGCACTAGTTTTCTGTAATCCTACAAACATAGGGAAATATCACTATGTTTGAAGGATTACAGAAAACTAGCGCTTTACTGAAAACACAAAACAATATAGGAGTTTTGGTACGGTAAAAGTTAAACCTTTTAAGGACACTTAACAGTATAAAAGTAAAGGATTTTTAGATTTTTGTTTTATTTATTTTTTTTCGTTTAACTTGGCATCACGTCTGTACAATGATTGACTGTCGTTTTGGATCTGAAAAGGACATTTCATGAATATTTTGTAGACAAGTTCGAAGTGAAGGAGTAGTATTAGGACTACAAATTCGCTTTAGAATTTATATCACAACTGAAAATCCTCCGTCTTATAGAGAGAAATAACTGGATTTCCAGAGTTCATATTACGGTTGATGTTCTTCATTTCGAGTAATGCTAGGTGAGACCAAGATGTTACCTGATAAATCAATCCATTATTTTATATGTTGTGTAATGACTTTAAACTTGTTATTTATATGCCCAAGTTTTTAAGATAATTTTAATTGTATACTGAAAGTTACTGATAACACAGCTCCCATAGGACTATGAAAAGCGTTAAAGATTAGTTCGTTGTTGTGAGGCTACGTATTTACTTTTGACTCCTAAATCAATATTCTTGTTTTTATACTCGGCTTGTGTATTTTCAGTAAAGCACTAGTTTTCTGTAATCCTACAAACATAGGGAAATATCACTATGTTTGAAGGATTATAGAAAACTAGCGCTTTGCTGAAAACACAAAACAACATAGGAGTTTTAGTACAATAAATGTAAACCAATTAAGGCCACTTTTTGCAGTATAAAAATAAAGCATATTTCTGAGTAATACTAAAGTGTGTATTTCTTACAATTTAGTACTGTTTATTACTCACTATTGGTGTTATAGTAGTTGGTGAGACCAAAATGTTAACTGATAAATCAATCCAATGTTTCTGTATACTGTTCAGTGACTTTGCGGTTATTAAAAAAATATTTTTATGCTTGTGTTTTAAGATAATTTTAATTGTATACTGAAAGTTATTGATATCACAGCTTGTGTAAGACTATAAAAAGCTTTATAGATTAGTTTGTTGTTGTCAGGCTACGTACTTATTTTTAACTAATAAATCATCATTCTTGTTTTTTTTTTATACTTAGTTTCTGTGTTTTCAGTAAAGCGCTAGTTTTTTGTACAATCCTACAAAAAAAGGGAAATATGATTGTTTGGTTTAATTGTACTAGTTTTATTGTCATATGTTAGATAGACTATGAAGCGATAATTTTTGTTCTTAAGTTTCAACTTCGCTATTTACTTCCCTAAAAAAAAAACTATTTTTTTAAATTAATAAACGATTAGGGGTACATATTAGTGGCGGATCCAGAGGGGGGCGAGGCCCCCCCCCTAGCGTAATCTAAAGTAGTGTAATTTACTTAATTAACTCAAGTTTGCTTTAATTAAACTTGCTCCTAACGCAAGTTTATCGGATCAACATATTTCGCGCCCCCTTCCCCAAAGAAAAAAATCCTGGGTCCGCCCCTGGTACATATTTGATCCATAGGGGAGGGGAAGTATAAGCTTACTGGTTCTCCTTAAGGGACGATATTAGTATTTTAGAATTTTTTAAAAGAGTCTTCAGAATCTTAGTGGGTTTTTTTTTCTGGAGAGTGGGAATACAACACTGAAGCTCAAAATTAACTTCATATTCAAAATAATACCCTAAAATAATAATTAGAAAATTCTTGACCAATGTTTAAAATAAAACTTGAGCCGTTGAGAGAGTCGTGCAGTGATTTACTCAATTGCGTTGAGGGAGGGGAGTAAGGCCGTATCCAAGAGAGGGGGAGCTATAGGATTTGAACCATCTCCCGACATGTTTCTCCCACTCGAAAAGGCGTAAAAAAATGAATATAAGCAAATTTTTGATGTTTTTTGTAACCCCCCCCCCAAAAAAAAAAGTCATGGATACGACCCTGGAGGTGAGTTTTATTAAAGAAAAGCGTACTGTATTAAAATCATTGGTAAAATTCTACTTTAGCTACTTTTGGCCATCTTGGAATGGGTTTAGGTTAGGAAAATGAAACTTTCAGATATGGGTCTACAGGCCAAAGAATGTCCTGGGAAGGTATTTTGAAGTACCTACCTCCACTCCTTCTCCCCCTAGAGGGAATCATTCCCTCAAAATCATTCTTTTTTTTTGGGGGGGGGGCCAAGTCCCCTTCAATCAACATATCTGACTTCACTCTTTTCTAAGAAACGAAACAAACATTGATTAGTAAGGTACTGTCTAGAAGCGTCGATGTAAAAGAAAATACCCAATTTTGCATCATTACAAAATATTCTAATGATAAATCCGTTAATACCTTATACACCTCCGTTACGAGAGTATAACCTAACCTCACGCCATTTCGAACGTAACTGGGAAAGGTGAACCTAGGTCCGCGCAAACATCCTGCTCGACTCAGACACACCGTTATGTGAATATAGCATAACAGAAAATGCGAATGGTATGCTCGGTCAATATCCCCAAGGGATAACTGACAATTGCGTATTTTGATCATAAACGGAAACCGATAGACGGAAGGAACCAGCCGGGCAGAAAGGGGTGATAATAGAATATTTGAGAACGTGCGAGTTAGGCATGTACGTGGTTTCTAGGGGGAGGGGGTGTAAATTTATCACATTGGCCGGAAATAGGAAAGTTATATAAAAGTGTGGGAACATATGAGAGAATTATCAGATTAGGGGCAGCGAAGCTCAAAACAATTTTATTTGAGAGAGGGGCACAAAATCTGTTTCAGTTTAGCAGGTCCTCTTCCGATAAGGAAACGTGGTATAAAAAATTAAATAAACAATCAATACAAACAAACATACAATAGATATTAATGCAAATGAATAAATAAATCTTAAAACGAGTGAAACTTAAATTGAATATGCAAATCAAGCTTGAAACGAACAAAAATCACTACAAACAAGAGTATGGGTATCGCCTCCTCTTACTGTAAAAGTCTAAAACCCACTGCGTCACTGGCGCTTTACCGAAAATCAATTTTATGAATACAAAATACAATTGCGTCATTGGCGCTTTACTGAAAACTATATGCGTCTTGAACAGTCTTGGAAATTATAAACAACGTCAAATTGAACATTTGATGTATAATGATATTAATTGTTGAAAGATCCATCAGTTCAAGAATTTATTTCACTGTAATTTTATAGTTATTTTCAATGCTGTAAGAACTGGAAAAGAAAATATTTGTAATACAATTCGTTTTCAGTTAAGCACCAACGACGCAGAAGGCTATTGGTTTTTATTTACAGTTAAGGAAGAGGGCAGTATCCAAACTCTTGTTTATAGTGAAAATATATTCGTCTTGAACAACTTTAGAAAGAACTAATAAATTCAACCAATATTTGATTTATAATGATATTCATTGCTGAAAGCTCATCAGTTCAAAATTTTGCTATAGTTTTAATGTTTATTTTCAATATGAAGTACAAAAGAAAATATTTGTAATAAAATTGGTTTTCAGTAAAGCGCCAATGACGCAGTAGGTTATAGACTTTTACAGTGAGAGAAGGAGGCGATACCCAAACTCTTGTTTGTAGTGATTTTTGTTTGTTTCAAGCTTGATTTCCATATTCAATTTAAGTTTCACTCGTTTTAAGATTTATTTATTCATTTACATTAATATCTATTGTATGTTTGTTTGTATTGATTGTTTATTTAATTTCTGTTCGTTTTGGGTTTCATTTATTCTTTAATAGTAATTTCTGGTCGTTTTGAGCTTGAATTTTAACAGGTATTTGTATCTACTGAGCTTAAGTTTAAAATGGCCTTTACTTTTCCTTGGAAAACCTATTTTTCGCAGAGTTTTTTTTTCGTTAATTTTTGTTCGTTTTTGATTGCAAAAAGTTTTAAGTTTTTAAAAATTCCTTATTTCAAAATCAAACTTTTAAAAAAAATCAAATCTTCATCAAAGTATCAAAACTGGTATCAAAGTAACAATATCAAAGTGAAAAACGTTTGCCCCCTTTGAAATGAGCCCCCTTTGAAGTTTATACGATGACCCTTTCTATATGAAGTTCCTCTTGGAAAAAAATAAATGGAGTGTGGAGGGGGCTAGCTGACCTCCGATAACTTTTTACTTAAAAACATGAATTAAAACCTTAAATTTCCAATCAAATGAGCCCTCTATAAAGTCTATACGAGCATCCGTTCCATAACAACCATAAATGCCCCCAGGGCATATCTTACAAAGCCTACCTCCGGGTCCTGGGGGGCTGTATCAACACCGGAGTTTTTGTTATCTGAACTTTGAGCTATGTTTAAAAAAAATGTCTATCTCAAAATATTTATCTGATGCATTTGGGGCGTAGAGGGGGGCGAGTTGTCCTCCGACCTCTTTTGACTCTTGAAAAGTGAACGAGAACTTTCAATTTCCAATCAAATGAACCCTCTCCGAAGTTTATACGAGCATCCCTTCCATAAAAACAATATACGCCATAACAACGCCTGCCTCCGGGCCCTGTGGGGGGGGTGCGTCGACACAGGGGTTTTTCTTATCTGAACTTTGAATTATTTTGAATGAAATGGCTGTTTAAAAATTTTATCGGATAGGCTTGGGGAAAAAGAGTGTTGGGGGGGGGGGGAGGGGCTAGTTATCCTCGGATATCTTTTGGTTCTTAAAAAGTGAACTAGAACTTTCAATTTCCAATCAAATGAGCCCTTTCTGAAGTTTATACGAGCATCCCTTTCATAAGAACCATAGTAGAGAGGGGGGTCCGACTCCGGGGCGAACCACGTGGTTTATGGTTTTCTCACTGAGAATGAAAAAACAGGAATTTTCTCACTTTGATGGATGTTTTCTGGATTATTGAGTCTAATGGGGAACAGGGTCAATGACACTTCGTTCAAGATCAATTAATTTGTTGTTTGGCGAATGTTAAGAGTTTCCCCTGCTGCCATCTACAATTTAGTTTAATGCTGACGGGAGTCCAAATATGGGCATAGAGTCCCTAGGGAGAATGATTGCGTAATCGGTCAATGACCTAAATTTCCCAGGTCGATTTATTTATTGTTGTTGTTGTTGTTTTGGGCAAGTGCACGCTCGGGGGCGAATGTTAAGAGTTTCCAGGAATAGGAAACAGTTAGATCAAGTGTGACAGATGATGTCATGGTTGATTGATTTGACTAGAAAGGGGAATTAATTTGTTGTTTCTATGGGGAATTATTGATTCACGAAAGGGGAATTAATTTATTGTTTCCAAGGAGAATTATCTCCGGGACGAAGTTTATTAATATCTTTGGAGTTCGACCAGGAGAATTGTTTCCGGAATTATTGATTCACGAAAGGGGAATTAATTTATTGTTTCCAAGGAGAATTATCTCCGGGACGAAGTTTATTAATATCTTTGGAGTTCGACCAGGAGAATTGTTTCCGGAATTATTGATTCGCGAAAGGGGAATTAATTTATTGTTTCCAAGGAGAATCGTCTCCGGGACGAAGTTTATTAATATCTTTGGAGTTCGACCAGGAGAATTGTTTCCGGGCGAATGTTTTGATCTTAGAGATGAAGAGATTAACGCGGGAAAAGGGTTTCTTAGTAATTTGAAATGTGACAGCGCAGGGATGCCAAAAACAAAAGGAACACGCTGAAATTACGTTTTGGGATTATTTGAGCGAAACCGTTTTAGACATTTTAGGGAATTATTTCGGCGAAACAGTTAGAGACATTTTAAAAGATGATTTTAGAAGATGTTTTAGAAGAGGTTCTGAGTGTGGTCGTTATAATACACAAGTTCTATTTGAACAGTGTCGTGAGGTCCTCTACCCCAGCCCCCAAGGGCTCTAATCCCCCTACCCCAACCCCAAAGGGTTCCGATCCCCATACCCCAACCCCAAAGGAAACCCCCAGTCCTCAAAGGTCCCCCCAGGCTCCCAAAGGACCCCCCGGCGCCCCAAAGGCCCCTGAGCCCCCATTTTTTAATACTTTTTTAAGGCTTTATTATATCTTTTCAGAGCAAATTACTTTCTTAATGTCCCTCCTAAACCCATTTTACAAGTTGAAGCATCCATCCTTTTCACACATCCTTCGTTGAAATGCAAGAGTTGGAATATTTCAGTAGTGTTTTGTCATGGTTTACCTTGTCACAGTTACATTCTCTTAATTTTTCAAAATTCATTTTGAATTTCTATCGTTGAAATGCAAGAGCTGGAATATTTCAGTAGTGTTTTGTTGTGGTTTACCTTGTCACAGTTACATTCTCTTGATTTTTCAAAGTTCATTTTGAATTTCTTTCATTGAAATGCAAGAGTTGGAATATTTCAGTAGCGTTTTGTCGTGGTTTACCTTGTCACAGTTACATTCTCTTGATTTTTCAAAGTTCATTTTGAATTTCTTTCGTTGAAATGCAAGAGTTGGAATATTTCAGTAGTGTTTTGTTGTGGTTTACCTTGTCACAGTTACATTTTCTTGATTTTTCAAAGTTCATTTTGGATTTCTTTCGTTGAAATGCAAGAGTTGGAATATTTCAGTAGCATTTTGTCGTGGTTTACCTTGTCACAGTTACATTCTCTTGATTTTTCAAAGTTCATTTCGGTTTTCTTTCATTGAAATGCAAGAGTTGGAATATTTCAGTAGTGTTTTGTCGTGGTTTACCTTGTCACAGTTACATTCTCTTGATTTTTCAAAGTTCATTTTGGATTTCTTTCGTTGAAATGCAAGAGTTGGAATATTTCAGTAGCATTTTGTTGTGGTTTACCTTGTCACAGTTACATTCTCTTGATTTTTCAAAGTTCATTTTGAATTTCTTTCATTGAAATGCAAGAGTGGGATTATTTCAGTAGTGTTTTGTCGTGGTTTACCGTGTCACAGTTACATTCCATTGATTTTTCAAAGTTCATTTTGGATTTCTTTCATTGAAATGCAAGAGTTGGAATATTTTAGTAGTGTTTTGTTGTGGTTTACCTTGTCACACTTACATTCTCATGATTTTTCAAAGTTCATTTTGGATTTCTTTCATTGAAATGCAAGAGTTGAAATATTTCAGTAGTGTTTTGTCGTGGTTTACCTTGTCACAGTTACATTCTTTTGATTTTTCAAAGTTCATTTTGGATTTCTCTCGTTGAAATGCAAGAGTTGAATTATTTCAGTAGTGTTTTGTCGTGGTTTACCTTGTCACAGTTACATTCTCTTGATTTTTCAAAGATCATTTTGGTTTTCTTTCGTTGAAATGCAAGAGTTGGAATATTTCAGTAGTGTTTTGATGTGGTTTACCTTGTCACAGATACGTTCTCTTGATTTTTCAAAGTTCATTTTGTTTTTTTTTCGTTGAAATTCAAGAGTTGGAATATTTCAGTAGTGTTTTGTTGTGGTTTACCTTGTCACACTTACATTCTCTTAATTTTTCAAAGTTCATTTTGGATTTCTTTCGATGAAATGCAAGAGTTGGAATATTTCAAAAGTGTTTTGTTGTGGTTTACCTAGGCACAGTTACATTCTCTTAATTTTTCAAAGTTCATTTTGGATTTCTTTCGTTGAAATGCAAGAGTTGGAATATTTCAGTAGTGTTTTGTCATGGTTTACCTTGTCACAGATACATTCTATTGATTTTTCAAAGTTCTTTTCGAATTTCTTTCATTGAAATGCAAGAGTTGGAATATTTCAGTAGTGTTTTGTTGTGCTTTACCTTGTCACAGTTACATTCTCTTAATTTTTCAAAGTTCATTTTTAATTTCTTTCGTTGAAATGCAAGAGTTGGAATATTTCAGTAGTGTTTTGTCATGGTTTACCTTGTCACAGATACATTCTATTGATTTTTCAAAGTTCTTTTCGAATTTCTTTCATTGAAATGCAAGAGTTGGAATATTTCAGTAGTGTTTTGTCATGGTTTACCTTGTCACAGTTACATTCTCTTGATTTTTCAAAGTTCATTTTGGATTTCTTTCGTTGAAATGCAGGAGTTGAAATATTCCAGTATTTTTTTTGTCATGGTTTACCTTGTCACAGATATATTCTATTGATTTTTCAAAGTTCATTTCGAATTTCTTTCATTGAAATGCAAGAGTTGGAATATTTCAGTAGTGTTTTGTCGTGGTTTACCTTGTCACAGTTACATTCTCTTGATTTTCAAAGTTCATTTGAATTTCTTTCATTGAAATGCAAGAGTTGGAATATTTCAGTATTCAAAATGAACTTTGAAAAATCAAGAAAATGTAACTGTGACAAAGGTAAACCACAACCAAACACTATTGAAATATTCCAACTCTTGCATTTCAATGAAAGAAATTCAAAATGAACTTTGAAAAATCAAGAAAATGTAACTGTGACAAGGTAAACCAAACACTACTAAAATATTCCAACTCTTGCATTTCAACGAAAGAAATTCGAAATGAACTTTGAAAAATCAAGAAAATGTAACTGTGACACGGTAAACCACAACCAAACACTACTGAAATATTCCAACTCGTGCATTTCAACGAAGGAAATTCAAATGAACTTTGAAAAATCAAGAAAATGTAACTGTGACAAGGTAAACCACAACCAAACACTACTGAAATATTCCAACTCTTGTATTTCAACGAAAGAAATTCGAAATGAACTTTGAAAAATCAAGAAAATGTAACTGTGACACGGTAAACCACAACCAAACACTACTGAAATATTCCAACTCTTGCATTTCAACGAAGGAAATTCAAAATGAACTTTGAAAAATCAAGAAAATGTAACTGTGACAAGGTAAACCACAATCAAACACTACTGAAATATTCCAACTCTTGCATTTCAACGAAAGAAATTCAAAATGAACTTCGAAAAATTAAGGGACTGTAACTGTGACATGGTAAACTACAACAGCACACTACTGAAATATTCCAACTCTTGCATTTCAACGAAAGAAATTCAAAATGAACTTTGAAAAATCAAGAAAATGCAACTGTGACAAGGTAAACCACAACCAAACACTACTGAAACATTCCAACTCTTGCATTTCAATGAAAGAAATTCAAAATGAACTTCGAAAAATTAAGGGACTGTAACTGTGACATGGTAAACTACAACAGCACACTACTGAAATATTCCAACTCTTGCATTTCAACGAAAGAAATTCGAAATGAACTTTGAAAAATCAAGAAAATGTAACTGTGACACGGTAAACCACAACCAAACACTACTGAAATATTCCAACTCTTGCATTTCAACGAAGGAAATTCAAAATGAACTTTGAAAAATCAAGAAAATGTAACTGTGACAAGGTAAACCACAATCAAACACTACTGAAATATTCCAACTCTTGCATTTCAACGAAAGAAATTCAAAATGAACTTTGAAAAATTAAGGGACTGTAACTGTGACATGGTAAACTACAACAGCACACTACTGAATTATTCCAACTCTTGCATTTCAACGAAAGAAATTCAAAATGAACTTTGAAAAATCAAGAAAATGTAACTGTGACAAGGTAAACCACAACCAAACACTACTGAAATATTCCAACTCTTGCATTTCAATGAAAGAAATTCAAAATGAACTTTGAAAAATCAAGAAGATGTAACTGTGACAAGGTAAACCACAACCAAACACTACTGAAATATTCCAGCTCTTGCATTTCAATGAAAGAAATTCAAAATGAACTTTGAAAAATCAGGAAAATGTAACTGTAACAAGGTAAACCACAACCAAACACTACTGAAATATTCCAACTCTTGCATTTCAACGAAAGAAATTCGAAATGAACTTTGAAAAATCAAGAAAATGTAACTGTGACACGGTAAACCACAACCAAACACTACTGAAATATTCCAACTCTTGCATTTCAACGAAGGAAATTCAAAATGAACTTTGAAAAATCCAGAAAATGTAACTGTGACAAGGTAAACCACAACCAAACACTACTGAAATATTCCAACTCTTGCATTTCAACGAAAGAAATTCGAAATGAACTTTGAAAAATCAAGAAAATGTAACTGTGACACGGTAAACCACAACCAAACACTACTGAAATATTCCAACTCTTGCATTTCAACGAAGGAAATTCAAAATGAACTTTGAAAAATCAAGAAAATGTAACTGTGACAAGGTAAACCACAACCAAACACTACTGAAATATTCCAACTCTTGCATTTCAACGAAAAAAATTCAAAATGAACTTTGAAAAATCAAGAAAATGTAACTGTGACAGGGTAAACCACTACCAAACACTAGTGAAATATTCCAACTCTTGCATTTCAACGAAAGAAATTCAAAATGAACTTTGAAAAATCAAGAAAATGTAACTGTGACAAGGTAAACCACAACCAAACACTACTAAAATATTCCAACTCTTGCATTTCAACGAAAGAATTCAAAATGAACTTTGAAAAATCAAGAAAATGTAAGTGTGACAATGTAAACCACAACCAAACACTACTGAAATATTCCAACTCTTGCATTTCAACGAAAGAAATTCAAATGAACTTTAAAAAATCAAGAAAATGTAACTGTGACAAGGTAAACCACAACCAAACACTACTGAAATATTCCAACTCTTACATTTCAATGAAAGAAATTCAAAATGAACTTTGAAAAATCAAGAAAATGTAACTGTGACAAGGTAAACCACAACGAAACACTACTGAAATATTCCAACTCTTGCATTTCAACGAAAGAAATTCAAAATGAACTTTGAAAAATTAAGAAAATGTAACTGTGACAAGGTAAACCACAACCAAACACTACTGAAATATTCCAACTCTTGCATTTCAACGAAAGAAATTCAAAATGAACTTTGAAAAATCAAGAAAATGTAACTGTGACAAGGTAAACCACAACCAAACACTACTGAAATATTTCAACTCTTACATTTCTATGAATGAAATTCAAAATGAACTTTGAAAAATCAAGAAAATGTAACTGTGACAAGGTAAACCACAACCAAACACTACTGAAATATTCCAACTCTTGCATTTCAATGAAAGAAATTCAAAATGAACTTTGAAAAATCAAGAAAATTTAACTGTGACAAGGTAAACCAAACACTACTAAAATATTCCAACTCTTGCATTTCAAGGAAAGAAATTCTAAATGAACTTTTAAAAATCAAGAAAATGTAACTGTGACAAGGTAAACCACAACCAAACTCTACTGAAATATTCCAACTCTTGCATTTCAACGAAAGAAATTCAAAATGAACTTTGAAAAATCAAGAAAATGTAACTGTGACAAGGTAAACCACAACCAAACACTACTGAAACATTCCAACTCTTGCATTTCAACGAAAGAAATTCAAAATGAACTTTGAAAAATCAGACCTTTGGAGGGGGGAGAGGGCCGGGGGGAGGGGGTCGTTCTGTGTCTCAATGCAAAAAAAAAGTATAAAAAATGGGGAGGGAGGGGAGGAGGAGGAGGAGGAGGAGGGGAGGAGGAGGAGGAGGAGGGAGGAGGGAGGAGGGGATGGGAAGGGGAGGAGATGGAGGGAGAGGGGCCCCTTTGGGGGGCCAAAGGGGGGAGGGGGCCCTTTGGGCCCCGGGGGGGGGGGGTCTGGGGGAACCTTGAGGGCCGGGGGGCCCTTTGGGAGCCCAGTGGACCTTTGAGGACCGGTGGCTTCCTTCGGGGTTGGGGTAGAGGGATTGGAACCCTTTGGGGTTGGGGTAGAGGACCTCACAACACTGTTCAAATGAAACTTGTGTATTATAACGACCACACTCAAAACCTCAACCGCAAATTCTTCAAAAATCATCTTTTAAAATGTCTCTAAATGTTTCGCCGAAATAATTCCATAACCTGTCTAAAACAGTTTCGCCCAAATAATCCCTAAACGTAATTCAGCGTGTTCCTTTTGTTTTTGGCATCTCTGCGCTAATGCATTTCAAATTAATAAGAAACCTGATTCCAGCGCTAAAACAATTCATCGCTAAGATGTTTCTTGGAGAATTGTTTCCATGGCGTTTGGTTATTAATATCCTTTGGAGTTCGACCAAAAGAGTTGTTTCCGAGGCAAAGACATTAATGACTTGGATCTATTCCTGGAGAATCGTTTCTATGCGAAAATTTTTAAAGTCTGACAGATGATGTCATTGGTTGATTGATCTGTCAAGAATGGGGAATTAATTTGTTGTTTCTAAGGGGAATTATTGATTCACAATAGGTGAATTGAGGTCGACAGCACAGGTGTTCCAAATTCCGGGAAACTCATAACATTCGCTGAGAGTGTGCCAAAAACACACCTGGAGAAAGAGACCATTGAGAAAGAGGTCATTGACCCTGTCCTCATTAAACTATGTAAAAAAGTTGTAGGTGGCAGCAGGGGTGAGTCCTGGGAGTAGAACCCCCCCTTCTACTCATAAGAACCATATATGTCCCCAGGGCATAGCTTACAACGCCTGTCCTGGGCCCGGGGGTGTCGACAACGGAATTTTTGTTATATGATCTTTGAACTATTTTTAACAAAATAGCTATCTCAAAATTTTTATCGGATGCATTTAGGAAAAAAGGGCGTGGAAGGGGGGCTAGTTATCGTCCGACATCTTTTGACGCTTAAAAAAAACTAGAACTTTCAATTTCAATCAAATGAGCCCTCTCTGAAGTTTATACGAGTATTTCTTCCATAAGAACCATATATGCCTCCAGGGCATAACTTATAACCCTTGCGCTGAAGACTGTGGGGGATTGTCCTGGTCAAATATATAATTTCCATAACTTTCAACTACGTTAAACAAAATGGCTATCTCAAAATTTTGATTGGATGTGTTTTGGGAAATGGTGGGCGTGGAAGGGGTGTTTGTTACCTTCCAATTACTTTCGACTATTAAAAAGGGCACTAGCCATTTAAATTTTCAATCGAAGGAGCCCTGTTTGAAGTTTCTACGACAACGCTTTCTATAAAAACCTTATATGCCCCCAGGGCATAACTTACAACGCCTGCCCCGGGCCTGGGGGGTTGTGTCGACACCTGAGTTTTTGTTATCTGACTTTTGAACAATTTTTAACTTAATGGCCATCTCAAAATTTTATCGGATGCATTCGGAGAAAAAGGGCCTGGGGGGGGCTAGGTGCCCTTCAATCTCTTTTGACTCTGAAAAACTGAACTAGAACTTTCAATTTCCAATCAAATGAGCCCTCTCTGAAGTTTTTACGTACATCCCTTCCATAAAAACCATATATTCCCGCAGGGCATAACTTACGACGCCTGCCCTCGGGCCCTGGGGGGCAGTGTCGACCCTGGAGTTTTCGTTATATGGCCTTTGGACTATTTTAAAAAAATGGCTATCTCAAAGTTCTTATCAGATGGGTTTGATAAAAAAGGGCGTGGAGGGGGGGGGTCTAGGTGCCCTCCAATCTCTTTTGACTCTTAAAAAGTGAACTAGAACTTTCAATTTCCAATCAAATGAGCCCTTTCTGAAGTTTTTACGTACATCCCTTCCATAAGAACCATTTATGTCCCCAGGGCATAGCTTACAACGCCTGCCCCGGGCCCAGGGGGTGTCGACAACGGAGTTTTTGTTATATGATCTTTGAACTATTTTTAACAAAATAGCTATCTCAGAATTTTTATCGGATGCATTTGGGAAAAAAGGGCGTGGAAGGGGGGGGGGCTAGTTATCATCCGACATCTTTTGACGCTTAAAAAAAACTAGAACTTTCAATTTCCAATCAAATGAGCCCTCTCTGAAGTTTATACGAGCATTTCTTCCATAAGAACCATATATGCCTCCAGGGCATAACTTATAACCCTTGCGCTGAAGACTGTGGGGGATTGTCCTGGTCAAATATATAATTTCCATAACTTTCAACTACGTTAAACAAAATGGCAATCTCAAAATTTTGATCGGATGTGTTTTGGGAAATGGTGGGCGTGGAAGGGGTGTTTGTTACCTTCTAATCACTTTCGACTGTTAAAAAGGGCACTAGCCATTTAAATTTTCAATCGAAGGAGCCCTGTTTGAAGTTTCTACGACAACGCTTTCTATAGAAACCTTATATGCCCCCAGGGCGTAACTTACAACCCTTGCCCTGAGGGCTGGGGGGGAGCGTCATCCTCAAAGACCTAATTTCCAGAATTTTCAACTACGTTGAACAAAATGGCTATCTCAAAATTTTGATTGGATGTAATTGGGGAAAAGGTGGGTGTGAGAGGGGGGTTAGTTGCCCTTCAATCACTTTCGACTATTAAAAAGGGCACTAGCCCTTTGAATTTCCAATCGAATCAGCCCTTTTTAAAGTTTCTACGACAAAGATTTCTATAAAAAGCTTATATACCCCCAGGGGAAGTGCCTCTGGGGAAAAATAAATAATAATAAAACATTCGAGGCGTATGGCCTTTACTATAGGCAACTCTACAGCGTTGCCTCTGATAATAATTCATACAGATTAAGAAAACACGAGGAGGACAGGGGCCTCGGGCGCCGTAGAATTTCAAGATTTTTATGGTTTTCTCTATAATTTGTCATCTTCTTCATGCAATTCCCTTTCTTTCTTTCTTTTTCTTTTTTTAATTTGGACCGTCAAGAAAAGTTCTCCTGAAAATGCATTACTGCGTAAGAGCTTGGATTCAGATTTTGTCATTGTTTTTAGTTCTATACCTCTCGCACTCCTTTACATGAGGTATTTTGGTACTTATGTGTTGTATAATACACACTCGAGAACTTGTATTGCGAACATGAGACAATACCCGGTTTCCACAGTGTTTATACCAGCCAATTAGCTTCGGCTCGGTGGGAAACTACATTATAGATATATGTTAATTAAATATTTAGTTGGTATTTTGGTTAGCTTAGGATAGGTTAGTTTAGGTTACGTATTTAATATAATTATTATTATTATTATTATTTATTGGAAAACCCGTCATAAAAAAAGGAAAAGACGGAGCAATAAGCAAAAAAAAAAAAGCAATACACATAAACATAGGAGTTATACATGTGGTTTGTAGTGACGAACGCTGGAGCTAAGATCTAAATCAGCACTTAGAACAAATTACACAAAACAAGAAAGAAAAAAACAATTATACACTGCTCTGGAGGTACGCGACATGTTTCTTTTTTTTAGGCTCCTAAATACTGAACAAACATAAATAATATGAACATAATTGCATCAAGCCGTAATTGGTAAAAAAAAAAAACCCAAACAATCAAAAGTGAATTAAAAAAGATATACAGTAGATAATCATATTAACTAGTGTGAATATGACAAGAAACGGTAAAAACAGTTAAACGACACTTGCGCCCGTTGGTCTTGAACTCAGATCACTCTCAACAAATGATTCATTTACGCCGATATACATAAATAACAGAAACAAGGAAATTATTCAATCACAGATCCTTTTACAACTTTACTTAAAGCAATATGCTTAAAAGAACGGATAATTAATAAACAACTCTATTATTAGTAATATACGCAATATATTATCAAAAAAATAAAAAATTGACACCAAAATTGAGAATAACCAGCGTCACTTAAATTGGACTCATACGAAAAGAGACTAAATCATCAGTCAGTTTAAAAACTGCAACAATTACACTAAGCGCGAAAACAAACACTTAAAAAAAAAATAAATAAAAAAACACAACAAATACATCTTAACTAATGGGCCAATACTGACGACCAGGGATGATTCAACTTCATTAAACGGGAATTATAAGCACGAATTTGCTTTTCCACAGCTATAATGGGGTCAGCAATGCTGAATTTTCTAATCAGATAAGAATTACGCGTCCAAGAGGGAAAACGTAAAAGATATTTTGCGAACCGGAAGAAAACCTGAACGAATTTTTGACTTGTCAGAATTTGTGAGCATTTTCCAAAACGGCGATATGTACAAATAATGTGGTAGAGCGACAGAGTTAAAAAGTTTCGAAAGAAGATGGCGGTTGAACCGTAACTTATTAGTTACAAAAGAAGCATATGATAACCCAACTCTACGCTCAATGTGAGCAATTAATAGTTGTCGCGTGTGCATTACTGACGAACCAATGGGAAGACCGAGGTAGGTGATATGATCTACTGGCTTAATCCTACTATTTCCGAGAGGAATATCCCTAGGTGACGCTTGCTTCCAATTGAAGAATACAACTTCGGACTTTTCAGCATTGAACTGAAGACCTAGTTTCGCATACTCAGAATGTAGCGTTGCGAAAATCTCGCTTATGCGCTGGATAGTGTGGCTCACATTCAGAATGTCATCTGCATAACATATGAGAGATAAATCAAGACCGGCAAAGATGAATGATGTGGGAACAGCTGACTGTGCATCAAGAACTCCATTATTGAAGAGTGAAGGGGAAGAAACAGCACCTTGACGGGTACCTTTTTCAACATTGACAAAAATATTAGGGGTTGGTGCATAGACTTGAGAGCCGTCAACTTTAGCTAATGGGTGAAGTATTAGGCGAACTTTAAGACGATAATGCATGTCTCAAAGGGCTCTGATATACGAGGGGCTCACTCCACGCTTTGCTGCATGGAGTAGCATAGCGGCGTGAATGAGAGAGTCGAACGCTTTACGAACATCATGCCCAGCCAACACAAGAGTTTCACCTGATGCATCAGCATCGATCAATGCGTTCGCGACAACCGACAAAGCGTGGGCACAACCGAGACGTGGCTGGAATCCAAATTGGTTAGGTGAAACATAGCATTTTGCGTTCAGTTGGTCAATGAACAGAAGTTCAAAAAGCTTACAGAAGGTAGTAGCCACTGTTATAGGGCGGAAGGACGAGCACTGGGTTGCGAGTTTACCTTTCTTTGGAATTGGAGTGAGATCTCCGATTGAGAAAGAAGACGGTACAACTTCTTGGGTAACAATCATCTGCATCAAAAGAGCAATATGGTTTACCAGCAGCTCGCTTCCATGCAGAATGTGAAGAGCGCTTATTTTATCGATGCCAGAAGATTTCTTACGCTTTAGGCGTTGGATTGCTCGCAATACAGAATCAGCTGAAACAACAAAATTGTCGGTTGGACACCTAGACAGAAATTTATCAAGCTTATCTTCATATTCGGACTGTAGGGCGGCATCTGGTGGGGAGAATTCAGCAGAGAAGTATGAATTCCATTCGGAATCAGGAATAACTTGAGCAGATAGGTGGGCCCTAGGAGGATCTCTTGATACATTTCTCCAGAAGGAAGGTTGGGACAGAGAAGCTTGCTGGGTTGTCTCTTCAACTGTCTGGTTCATGTGGATACATAGTTCTCTTGCAAACTTTCTTTTGGTAGAAAGACGAATGTCAGAAACCCAGCCAGAGCGAGGACGGTCGCACTGGAGCCACAAATGGTACCAAAATTTGGATTTTCTCCAAGCTTCAACTAGGCTCGGATTACTGGACCAGTGCTTTGTGACACCCCGACGTATACGTTTAAGAGGTATACTGGCTTTTTCTGCGCATCGCAGAGCATGGCAAATTTGTGCAAGATAGATATCTAGCAACATCCGTATTTCATTTGCATCAACTTGCGGATTTTCCATGAGCAGCTGGAACGGAACATGAATTTTATGCAGGACAGAATTAGTTACTGCAGCAAAAAGGTCATCTTGGATATTTTCCCAATCCCTGTAAAATTGGGCGTGGGGCTGATGTGGCTGTGTAGTGGGAGTAGACTGAGCAGAGGAGCAATAAATAGATGCAGATATTGGAAGGTGGTCTGATAGTTGGAAATCAGTAACGACGTGAACAGGTGACACTTGGAGATTTATAGAAGAAACTGCATGGTCAAGGTTTGATACGTGACTTGAATGGTGTGTGTAAGTGTAATCAAGATCTTTCGGCAATATCCTAAGCCAATCGTCAAAAATACCAGACAAAATAGAAGTACGCAATAACGAGGCGTCAGTTAAATTACAGTTAAAATCTCCTATAATAATACAACACTTACCTAACAGGCGAATCTTTGAAAGGCAAGACCCTAGTTTCTCACACGCAGAAGTAAATAAAAATTCCGATCGGTCATTGCGATAATCTGTTGGGAGATAGACGTTTACAATAACATACTCTTTTACACGGACAGCAAGAAAAAAAATCACATGAATCAAAAATACTCGACCGGCACAAGGTCCTAACAAGCATCGCAATACCACCCGAGGGGCGGCCACTAGAAGCGGATCGTTTAGCGGGCACCGAATAGCTAGTAAAATTATTGTCAATTTTCAGAAGGCCTAAACTATGACTCGTCAAAAAATGCTCTTGCAAGCACAATACGTCGCAATTCGAAAGCAAACCTTTTAACACAGGAACTTTGACTAAAAGTCCACCATTAATATTCCACGAAAGTACAGCTTGCCTAGTAGTAGACACATCCATGTCATACCATGGGCTTTGCTAGTTGACTGTTGTTATTAGGACACTTTACACTGTAACAAGTATGGCCGGTAACTTTACATTCTAGACAGAACATTTTTTCCGAACACGGAGAGGCACTGTTTGAGGTGTGATCGCATGATCCACAGCGAGAGCAGAGGGCCCGATTAGAGCACTGCAAGGCCAGATGCCCAGTCTTATGACACGAGAAACAACGCTTTGGGAGATATACAAATGCATGTGCAGAAAGCTTTTCGTAGCCAACTTTCACAGAAACTTTTAAGAACTGATCCAGGTTTTGTTTTGACTCAAAGTAGACCTTGAACACTCGGGACTTTCCGCACTGTGAAACTTTCACGCAATTTGGTACAAGAGATTTTACTTGATTCTCATCGTATTCGATCGGTACTCCTTTCAGGATCCCTATAAACAGTGGGGATTTCACACTCACCGAGATACCTGAGGTACTGTTTTTAGCATTCTCGGCAATTTTATTCGCTGCACGCTTTGAGTTAACAACAAGTTTCCATTCCGAAGCCGATTTTTTAAGTTCACTTATTTCACCTGAGGCCTCAGGGCAAAGTTTATCGACGAAGTCCTTACGAGCATTAGGTGAGGTCAGGTTTGCAGGACAGTTTTTTAGTATAACGGCAAACGTAGGAGCTGGGGCAGGGTTAATTGTTACGTTGGTATAATTCTAGCTGGCCAAACAGGGCCTGAATACGTCGCATTCTCTAAAAAGCCGTCAATTTTCCGAGAGAGTTCATTAACTTTCGAGACTAAAGTAGCCGAGACTGCCTCCCCGATTGTTGGTGTTTCAGAAGGTGAGAATATAACAAAAGTGGGAACAGGCAAATTATCTTTTGCCGCCTGATTTAACTGTTTACAAATGTCAAATACATTATCTTCATCCTTTACACTTTTCACACATCGGCTCTGAATATTCAGCTCCTTATACAGAAACTCTTTAGCACTGATAATAGTACTATGATCAAAAAAACTTACAGCTTTTCCGATAATCAGATCAATTTTCGCACCATCAAGCATAGATCTCGTGACAAAGTTCAGTAATGGGTTTAAAATAATTTTCGTATTTTGATCGGTCATTGCGCAATCTAATTATCATAGCCAGGGACAGTCGAGTATTCCAATCAAAATATTTATGTAGTAGGTCAATTAATATGTAGGTCGAATAATGTAATCCAAGTTCAAGGTGAACTATTTTCAAGTCCAAATCTGATTATGAAATAAATTCAATAAAAACCATAGGGAATCACAAATGTCTTACTATATTAACAGTTTTACTGTATGAATGAGATTATATCCAAAAAGAGGTGTTTTCAGTATGACCTCTCAATGTAGACTGCTCTCTGGACGGCCCCCCCTTCCATCATTCGTTGTTGTAGTTTTCATAATTTTGTTACTAAAGTATTGTATTTTCATCATATTTTGTTTTATTTCATTAGCATTCACCAAACTTCACTTCCCGTGTGTGTATTATGTACAACATAAGTACTGCATTATGTAACACATAAGTACCTGTATTTTTCCATGTCTTCCACCTTAGGGTATTTTGAGGATTCGATAAACCTCATTCCCAGATAAAAAAGAAAATATTTTAAAATTGGCTCTAGCTTAGAAAATAATAGTTTTATAAAGTATATAGTTTTTTTAACCCTAAGAGTATTCCCTCTGTCTAGGAAAATATAAAAAAGAAGCCAAATTTTCTTCTGCTGTTCCTGTCAAAGCAGAAATGGGTCCAGGGAGTGGGGAAGGGGGCTGCGGTCTTCCAAGATTTTCTGTTTAAAAAAAAACTTTATGAATTTTTTTTTTCGTTTGGGTTCATGTTTAAAATTTACACTAAAAAAGTGTGTTTGTCTCTAATTGCTGTCCAACTTGATTTTCTAAGCAAAACGATATATATTTTTTTCAAAAAAATGAAAACAAAGAGGGACATTAGCACTCAAAACGAACCGAAAGTATTTCGTAATGAGGAGGGCTTTCTCCTTCTTAACGCTTTTCTCTTTACGCTAAAGTTTTATAGTTCAAAGCTGAAGGCATTTATGAGTGCAACAAAACTAGTTAGTGAGGAACTGCAAGTGCTTACCGATCATCTTTGAAAATATTTAAAATAAAAATTTACTCTTTCATGCAATTGTATGTTAACAAGCTTCCCAATTCTTAAGGCATCGTGAACTTTTTATGCCATTCGTATTGCCTTTTTGCTTGAGCAGTCGTTCTTAAAGTATTGGGGGCAAAAAGCTAAACCTTAAAATATTAAACAAAAAAAACGAGTTTTTTCAACTGAAAGTAAGGAGTAACATTAAAACTTAGAACGAACATAATACGTATATGAGGAGGGTCGCCCCCTCCTCAATACCTCACTCTTTACACTAAGGTTTGACTTTTTGTTCTAATTATTTAAGAATGAATCCTGAACCACAAAGGCGGTTTAATTAAAATAGTAAGTTCTTTTAAAAGTTCTAAAGAAGACTTTAGCGAAAACATCAAGGCATTGAGGAGGAGTGACTTCCCTCATATATATAGCAATTTCTGTTCGTTTTGAGATTTTAATATTATTCTTTACTTTCAGTTGAAAAAAACATTTTTTAAAATTTAATTTCTGATCTTTTTTTTAAATAATACAGGGAAATCTTACTCCCCCTCCATGGAAAATTCCCTTCCCCACGAAAAATTGCTCCATGGAAAGATCTTACCACGTAACCCCCACTCCATCCCCCTCCACCAGAAAAATCTCTCCTGAAAAATGTCTGTATACTTCCCAATAACCTAGTTCATAGCTTGCAGCCCTTCCTCCGAAGACTGTGGGGGTTAAAGTCATCTTCAAAGACATAGTTATTATATTTTTCGACGGTTTTGAAAAAATGGCTATCGCAAAATTCTGATCAGATGAATTTGGGAAAAATGAGCGTGGGAGGGGGACTAGCTGCCCTCCAATATTTTGGTCACTTAAAAAGAGCACTAGAACTTTTGATTTTAGATCAAAAGAACCCTTTCCCGATCTTCTACAATCACTGGTTCGATATGATCACCCCTGGGAAAAAAACAACAGAAACAAATAAACACGCATCCGTGATCTTTCTTCTGGGGAAAAAAAGCAAAATTCCATGGTTTTCACATAGGAGCTTGAAACCTCTACAGTAGCGTTTATTGGGTTGCGGAATCTGGTGGTGTGATTTTCATTAAGATCATTCGATGTTTTTGGCATGTTTCCCCCTTTTTCAAAGAGTGGGCAAATTTTCTCAGGTTCGTAACTTTTGAAGGGTAACAAGTAGTGATGCACCTATTGATGGAAAGGATATAAGGCCTGGAGCATGAATATACAGTGTAGTTTCACGGATACATGGCTTACCATGGTCAGTCACCTATTACTACAGACGGTACATGCCTTACCAGACAGGTTTCTGAGGCAACACGCATTTTCTAGCCCAAACAGAGATGTGTAAGGAATTACATAAGAATATAGAGTGTAGTTTGAACGGTACACACCTTACCACGGGCAGTCATCTCTATATCCGACAAGTAGTTGCATAATATGGCTCAGCAGGTTCATTCATCTATCACTAGAACATGTTTTTTTCTGGGTTCAATAGCCAAAACTTGACTTCCTCATATCGTATATTCAAAGATGGTCTTTTTGTAAAAATACTGGTTTTTCACCTGGAGGGCTTACAATCATGTTTTTTCACTATAAATAAAGACGCAATTGGTCTTTCTGCATTAGTTGAATAAAAGAACTTGAAATAAGGCCTTAATAGTTAAATTTATTCATTTTCCAATGGAGAACTCCAAGAGGATTAGAGTGAGTAGATATTTATTATTCTTTTTATTCGAAACGTTTTTCGTTATAGCTGGCTTTTAACTATCTGTCATCTGGCTTTATGATTGAAAAGGGGACTAAATATCTTTCGTGAGTTTTATAGCAGCTGTCCAGGTATAATGGGTATTTTGGCTAAAAGGCTTCTTAGCTAGCTCGAAAAATATCTCGTGCGTTTGTAACTGGAAAATGACATACATTCTTTCCTTTTATCCCATGTTGCGTCATGCTGTCGTAGAGTGGGTGAACAGCGCCCCTCCCATTAATATTCTGAATAAATAAGAAGAACGGACTAAATAATCAAAAATTGTGTTATTTTTTCTTTTATCATATGCTGAGCTATGCTATTGTAGAGGGGGTGAACAGCACCCCCATTAATATTCTGAATAAATAACAAAAACGGACTAAATAATCAAAAATTGTGATATTTTTTCTTTTATCATATGTTGAGCTATGCTACTGTAGAGTGGGTGAACAGCGCCCCTCCCGTTAATATTCTGAATAAATAACAAAACGGACTAAATAATCAACAAACGGTGTTATTTCATTATGCTTCATATTTAAAATATAGATACTTTAAGTTCCAAATAGAAGTGAAGTTCTTTTTTTCTATGAGTTTTAAGATGATTGTGATTTAAGCCTTTAAGGTTACAAGTTACCTAGTGAGAAAACTAAAACTAATTTTTTATTCTAGGATGTGAATGTTCAAACCCCCGAGCAAAAGCGAGCGAAGTTAGATGTCGCCCCTGACAACAATGATAGGCACTTAATACAATCCTGAACTCGATGAGCCCGACTATGATCCGCTACGTACCCCTTTCGGATGGACAAGGGGTTTCTAACGACCTACCTGCAATTTCTTACGTAAGTCCATTTATCAGATACTTTTCAAGTTTATAACGCGCTCACAATTTCGCAAAAGCATATTCTCCCTTAACTAACAGGAAGCAATTATCTTCCCATCTCTTAGTCCGCATTACATTCTAAATATGCTACAAGATTAATCCGAGTTATAAATTGCCATTATTGTCAGCGATTGCTTAAAAACTATAGTTATCTAATTATGAGACATGAAGTTGTGTGTGTGTGCGTGTCTTGCAACTCATGGGCTACATATAGAGAAGAAAAGGGGGATAGGAAAAAAAAGAGTAGGGGTGTTGAAGAAAAGAGAGGAGGATGGGAAAAAAGAGAGGGTAAAAAAACTTAATCAGATAGTGTCTTTACTTTGTTACATGACTTTAGGTAGTTATTTAGTACCTGGTAAACACGTGAGTAGAACTGTATTGAAATGCTTCACGAGAAATAGTTTATCGCTTCTAACCTTTATTTTTTTATCGTACTTTATTTTATTAGCATGCATAATTCAATTGCTTTGTGCCAGGTGGTATAGGTAATTTTGACTAAAATCGTTCTTAACTAGCTCGTAAAAATATCTCATGCGTTCGTAACTGGAAAATGCCATACATTTTTTTCTTTTATCCCATGTTGGGTTATGCTGTTGTAGAGGGGGGTGAACAGCGCCCCCCATTAATATTCTTAATATATAACAAATAGACTAAATAATCAAAAATTGTGTTATTTTTTCTTTTATCGTATGTTGAGCTATGCTATTGTGCGCCCCTCCCATTAATATTCTGAATAAATAACAAAAACGGACTAAATAATCAAAAGCGGTGTTATTTCATTATGCTTCATATTTAAAATATAGATACTTTAAGTTCCAAATAGAAGTGACGTTCTTTTTTTCTATGTGTTTTAAGATGATTGTGATTTAAGCCTTTAAAGTTACAAATTACCTAGTGAGAAAAATGAAAATAATTTTTATTCTAGAACGTTGATGTTCAAACCCCCGAGCAAAAGCGAGCGAAGTTAGATATAGCCCAAGACAACAATGATAGGCACTTAATACAATGCTTGAACTCGATGAGGCCCACTATAATCCGCTACGTACCCCGTTCGGATGGACAGGGAGTTTCTAACGACCTACCTGCCATTTCTAACGTAAGTCCATTTATTAAATAACCCTATATTTTTATTTAGGTTTATAACACACACTCACAATTTGCAAATTCCTTTTTTTAAAACAAGTGGTGTATTATATAACTGTCAAGCCTTGATTAACCATAGATGGCGTTCATGTGGGATAGTTAAAAAATAATTGTAGAAAGCAGATTAGCGTGCGTGTATTTACTCAAGGGGCTAATTATTGAAGAAAAAAGAGTATTGGGGGGGTGAAAAAAATAGGTTATCGCTTCCTAGTGAGGTATTGGCAACTCTATGACAGATATTTTTTTTATAGTACTTCCATTTATTTTATAAGCATTAGCCAAACTGTACGTTGTGTATGCCTACCAACTAGTAAATATGTATCGGGCTTTTTTCTGCTCAATTTTTTCAGTGAAATTAATAACGTAAAAGAGTAAAATATGAAATTGATTAGGGTGACTGCAGGTACCTTACATGACTGTAATGGGCGTGTGTTTAGCCAATATAATGCTAGGAGGGAAATTAAGTTTTGACGGGGTGAAAAATTGGCATAGTTTTCGACTTCATAAAATAGTGGATATTGCACATGGAAAATAAATTCTATTCTTATAGATTAAGATCAATGAATTAGCGCCACCATCACCATCAGCTCAAGAAGCACTTATTTGCAGTGAACCTGCACCAGCCATTACACCGCCAGTGGATTTTAGAGATGTTGATGATACTTTAGTTGTTGTTGATAATATGGAGTGGGAAAGTGGCTTTCTAAATGACTGTTTTGGGGACATGGCCAGCCTAGATGACTTAAGTTGTGATATTGATATGACTGAGGATCTGGAATGGACAAATAGATTTATGAATGAGTATTTGGGTGATAGTAGTACAAGTGCATCTAAACCGGGTCCTCATAAAGAAATTCCCCCACAGGAAAATACAGGCTGGCTAGATCAACTATCCCCAAATACCCCGGAAGCCATTTTAAGTGATTTGGCTGATTTTACACCAGGGATAACTGATGCAATTGAACAGACTGGGGGTGGTGCGATTGAGGATTCTATGCCACCCCCCACCATTGAGGTTAACGATAGTAGTAGTATTAGTGAAACAGTACCCCCATCAACATTAAAACTTCCAGATCTTTTCATTTCTAACTCTGCCTTGCACCATACAAATGTCTACTGCGTGAAATTCGGTGACCCCTTTAACTCCTTAATGTCAGGGGATATAATAACACATCCCCTGGATATTACTCATTTATATGTCAACAAGATTCGAGCCCTTCTTGAACAACAGATGGGGGTGGGGAGGGAGGGACAGTTTAAAAACATCAATAGCACTAAAAAAAAATTTTAATGAAAATGCGAGTGAGCTCTATTCAAAATACTTGCATACAGAGATGTTAGCAATTCGCCCGCATTTATCAAATTATAAGGAGGTTTTTTTAGGTTGGGTAAATAGCATTGTAGCTAAACTGGATAATTATAACGAGGGGGTAGTGGGTCGGTTTTTTTATTTATTGAGAGTTTAAACGTTAACATCTGTAGATTTAAAAAGGATTTTTTAAGGGGTGGGCATAGGGAGAGGGCTATAGTTTTAAAATACCATTCTGATTTAGAGGGTTGTAGGGGGATACAACGAATCTGTTTCGATACGAGGTTACAGTGTTTTAAGTATGCATTTTGAATTGCCACCTATAGACCTCTGCGCGAGTTGGAAGAAAAAGTTGGACGAATTAGCTGTTAATGGGAGGGAGGGGTCAAAGTTTCCTAAGGTAGATTTTAATTGTTTAAATGGTCAATTTTCTGTAGCATTAAAAGGAATAGATATTTTTGAGCGGGCTAATGCACATTCAAAGATTGGTGTTACGGTGTTGCAGTATGAAACAGAATTTGAGGAGGGTCAGTGTTCTGATAAAAAAGGTGTATTATTTCCAGTGAGGGCTCCGTCCATTGAGTCAGTGGAGCATTGGGTTTGGCTTCTATACACGCCACCCACAGAGCCTGATTCAATTGGAAATTTTAATCCAATTACAGATTTTAGTAGGGTTTTGGGGGAGGGTAAAAAACAGAGTGCACGTCACTATTGTCCAACATGCCTGTCCCGATTTCGGACTGATGTAAAGTTAAAGCATCACATGAGACACTGTAAACGTCATGGATACCAGGCTGTGGAAACGGTAAGCGGAGATAGAGCGATCTTACGTTTTAAGAATTTCCAGAAGATGCTCCTGCAGAGCAATAAGATCGCTTTGGGCTGGGAAGCGAGACTCACAGAAGTGTACGATTCGTCAAATCCAAATCGTGTTAAAATACATGAAGCCATAGGGGTCTCTTAAGCTCACGCGCAACGAGATTCCAGTAATACTATGCAAGTGTTGGATGTAGTTGAGTCGTTGGGGGTGAAGACTGCATGCGCTCTGCATTGACTAGTCTAATTAAAACAGCAAATGGTGCAATTTCGCGCCTTTGTTATACAAACTATCCTATGCTCCTATCACCAGATGACAGATTGGCCATTAAAAATCGTACAATATGTTGGGTTTGCAAGGGGGAATTTGATGATGGTGTTGGGAATTGGGGAAAGAGGAAGGTGATCGACCATGATCCTTTGTAGCAGGAAATTACATCGGGAGGGAGTAACTTTAGAGGGGTTGCACATCAATCGTGCAATTTAAACGTTAGACAGCAATATTTCGTACCGGTTTTTATACACAATTCCAATTACGACTTAAAGTTTTTTACTGGCGTTGGTACGCATTGCCAAGGGTGGAGTTGTAGATAACGCATGGATAGATGGTTGTTTTTCATATAATATCATACCCAAATCATTGGAGAAGCTACTGCTGCTAGAATTCATGTGGAAAACAGTTGACAAGGGTAACACGTGCCTGAATAAAATGCGTTTTTAGACTCTTTCAGCTTCTTCCCCAAGTCCTTAAGTCAATTGATTCAGGTACAGAAAAGCGATAATTTTGATAGATTCCCCCTCCTTAAACAGCGCTTCCCCGATGATGAAATGTATGATTTATTAACGTGTAAGGACATTTATGCATATGATTACTACAACTCTGCCTCGAGGCTAGATGAGGTGTCATTACCGCCCATTGAAGTTTTTTACAATTCTTTGACTGAGAGTGAGTGCACCACTAGCGATTATGAATTTGCTAAGAGGGTTTGGGCAAAGGATGGGTGTAAAATTGGGTTGGATTACTGTAAACTATACTTGGCCAGTGACGTACTCACTCTTCTGGACATTGTATGCCAAAATACGGATAAAATCTAGAAGGAATTTGGGTTGGATTTAGGGTATTATTTTTCCACTGCTCATCTGGTGATGGACTTGATACTTAAAATCAGCAAAGAAGAAATAGGTCTGATCAAAGATGTGGATCAGCATCTGTTTGTAGGGAGATCAATGAGGGGTGGGTATGTTTTTCACGGGGACCGTATCATGAAAACTGATCCGACCAGACAGAACACCGATGAAAATTCAGACGCAGTTTTTTTGGATATGAATTCTCTTTATCCATCGGCAATGTCTCACTACTGTTTGCCGTTTGGCAATTACAAATGGCTTAACAATTCACGTGCTTCGAATTTCCCCAACATTGCTACCGTTGAGGAGAATGGGGCACAGGGATGGTTTTTTGAAATTGATGGTGAAATACCCATGGAAATCCATGACTCGGTAAAAGACTTTGTTTTCCCGTGCATAAATAGGCCGGTGGGTAGGGACTCTCTGAGTCCCTACAATTTATCTTTGGTAGAGGATGGGAGTATGGACTGGGTGCCTTTAAAGCAAAATCTTATTGCCGACCTCAACCCGAAAACAGAATGTCGTTATACATCATGTGCTATTGAAATGGATGGTGTCCAATGGTTTCAAAGTCACAAAGATTCATAGAGCCCTCCAATTTGACCAAAAGCCTTACATGAAAACGTTTGTTGACACCCTTGTCAGTAAACGTTCACAAGCGAAAACGAAGGTTGAGAAGGAAATCTATACACTCATTTTGAACACAGCCTTCGGTAAAATGTGCGAAAGCGTACGAAACAGAAGTCGTTGTGACATTGTAACCAATCCCAAAGATTTTGCTCGAATCATTGCGGATCCAAATTTCACATCGTTCACAATCATAGACTCTAATATGGTGCTCCTACATCGTAAGAAAAGAATCATTGTTTTAAATAAAAATATTGCAGACGGGAGTGCAATAACGGAAATATCTAAAAAAACTCATGTTGTCATTTTATTATAATGTATGCAAGGTACAATGGCCGATTAAGGGACAAGTTCAAGTGTATTACGGGAACACTGGTTCACTCCTTTAAAAGTTAAAACTGAAAATTTATTAAATGATTTGGAAAATGGTGAGTACATTAGCTCACGAATTGACTACACCAACTGGAATGAATCCCTCTATCCAGAGCTAGTGAAACGCCAGGCCCCAAATCAATTGTTAATGTCAAAATCTGAAACGGGAAGTGATCTGATATACAGTGGTGTGTTTCCTGGGCCGAAGGTATACTGTGTGGAAACGCACAACAAGGATATCAGGCAAGTTTGCAAGGGGGTACTTACACACTTTGTAAAAAATAATTTCGATATGAGTGTCTATAGAAACTGTGTGGAACGTAGTTTACTTCTAAGAGCGAAAGTCATGGCGATTCGCTCTTTACAATTTAAAAACTACACAGTTAGAGTTGAGAAAAACGCCATGTGGGCCATATCAGACAAAGTCTATGTACTTGAGGATGGTGTGAAGGTACTACCACACGGTCACTATTTAATCTCAGACCTAGTTGAATGTGTAGAGTATAGAAAACAACTCGGTCTGAAAAAATTAAATTAAATTCATTCATAGTAAAAGGTGGGTGGTGGGTGTTTAAATTTTTTTTCTTTTTACCAAAAAATTTTCAAAATGTGTGCAAGGCAGAGCAGTTACATCTTCTTCTTCATAATATCCACTTTATATAGTTATTTAATGTTCCATGTCCCAGCCCGGCCTGGCCTGCCGCAGCGGGCCCCGCGGTGCTTCCCGGCCGCCGCAGCGGCCGCCCTCGGCCTTCGACCGCCCCAGCGGCCGCCCCCCAGGGGGTGGAGGGATCCCATTTCAAATTAGAAAAATATGATATTATTTTAAGTATATTTTTTAATAAATGTTGTATTTTTTATAAATAAAAAAATAAAGTGTATTTATTAAATATAAAGTCTGTGTGATATTATTTTAAGTGTATTTTCCTGGTGCCTATTTCTAATATATGTTTATATTTTTCTTATAAATAGATAAATTTAAAAAATGTTAAGTGTATTTTTCTTGTTCAAAGTGCCTTTTTTCTGTAATGTATTATTTGTAAAGGGCTGCTACTACTACTTTTACGTTAATAATAAAAGAAAATATGATTCTTTATTGATTTTGTTCTTCTTCTCATTATTCTTGAACGGAGTAGCAATAGGGAAATTATTTAGTCATTAGACATCTATAGTCTACAGTTAGTTTTAGGCGAGCTGTTGAAGGGAACAGCAATATGTATCATTTTAAAAAAGCCATTCAGATCGTTTCTGTGTGGTCCATCTATGCCAGGCAAAACGACACTCTTAACTAAAATAATTAAAAATTGCGATAAAATATTTATTGAAAAGCCGAAAAAATCTAATATTGCTATAGTATTTGGCAGGAGTCATACAATAAGATAAAAACTATTACAACATCAGTGCAGATACAATTCATACAGGGGCTTGATGTTTTCAACATTATTGAGCCAAAATCTTGGCTGATTATTGACGATTTAGCTAAATCTATTGAACAATGGTCCCAGGAAATGCTACAATTGTTTACCGTTCGCTCTCATCATTTCCGTTACTCTAGTTCTACGAAATCCCTTTCATCAGAGCAAATGTATACAAACACTTGCTTTGAACTGCACCTACTATATCATCTACAGGGTTGTTCGTGATTCTAGCTCGCTACTAGCTTTCAATAAACAAATATACCCCGGTGCCCCCAAATTTCTACTTTCAGCGTACAATCAGGCAACTAATAAACCCTACGGCTACATCCTATTGGATCTTAATCAGAATACACTCGAGGATTTACGTGTAGTCACAGATATTTTTGACAATGAAATTACAGTATATCTCCCCGTGAAAAGTAAAAAAGGCTATTAGTTGCCATCATGACACTGGGGAAACTACATGAAAATAGACATTCATTTTCCGTTCTATGCACATCAAAACCCCCACTTAGGAAAGCCATACTCAAACATGGTATTGACAATGATTTCATTAATCTAATATCTGAACTTTGTTTAAATTTAACCGAAGGCAATGTTCATCTGCCAGAAGTAGTTAAGCAACAGGCAAAGCAACATTGTTTCATTGTACGTGCATTGGCCTGTAAAAAGAAAGGGAAGAGTTTTAAAAGGAAACGTCTTCTTCAACCGGGCGGTAGCTTTTTACACTTTTACTGCCAATAATTGCAGGACTTGTAAACAGTTTTCTCTAGATGGCTAAACCCTATAAATTGACTCCAATAGAACTCGCTCTCTCACCCGTGGAACACTTTGAGGACAATCTGAGTAAATTCATTGACAATGAGAATATTAAGGATGATAAAAAAACTGCTTTTATTTCAAGATGCACTACGCCGAGTGGAGAAACACAAGCCCTATCATGCGAGAGCCCGTGGCATTGATCACAAAAAAGAACCATCTCCACAGGATTCTTCTTCTATCGCTGGTGGAACACAGTTAAAAAAGGAGGAATTGGATTCAATAGTGTCGAGCATTGGAATTCTAATGCCGCACTCATATCGTGAAGAAAGTAAACGACTCATAACATATCTCATGGAAAGTGGTCAAGATCATATTCAACTTGATAACAATGGGAAAGGGATTATAATTCAGGACAAGAGCTATAATCTACTTGATTTAATGTATGATATGGTTACAAATCGTAAAAGACTTTTATCATTTGACACTCATCAATACAACTTTCTAAATACATTAAACTTCCCCAAAAGCTTTATTAGCAATAGGCAAATTCTAAAAAAATTAAATGAATATGCTCCCTCGTCGTCAACATTAAAACAAGAAGAAGAAGAAGAAGATTTTAAATCAATCTTTGAGAATACTAGCACACCTAGTGGAAACATTGATTTGACAATGAGGAGGAGCACACCACTGATAGCTAGACAAAAGCGACGACGTATGAAGTCAACCTCACCACCACCAACATCACCCACTAGTATACAAAAGGGTAGTGGACGTTACACTACGTGTTTACGCTCAAAATGGTTGAAGTTCTTAAACGTGTTTATGAAAATATTGGTGAAGTGGGAAGTTTAAGCTCCCCCACCACTCTTTCCAAAGTCACTGGTGTTCACACTAAAAGTGTACAAGACTATCTACAAAATGAATCAAGTTACACTCTGCATAGAAATCATAGGCTTCGTGCTAATCATTATCGAAAAACTAAAGCCTTTTCCCCCTACATATAATACAAGCAGATCTCTTAACTCTAGATGAGATTCAAAGACGTCTAAATACACCGTACAAGTACGTTCTATTTGCAATCAGTGTTTTTAGTCGCTATGCATATGCAATTCCATTGCGGTCAAAGAGAGGTGTTGAAGTTGCTCAGGCTATGGAAAGTATTCTCGAACAGGATTCGTATAAAAAAATTCAAATGGATCGCGGTAGTAAATTTGTTAATCTCCATGTTGAAAAATTACTAATGAAATATAATACACTGCTCTATCATAGTCATAGTCCTATAAAGGCTGCATTGGCCGAACGATTGATAAGAGCTATTCGACTTTTAATTTCCCGATATTGTATATTAAAAATTTACCTGCATTTCTTCATGATGTAGATAAAATCATGTTGATTTGTAATCAACGGCCTTTTCGATCACTGTCCAACTCAACCCCAACGGAAGTTCATCATTCTGATCATAATACATTTGATACCTTTCTTAAACAATATTCCAATGAAACGATTGCGAAGAAAAAATTCAATGTTTGTGATACAGTTCGAATTAATAGAACGACTAGTGTTTTTGAAAAGGGCAATTACTTGTGGTCCACTGAACTTTTTAAAGAGGCAAAAATCCTAGACACAAAACCCATAACTTATCGTCTGGGAGATACCAAAGATGAAGAGATTCTCGGCGGCTTTTATGACTATGAACTACAAAAAGTTAAAAATAATAGTGAAATCTATCAAATTGAAAAGATATTAAAGACTCGTACTCGCAGGGGTAAGAAACAGTTACTTGTTCGGTGGCTAGGATACAACTCTGATTTTGATTCTTGGATCAGTGTTGAAGGTATTGACAATGCCCAATGATTTTTATGTAACATTTATGTCCAACGTCTGCGATCCTCTCTACAATGTCTTGAATACAACAAGTGATTTTTGGACGAAACTCTCCCCCACCATCAAATTCGATGACGGAAAGTATAAAGTGGCTCTTGTCGACTGTATTCTCAAGAATACATATGATATCCTGAGAAAGGGTCGTGTGTATGATATAAAAGTTATACCATTCGATTGGCCACTCTTTGTCGAGTATGAATGGGTTGATGCACTTAAATCTAGTGTATGTCCACAAGTCAGATTGAAATATAAAGAATATGGTACTATGACGGATTTGTGTCGTACAATCAATAGAAAAATCTCATATCGTAGGAATGGTACATTCCATTTTAATTATTCAATAGAACACAATAGGATTTACATTACCTCACCTGTTGACACTGAAATGATTCATCTCAATGATAATCTGAGAGATGTTCTTGGCTTTAAACAGAAAAAATCAGTGGTAAGAACGCTGGTACTGTTAACGGGATGGATCAAGTTGTTTTTGCTGATTATCCACCTGGTTTCGCCTCGGCCTCTTGCATATTTCTTTGTGCATCCTTTATGGAAACATAGAGTTGGTAATTCAAATGTCCCCCTCCTACGTGTTCTTGAACGAAAAACAACCCATGAACATGTTCATCACTATAATATAAAGCATCTTCAGTATGGACCTGTAAACACTTCATATCTGGAACTCTGTCAGTTAACACTAGGAAGTGAATTGGGTGATCCTCTAGCAATAACAAAAGGTTTAGTTGTGATTACATGTCATTTTCGACCTATCGTCGCCACTGCCTAAAATGAACAATAGAAGAATTCCATTTATCTGTCCTGATATTGACTGCTATTATGGTGCTCTGAGTCCACGTCAAATAGGTCTTGGATTGGACTATTACAAGGTGTGTACTACAATGTCTGGCTATGGTCTTGGTAGCTGGTTTGCTAGTCTATTTCGTTCTGCACTACCCCTTGCCAGAAAATATCTTGTACCTGCTGCATCAAATTTTTCTGCCTCAACTATACAGGACCGGGGGTCGGGTAAAAATTTCAAGGAGAGTGTTAAGGAAAATACTACATCTTCAGCAAGAGCCGTTGGTGAGCAATTAAAATCTCAGCAAAATAAGAAGGGGTTAAAAATGATGTGCAGCATTCACTCATCAGTCTCTACCCAGGCGGGAAGCAAAGGACATCATCAACGACTTTTAGGAATAAAACGAAGAAGACCAAGAAGAAGAAGAAAAAGATAGTTAGATCAAAGAAGAATTTCTTCTCTTAAGATGACCTATCTCCCCCACAAGGAATCGCACCCATCAATCAGCTCCTCATTGAATCAATTCAATGCTGAAAATGTTGATGTCAGTGTCAAGTATGGCTACTATTAACAATTTCATCCTCAACAACCCCTCTCGGAAAATATATCCTTTCAGATATTTTCCAATGAAGACTATTTCATTGATTTATCATCAACATTTATTCATTTAAATGTTGCGGTGAAGAAAAAGTCAGACAATACAATTCCAACTGCTGCCGATGGTCTGTTCTATGAAAACTGTATCCTACACAACCTTTTCAAACAAATTAATGTATTTATTAATGGAAAACTGGTGAGCACTAGCAATAATTTATCCAACTATGCAAGCTACATACAATTTATGATGATGACACCAAAGGCTTATAAGGAGTTGAGAGGACAGTCATTGGGCTATGAATATCGATCAGGTGTTGATACTGACGGTGAGTTAACTGCTGCAGTGACCCAGGAGTATCATTTAGTTGGAAAATTAAATCATCAGATATTCAATATATCCCAATGGTTACCCCCCCAATGTCAAGATTGACATAAAGTTGCAACTAGCTCCATCGAATTTCATTTTGAGAAACACTTGCTGCAGCACCCGATGCAAATGTCATTATCACTTCGGCAATTCTTCATGTTCGAAAACAACAGGTTATGAGCTCTGTTGCATTACCAGTGGAAAAGCTAAGATTCAATGGCAACAACATTAAACTTCTTGTCCCCCATACGATCACCAATCAACGTCACATTGCCATCGGCTCTCGTAGTTATACCGATTAATCATTTATCAATGGAGAAATCCCATCAAAACTCGCTTTGGTCTTTGTGAAGAGTGGCAGTGCCGTTGGATCCTGGACTGCATCCCCCCATGATTTTAAGTTTTTGGGTCTAAAATACCCCCCCCCCTGTGGAAAATACTCCCCTGTGGAAAATATCCCCCACGAAAAATAATCTCCATGGAGGATACCCCCCTCGGAAAGTAACCCCCGGTAAGTACCCCTCCCCCCCCCCCGAAAAATACCCCCCGTGGAAAATGGGGCTTTCTAAATTTGAGGATTTTATTTGAGTTTTGCTTTTATTTATTTTCCGTATGGGGGAAGAAATTTAGGTACTTGTGTATTATACGCCACTCACTCAAGTCTACGCTGTGTAAAACTCCAGAACAAACCGGTTTCTGTACGCGTTTCTTTCAGCTTAACGTGAGACAAGACAAAGACAAGTGACAGAATATATGGGAAATATGTAACTTGGGCTATACATTGCACATAAGAGGGGGGGGGTAAAGTATTTGGAGAGATAGAAGTCAGAAAACAATTCTTACTTCTTAATATGCAGAATAATTGTATGATACATATTTTGCATACATAGCCACTATACCCTACCCCCCCCCTAGTGTCCAAATACATAGCACGTTACACCTTGCTCTAAATCTTGATCCTCTTCCTCAAGACCTTGCTCTTTATGCTAAAATTTAGATTTTTTTCCTAATTCTTTAAGAACGATTCCTTAAATACAATGACCGTTTAATTAGAATAACACGCTTTGTTTTAAAATTCTATGAAAACAACTTTAGTGAAAAGAGTGAGGTCTTGGGGAGGAAGCAACCCCTTTCATATACGTAATAATTTCTGTTCGTCTTAAGGTTTGATGTTGCTCCTTACTTCCAGTTGAAAATACTTGTTTTTTGTTTGTTTTTTTTATTTAATTTCTGATCGTTTTTAAATAATACCGGGAAATCCGACTCTCTCTCCATGAAAAATTCCGGTACTTATGTATTATACGTCACTCCCTCAAGTTTACGATATGTAAAACTCGAGAGCAAATGTTTGGAAAGCCTTATTTTCTACGGGGGGACATTTTCCGGGGGGAGGATATTTACCGGGGATGTATTTCCCGCGGGGGTGGGAGGTGTTTTTCCCGAAGGGGAGGGAGTATTTTTCTCGGGGGGGGGGGGGGGGTATTTTCCTCGGGGAATATTTTCTGCGAGGGGCTATTTTTCGCAGGGGGCAAACTCCAGGGGGGGGGGTATTTTTCAACGGGGGGGGGGGGGTAAACGCCAGGAGGATATTTTCTGGGGGTAAATGCCAGCCATTAATTTCTGGGTCCCCTAACGCCTTTGCCTAGGCAACAGTCCTTGAAAGTATCAAGCTGATTGGAAGAAAGTATTTTGGCCCTTTTTTTGTGCCCCATTTTCAGAAAAGCTGAGCCACATCCCAGATAAAACTTCTTCATGTTTCAAATTTAGGTCTATTCCGATTTTGCGGTCTTTTTTTCGGGAGAACTAATATTTTTGTTCTATTTTTTCTTTTGCATCAGGGTCTTATTAGCTCAAGAACTTAGATATAAGTTTTGACCTGATCATCCAAAAAATTCCATCTCATTTTTGGTTGAACTATGTCCCAAGAACAATTTTTATTATATTAAGATCCTATTAGCCCAAAACCTTGGTCTGTAAGCTTTAAATTGATGAGGGATAGAAGGGCTTTTGATCCATTTAAACCTCCTTAACACTCACTCCTTCAACGAAAATATTGAAGGAGTGAAGCTTGAAGCAGTGTGGAAAAAAAGTTTTGTGGTAATTAATATGGTAATTAATAAATAATATGGTAATAGGGTAATTAATAAAAACTTTTTTGTGGGTAATTAATATGTTCTTTCTCTTTTTGTGAATTGGAATCCTCTTCGCCTCAGCTTGAGTATGTAAGTTTTGAGCCGACGAGAATTAGTACTTCCGATCTTTTTGAAGTCCCATTTCCAGAAGGAGGTCTTACCTTAGCCTAAAACGTTTCTTGTAGAGTTCACTCTAGCCAGGGACTTACGGATTTAAATTTCAATCTATTAAGAAGAAGAGTTTCTCCCAAAATTTTCAGGGGCGTTAATACTTGTGAGTGCGTGTGTCTGAGTAGGAATTGGAGTCCTTTTGGCCCGAGGACTTCGGGTCCAAACTTTGAGTGACCAGGGAAACTTTGAGTCTTTTTGTGCCTGTGCCACTTTCGGGGACTGAGCCTGTGCCACTAAACAATTTTCATAACATTAGGCTCCTCTTGGTCCAGGATTTACTGCTACAAGTTACGAAGTGATCAGGGATATCAAAGTTTATCTTCCTTTTCTCGGACCCCCTCCGCCTCCATTTAGACATTGTGGTCTACTTTGCCATGATAATAATCCTTGGAAGTTTCAAATTCACCGAAAACATGTTTGACCTTTTTTGGTCTACAGTTTTAAGGGGGCCCGTATCCTCAAACAAAAATTTGTCTTCTAAATAAGGGTTTATATAGTCAATGATTTTAAGTTTGGAGTTTCAAGCTATTCAGGAGCCAAACAATGGCCCTTTTTAGGGCCCAATTTTCAGAAGTACTAAGTTTTTTTTCAGTTTCAATGCCCATTGGGATCTTCTTGACACAAAGGAGTCTCATATACAGGTTTCAAGCCAATTAAAAAAAAATCTTCTTACCCAACTAATTTTTGTTTCATGGCCGAGGATACCTTGTGGGGTTTGAGTTTCAAGCCGTTTGGAGAAAAAAAGGCTTCTGGGCCTGTTTTTCGGGAGGGGGATTAATATTTATCCCTTTTATTTATTGTTCATTAGGGTCTTTTTGACTAAAAGACTTGGATATAAGCTTTGAGCTGACCAGAGAAAGTTTTCGGTCCGTTTTTGGGTCCCATTTCCGGGAAGACCACGCAACTAAACTATTTTTTGTTACATAAGATTCCTCTTGCACCAGGGGTTCACACAGTTTCAAACTGATTGGGGGAAACACATTTTTGGTCCATTTTCATGCCCCCTAGCATCCATTTTCCTCCCCAAAAAATTTAGTACCTTATTCTAGGCATCCATTTTTGAAAGTTTCAAACCGACAAAGAAAAAGTTTCTTGGACCATTTAAGGCCCCATATTCTGGGGGCCAGCGCCCCTAGATTTTCGGCTATTCTGGTTCTATTTCGGGTGAGCCAAATTTTGCTTTGCATTTTTCTTGTGTATCAGGGTCCCCATGGGCAAAGGCCTTAAGGATGGGAGTTTCAAATAGATAAGAAAATAGCCAGGCGCTTTTTAGGGTTCATTTCTAGTGGGTCTGTGTCCCAAACTAAAATCAGTTTTGTATATTATGGTCCCCTAGGCCCACAGTTTTAAGTTTCAACCTGCTCAGAAAAATAAAGCTTATCATACCTTTGTTAGGCCGTGGTTTCTGGGTTCCCGCGCCTCAAGATTTTTGGCTTCTCTGATTCTATTTCGGGAGAGCCAAATTTCGCTTTTCGTTTTTTTTTCTTGTTTATTAAGGTCCCTACTGCAAAAGGACTTAAAGATAGGAGTTTCAAAGAAATCAGAAAACAACCAGGCCCTTTCTGGGGTTCATTTCTGGTTTGGCCATTGTTCCCAAACTAAAATTAATTTCAAGGAGGCACACTTGTGCCTCTATAAAGAGGCGACCCACCACAATGTTAAGCGATTTCAGGTCCTAGAGGTTGCAGAGAGACGGCGGTGATCGCATTTTGTAGCCCAAGCTCAAACTAAGAAACGTGCAAAATTTCATCCTCCTCCGACTTTATCTTCATGGGGTAAACTGGGCCGGAAGTTTCGACCCTCCCACCACAGCCCCCTTTAACATTGTCTGATTGGGCTGAAATTTAGAGGTTAAGCTTTCCTAGGGCCCGGGAGCTTATCCTCGAAATTTCAGTTCAATCCGATCACTCCTTCCCTGTTTTCAAACAACCAAATATAGCCACTAAAAGTTCATTTCTCTTTTTTTTTTTTCTTGTTATCCACGCCTACAGGCCACAGTTGGCAACTGATCCGGGTGAATGAGGACTCATTCGAAGCAGAATTCGACCTGTTAGGGCCTTTTGATATTTTCAGACCGAAAAAATTATCCCCCGAATTTACATTTACGAAAAACCTCGTTTTCCTATAAGAGCCCGCTATAAGCGGGCTCTTATCGTTTTCCTATAAGAGCCTGCGAAAACGCGGGCTCGTTTTCCTATAAGAGCCCACAAGCTGTCAAATCAGCTAACAGTTAGTCAAGCAATAATAAGTAATAAACTGTACAAAAACGTGCAGAAATTATTTGAAAAAAACTACGTTTTCTAAAGAGTTAAAGAGGCTGAGTTACAAGGTCGAACCTTAAAACGTACAGGGATTAGGAGGCACAGTTGGGGGGCTGACGCCCCCCAAACCCCCCGCTTTCGCAGCCTTTAAATAAAAAAAAAAGATTTTTAAACTGAAAGTAAGGAGCGACATTAAATCTTAAAACGAACAGAAATTATTCCGTATATGAAAGGGGCTGTGCCCTCCTCAACGCCTCGTTCTTTACGCTAAAGTTTGACTTTCTCACAACTCTTTTTTTTAAACAATAAAAACTTTAGCGTAAAGAGCGAGGCGTTGAGGAGGGCACAGCCCCTTTCATATACGGAATAATTTCTGTTCGTTTTAAGTTTTATTGTCGCTCCTTACTTCCAGTTTAAAATTTTTTTTTTATTTAAAGGCTGCGAAAGCGGGGGGTTTGGGGGGCGGCAGCTTCGCACATTATGCAGCATATATCTATGCCAGTAGTAAACAAAGGACTAATTTCAAAGGTTCTCATTAGTGTCTTACCGGCCATTATTTCGATAAGTTAGGCAATCTTAGTTATCATACCACCTATCAACAACCATAGTAATAACTGCAACATTTATGTCATTATCAGCTGACGATTTTTGAATAAACTCGCTGCGGCATTCACGTCACGTAATTTTCAAGACTTGATCTTCATACTGTAGAACCCCACATTTTGATCCTCTTTTCGCAAAAATTGATTTTTTTGTGGCATAAATGGTAAACAACACTTTGTTGTGGTACGATTTCTTTTGTTGCTAAAAAAGGCACTATATACTGCGATTTCCAAACCCTCTTCCAAGATTCTATGACCACTGGTTTGAAACGATTGCTCTTGGGAAAAATATAAATAAAAAAAAGATACATCAGTACTCCTCATGCAAAACATGCTTTTGTTCGAGGCGGGGGACTTTAATTTTCCAACATGTGGTTTTGACCACGGTGATTATAAAGGTACGCTTTTCATTTCCATTCATTTCCATTTTCGAGGGGTCTCAGGTTCTTTTTTGCAATTTCCGTAGCTTTGTTTTCGCAATAAACTTCTACTATCAACATTAGCCGAAATAGTTGTTACCATTCCTGAATCCACTTCAAATGGTAATTTTTCCCCACTAGACACTTATTTTCGAAACGCTTTTTTAAGCTTCCGGTTACTATGGGCAGTGGTTCGCTTTTTACTAGGTTTCTGCTATTGCTACAACCACGGAAGAGATGTTTTATGACACTATAAGCAGTGGGAATGTGAAGCTTTTATAATCACCATTTCAAAAATTTAATATATTCGAGCTTCGCTTTGATGCTGCAGAAATTTGTTCTGGAAACGTGTTTCAAATTTTCTTCGTCGTCTTTTTAGAATGTGAATTTTTCTCTAAATTTAATGGTATTCCTGAAACAAATGTTAAAATTCATTATCAAAATTCAATTTTTTAACAAAAATTTATGTTGTGGGCTATTTTCCCTGGAATAAAATGTTTCTTTTCGTGTTATATTTTCCGTTTTAAAAACTCACTAAACAGATAAATTCATTTGAAATCTCACGTAGTGAGATAGACTGGACTGTTTCGAAGGCTTTATATTTATATGCTCTATTAAAGCGATGCACCTAATCTTAACATTAAGTGTACACTGTTTTGAATGTATTTTTATTGGCAACCTCAATCACCCCATGGAACTTCAATCACCCTCTGGTAATCCAATACATATTGGTTACTACCACAGTTTATATAATTATCCAGTAAGTTTACCGCAGATGATTTCTGGCTCTTCATTCTCGGTGCGAACAAAAAGCTCCTCCCACTTATTTCTGCATTAATGTCCACTTATTGGTGAGCCGGCCAAGTGGTTTTGTCAGTACTTGTTCCGTAGGTGATTATTCTTTGTCTACCCGTGAAAAGATCTAATGCCGCTTATGTTTATATCTGCAAAAACGTTCTCTGGAGCAGGGTTGCCAACTTTTTTGTCCATAAATATGTCCCCTGAGTATCCAAAATTATGTAATTTTTAGCCAAAATATGTCCATATTTCGTCTTAAATATGTCTAAAATATGTCCATCTTGAAATCTCGGAACCTAGAGGTTATTTTTCTTATCAATTGGGATATTGACCAAAAGACGCTTTGGAAACATCTTTCAAAGTGGCCAGTCAACATCAAATATATTGAAAACGAAAAAAAAACATTTAATACAAGCACAAAACTCATAAAAACAACTAAACACTAAAAATAATTTGTGGGAGCTTAAGATTAGTCTTCTAGCGAGAATTCATCTTGAAAATTATGTTCAGCATGAGAGTCAGTCTTATTTCTTCCTTTGCTAGCTATTTACCAATCGGAGTATTTCTTGCGCATTTCAAAATGTATAATCCAGGATTCGAGCAACGTTCCAGAACGCCAAATTAGTTGTTGACATGCATTAAACAACTAGTCGTTTGCATTAGAAGACAATTCCGTAATTTGGTTTTGATGTTACCAAGTAGCGTAAACTGTCTTCCAGCAGCTGCTGAAGAGTGTGGCAGGCCACATAACGTTAGCATAAAATCACAAAGGTCCTTGTATTTTTCTTTATCCTTGGCATCCTTGCATTTTCTTAGGGCAGACCAGAAAACTGATGGATTTGCTTATTCAGAACGGAAATTAAAATTTCTAGTGAGTAGAAAGGCCCCTATTGACACGATCAGTACATAATTCGGTTATCAAAAGAACGTATCTCCGATCAGTACACCAAAAATGGGCATAGAGTCCCTAGGGAGAATGATTGCGTAATCGGTCAATGACCTCTTTTCCCAAGGTCGATTTATTTGTTGTTGTTTTGGCCAAGTGCACGCTCGGGGTGAATGTCAATAATTCCCCTTAGAAACAACAAATTAATTCCCCTTTCTTGACAAATCAATCAACCATGACATCATCTGTCAGACATTAAAAAACTTCACCCAGAAACAATTCACCTTGACATCACCTGTCAGATATTAGTAAACTTTGCCCCGGAAACAATTCTGGTCGAACTCCAAAGATATTAATAAACTTCGCCCTGGAAACAATTCTCCAAGAAACTCCGGCGAATGTTCTGATCTTAGAGATGAAGAGTTTAACGCGGGAAAAGGTTTCTTAGTAATTTCAAATGTGACAGCGCAGGGATGCCAAAAACAAAAGGAACATGCAGAAATTACATTTAGGGATTATTTGGGCGAAACCGTTTTAGATATTTTATGGAATTATTTCGGCGAAACAGTTAGAGACATTTTAAAAGATGATTTTAGAAGATGTTTTAGAAGAGGTTTTGAGTGTGATCGTTATAATACACAAGTTCCATTTGAACAGTCTCGTGAGGTCCCCTACCCCAACCCCAAAGGGCTTCGACCCCCCTACCCCGACCCCGAAGGAAGCCCCCGAACCCCAAAGGTTCCCCGGGCTCCCAAAGGGTCCCCCGGGCCCCCCAAAGGGCCCCCGGTGCCCCAAAGGCCCCTGAACCCTCATTTTTTAATGTTTTTTTAAGGCTATATTATATCTTTTCAGAACAAGTTCCTTTCTTAATGTCATTCCTTAACCATTTTTACAAGTTGAAGTACCAATCCTTTCACCACAACTTTACTATAAGGCTTTTCGAATACCCCAACATCAAGCAATAGTTTTCAAAAGACATTTCAGAGCAACTTCTTTTCTTAATGTCATTCCCTAACCATTTTCCAACTTGAAGTACCTGTCCTTTTCACCCACAACTTTACTTTACAGCTTTTTAGATACCTCAACACCAAGAAATACCTTTCAAAAGGCATTTCAGAGCAAGTTCCTTTCTTAATGTCCCTCCTAAACCCATTTTCCAAGTTGAAGTACCCATCTTTTTCACCCAGAACTATACTTTTCACCTTTTTGGATACCTCAACACCAAGCAATACTTTTCAAAGGCTTTTCAGAACAAGTTCTTTGCGTAATGTCCTTCCTAAACCAATTTTACAAGTTGAAGCATCCATCCTTTTCACCCACAACTTTAAATTACAGCTTTTTGGATACCTCAACACCAAGAAATACTTTTCAAAAGGCATTTCAGAGCAAGTTCCTTTCTTAATGTCCCTTCTAAACCCATTTTACAACTTGAAGTACCCATCCACTTCACCCACAACTTTACTTTACAGCTTTTTGGTTACCTCAACACCAAGAAATACCTTTCAAAGGCATTTCAGAGCAATTTCCTTTCTTAATGTCCCTTCTAAACCCATTTTCCAACTTGAAGCATCCATCCTTTTCACCCACAACTTTACTTTACAGCTCTTTGGATACCTCAACACCAAGCAATACTTTTCAAAGGCTTTTCAGAACAAGTTCTTTACGTAATGTCCTTCCTAAACCAATTTTACAAGTTGAAGCATCCATCCTTTTCACCCACAACTTTACTTTACAGCTTTTTGGATACCTCAACACCAAGCAATACTTTTCAAAAGGCATTTCAGAGCAAGTTCCTTTCTTAATGTCCCTTCTAAACCCATTTTCCAACTTGAAGTACCCATCCATTTCACCCACAACTTTACTTTACAGCTTTTTGAATGCCTCAACACCATGAAATACCTTTCAAAAGGCATTTCAGAACAAGTTCCTTTCTTAATATCCTTCTTAAACCAATTTTACAAATTCTAAATTTTTTCTTAGGAATATTTCAGTAGTGTTTTGTTATGGTTTACCTTGTCACAGTTACATTCTCTTGATTTTTCAAAGTTCATTTTGGTTTTCTTTCGTTGAAATGAAAGAGTTGGAATATTTCAGTAGTGTTTTGTTGTGGTTTACCTCGTCACAGTTACATTTTCTTGTTTTTTCAAAGTTCATTTTGGTTTTCTTTCGATGAAATGCAAGACTTGGAATATTTCAATAGTGTTTTGTCGTGGTTTACCTTGTCAAAGTTACATTCTCTTAATTTTTCAAAGTCCATTTTGAATTTCTTTCATTGAAATGCAAGAGTTGGAATATTTCAGTAGTGTTTTGTCATGGTTTACCTTGTCACAGTTACATTCTCTTAATTTTTCAAAGTTCATTTTGGTTTTCATTCGTTGAAATGCACGAGTTGGAATATTTCAGTAGTGTTTTGTTGTGGTTTACCTCGTCACAGTTACATTTTCTTGATTTTTCAAAGTTCATTTTGGTTTTCTTTCGATGAAATGCAAGACTTGGAATATTTCAATAGTGTTTTTTCGTGGTTTACCTTGTCAAAGTTACATTCTCTTAATTTTTTAAAGTCCATTTTGAATTACTTTCATTGAAATGCAAGAGTTGGAATATTTCAGTAGTGTTTTGTCGTGGTTTAACCTTATCACAGTTACATTTTCTTGATTTTTCAAAGTTCATTTTGGTTTTCTTTCGTTGAAATGTAAGAGTTAGAATATTTCAGTAGTGTTTTGTTGTGGTTTACCTTGTCACACTTACATTCTCTTAATTTTTCAAAGTTCATTTTGGATTTCTTTCGATGAAATGCAAGAGTTGGAATATTTCAATAGTGTTTTGTCGTGGTTTACCTTGTCATAGTTACATTCTCTTAATTTTTCAAAGTTCATTTGGATTTCTTTCGTTGAAATGCATGAGTTGGAATATTTCAGTAGTGTTTTGTTGTGGTTTACCTTGTCACAGTTACATTCTCTTGATTTTTCAAAGTTCATTTTGAATTTCTTTCGTTGAAATGCAAGAGTTGGAATATTTCAGTAGTGTTTTGTTGTGGTTTACCTTGTCACAGTTACATTCTCTTAATTTTTCAAAGTTCATTTTAGTTTTCTTTCGTTGAAATGCAAGAGTTGGAATATTTCAGTAGTGTTTTGTTGTGGTTTACCTTGTCACAGTTACATTCTCTTGATTTTTCAAAGTTCAAAAGTTCATTTTGAATTTCTTTCATTGAAATGCAAGAGTTGGAATATTTCAGTAGTGTTTTGTCGTGGTTTACCTTGTCACAGTTACATTCTCTAGATTTTTCAAAGTTCATTTTGGTTTTCTTTCGTTGAAATGTAAGAGTTGGAATATTTCAGTAGTGTTTTGTTGTGGTTTACCTTGTCACACTTACATTCTCTTAATTTTTCAAAGTTCATTTGGATTTCTTTTGATGAAATGCAAGAGTTGGAATATTTCAATAGTGTTTTGTCGTGGTTTACCTAGTCTATAGTTACATTCTCTTAATTTTTCAAAGTTCATTTTGGATTTCATTCATTGAAATGCAAGAGTTGGAATATTTCAGTAGTGTTTTGTTGTGGTTTACCTTATCACAGTTACATTCTCTTGATTTTCAAAGTTCATTTTGGATTTCTTTCGTTGAAATGCAAGAGTTGGAATATTTCAATAGTGTTTTGATGTGGTTTACCTTGTCACAGCTACATTCTCTTGATTTTTCAAAGTTCATTTTGGATTTCTTTCGTTGAAATGCAAGAGTTGGAATATTTCAGTAGTGTTTTGTCATGGCTTACCTTGTCACAGTTACATTCTCTTAATTTTTCAAAGTTCATTTTGAATTTCTTCCATTGAAATGCAAGAGTTGGAATATTTCAGTAGTGTTTTGTCGTGGTTTACCTTGTCACAGTTACATTCTCTTGATTTTTCAAAGTTCATTTTGAATTTCTTTCATTGAAATGCAAGAGTTGGAATATTTCAGTAGTGTTTTGATGTGGTTTACCTTGTCACAGTTACATTCTCTTGATTTTTCAAAGTTCATTTTGGTTTTCTTTCGTTGAAATGCAAGAGTTGGAATATTTCACTAGTGTTTTGTAGTGGTTTACCTTGTCACACTTACATTCTCTTAATTTTTCAAAGTTCATTTTGGAATTTCTTTCGTTGAAATGCAAGAGTTGGAATATTTCACTAGTGTTTTGTCGTGGTTTACCTAGTCACAGTTACATTCTCTTGATTTTTCAAAGTCCATTTTGAATTTCTTTCATTGAAATGCAAGAGTTGGAATATTTCAGTAGTGTTTTGTCGTGGTTTACCTTGTCACAGTTACATTCTCTAGATTTTTCAAAGTTCATTTTGGTTTTTTCGTTGAAATGTAAGAGTTGGAATATTTCAGTAGTGTTTTGTTGTGGTTTACCTTGTCACACTTACATTCTCTTAATTTTTCAAAGTTCATTTTGGATTTCTTTTGATGAAATGCAAGAGTTGGAATATTTCAATAGTGTTTTGTCGCGGTTTACCTAGTCATAGTTACATTCTCTTAATTTTTCAAAGTTCATTTTGGATTTCATTCATTGAAATGCAAGAGTTGGAATATTTCAGTAGTGTTTTGTTGTGGTTTACCTTATCACAGTTACATTCTCTTGATTTTCAAAGTTCATTTTGGATTTCTTTCGTTGAAATGCAAGAGTTGGAATATTTCAATAGTGTTTTGATGTGGTTTACCTTGTCACAGCTACATTCTCTTGATTTTTCAAAGTTCATTTTGGTTTTCTTTCGTTGAAATGCAAGAGTTGGAATATTTCAGTAGTGTTTTGGTGTGGTTTACCTTGTCACACATACATTCTCTTAATTTTTCAAAGTTCATTTTGGATTTCTTTCGTTGAAATGCAAGAGTTGGAATATTTCAGTAGTGTTTTGTCATGGCTTACCTTGTCACAGTTACATTCTCTTAATTTTTCAAAGTTCATTTTGAATTTCTTTCGTTGAAATGCAAGAGTTGGAATATTTCAGTAGTGTTTTGTAGTGGTTTACCTTGTCACACTTACATTCTCTTAATTTTTCAAAGTTCATTTTGGAATTTCTTTCGTTGAAATGCAAGAGTTGGAATATTTCACTAGTGTTTTGTCATGGTTTACCTTGTCACAGTTACATTCTCTTAATTTTTCAGAGCTCATTTTGAATTTCTTTCATTGAAATGCAAGAGTTGGAATATTTCAGTAGTGTTTTGTCGTGGTTTACCTTGTCACAGTTACATTCTCTTAATTTTTCAAAGTTCATTTTGAATTTCTTTCGATTGAAATGCAAGAGTTGGAATATTTCAATAGTGTTTTGTGTGGTTTACCTTGTCACAGTTACATTCTCTTAATTTTTCAAAGTTCATTTTGAATTTCTTTCGTTGAAATGCAAGAGTTGGAATATTTCAGTAGTGTTTTGTTGTGGTTTACCTTGTCACAGTTACATTCTCTTGATTTTTCAAAGTTCATTTTGAATTTCTTTCGTTGAAATGCAAGAGTTGGAATATTTCAGTAGTGTTTTGTTGTGGTTTACCTTGTCACAGTTACATTCTCTTAATTTTTCAAAGTTCATTTTGGATTTCTTTCGTTGAAATGCAAGAGTTGGAATATTTCAGTAGTGTTCTGTTGGGGTTTACCTTATCACAGTTACATTTTCTTGATTTTTCAAAGTTCATTTTGAATTTCTTTCGTTGAAATGCAAGAGTTGGAATATTTCAGTAGTGTTTTGTCATGGTTTACCTTGACACAGTTACATTTTCTTGATTTTTCAAAGTTCATTTGGATTTCTTTCCTTGAAATGCAAGAGTTGGAATATTTCAGTAGTGTTTTGCTATGGTTTACCTTGTCACAGTTACATTCTCTTGATTTTTCAAAGTTCATAGTTGCAATATTTCAGTAGTGTTTTGTTGTCGTTTACCTTGTCACAGTTACATTCTCATGATTTTTCAAAGTTCATTTTGAATTTCTTTCGTTGAAATGCAAGAGTTGGAATATTTCAGTAGGGTTTTGTTGTGGTTTACCTTGTCACAGTTACATTCTCTTGATTTTTCAAAGTTCTTTTTGGAATTTCTTTCGTTGAAATGCAAGAGTTGGAATATTTCAGTAGTGTTTTGTTGTAGTTTACCTGGTCACAGTTACATTCTCTTGATTTTTCAAAGTTCATTTGAATTTCTTTTGTTGAAATGTAAGAGTTGGAATATTTCAATAGTGTTTTGTCATGGTTTACCTTGTCACTGTTACATTCTCTTGATTTTTCAAAGTTCATTTTGAATTTTTTTCGTTGAAATGCAAGAGTTGGAATATTTCAGTAGTGTTCTGTCGTGGTTTACCTTGTCACAATTACATTCTCTTGATTTTTCAAAGTTCATTTTGAATTTCACTCATTGAAATGCAAGAGTTGGAATACTTCAGTGGTGTTTTGTCGTGGTTTACCCTGTCACAGATACATTCTCTTGATTTTTCAAAGTTCATTGAAATTTCTTTCAATGAAATGCAAGAGTTGGAATATTTCAGTAGTGTTTTGCTATGGTTTACCTAGTCACTGTTACATTCTCTTGATTTTTCAAAGTTCATTTCGGATTTCTTTCATTGAAATGCAAGAGTTGGAATATTTCAATAGTGTTTTACCGTGGTTTACTTTGTCACAGTTACATTCTCTTGATTTTTCAAAGATAATTTTGGTTTTCTTTCGTTGAAATGCAAGAGTTGGAATATTTCCTTAGTGTTTTGTTGTGCTTTACCTTGACACAGTTACATTTTCTTTATTTTTGTTAGGTTAGGTTAGGTTAGATCAAATTAGGTTAGGTTAGGTTAAGTTAGGTTAGGTTAGGTTAGCCTACGTACGCGCGCGACTCACTGTCACTCACGCTTTCTAAAATGAATGAAAACACATCTCTTTTTTTCTTTTTCTTAACATTTGCTAACCCTTCACTGTTCGTCACACATTTGAAATCCTGAAGCCGCTTATAATTTTCTCTTTTCAGAATCTTCTCTTCTTTTGTTAAACTTATGTCAGTCCCTTTCCTAATCTTTTTACTGGCAGATTTACTTTTTGGGATAATATCCCCAGGAAGATTGTTCTAAATAAAAATGTAATGCATAATGAAGCTGTTCTTTAATGCTCGGTTCTTGTTATCTCAACCTTAAGTAATTGGACTGAGTTATGTGCCTCTGTGTCTGTCTTGTTGGTTGTACAATGGGGGGGGGGGAGGACAATACAAGGAAGGTCTAAGGAAGGAAGGAAGCACAGCGAATTTAGGAATGACAAAAAGTCCTTCTCCATAGGAAAACCTTGATTTGCCGTTGTTTCAAATCATTAAATGAAGTTTTAGTATACGTAGTTTGGCAGTTGTGTCTCAAGTGGTTTAAAGAACTTAATGGAAGGCATTTTGTGATCTTTTATTCAAATCACCCAAGCATTAAAAGAATTTGTATCCAGTCTCGAATGAACTTGAGGAATTACAGGGTGGCGAATGTGGTCCAAACGTCTCAAGGTTATTTTAACAAAGTAACCATTCAGTCTCGCTATTTTTGACCATTGCGCTTGCCCACTGTGAAAATTTCAGTAACTGTACCGAGCGTCCCAAATTGGAATAGACGGTCCAATGAAATTCTGATTTTTTTTGTAAATAAAATAGGCTACGTTGTCTTAAGTTTTCTCTTCAAGTTAGAATGCATTAATGAACTTGTCTATTACTGTGTATATTTTCTTTTATATTTAGTTCAGTTTAGACTCGTATACTTTTCGGAAAAGCGCAAATGACGCAGTAGGCTTTAAACTTTTAGTTAGGGAAGGGAATAGTTGCCAAACTCTTTATGTAGTGATTTTTGTTCGTTTCAAGCTTGATTTGCATATTCATTTAAGTTTTGCTCGTTTCAAGATTTATTTATTCATTTATAGTAGTACCTGTTGTGTGTTTCTTTGGCATGATTTAATTTCTGTTCGGTTTGGGTTTCATTTATGCTTTAATAGCAATTTCTGGTCATTTTGCGTTTGACTGCATTATTATAGAAATTTATTTCTTAAGTTTAATATGGCTTTTACTTTCCTTTGAAAAACTTCTTTTTCGGAATGTTTGTTTTTTCAATTAATTTCTGGTCGTTTTTGATTGCCAAAGTTTCAAGATGTTTCAAAAGTTTCAACTCTTACATTTCAACAAAAGAAATTCAAAATGAACTTTGAAAAATCAAGAGAATGTAACTGTGACCAGGTAAACTACAACAAAACACTACTGAAATATTCCAACTCTTGCATTTCAACGAAAGAAATTCAAAAGAACTTTGAAAAATCAAGAGAATGTAACTGTGACAAGGTAAACCACAACAAAACACTACTGAAATATTCCAACTCTTGCATTTCAACGAAAGAAATTCAAAATGAACTTTGAAAAATCAAGAGAATGTAACTGTGACAAGGTAAGCACAGACAAAACACTACTGAAATACTATGCAACAGTAATGAACTTTGAAAAATTAAGAGAATGTAACTGTGACAAGGTAAACCATAGCAAAACACTACTGAAATATTCCAACTCTTGCATTTCAACGAAAGAAAATCCAAATGAACTTGGAAAAATCAAGAAAATGTAACTGTGACAAGGTAAACCATGACAAAACACTACTGAAATATTCCAACTCTTGCATTTCAACGAAATGAAATTCAAAATGAACTTTGAAAAATCAAGAAAATGTAACTGTGATAAGGTAAACCACCAACAGAACACTACTGAAATATTCCAACTCTTGCATTTCAACGAAAGAAATCCAAAATGAACTTTGAAAAATCAAGAAAATGTAACTGTGACGAGGTAAACCACAACAAAACACTACTGAAATATTCCAACTCTTGCATTTCAACGAAAGAAATTCAAAATGAACTTTGAAAAATTAAGAGAATGTAAGTGTGACAAGGTAAACCATGACAATACACTACTGAAATATTCCAACTCTTGCATTTCAATGAAAGAAATCCAAAATGAACTTTGAAAAATTAAGAGAATGTAACTGTGACAAGGTAAACCACAACAAAACACTATTGAAATATTCCAAATCTCACATTTCATCGAATGAAATTCAAAATGAACTTTGAAAAATTAAGAGAATGTAACTGTGACAAGGTAAACCACGACAAAACACTACTGAAATATTCCAACTCTTGCATTTCAATGAAAGAAATTCAAAATGAGCTCTGAAAAATTAAAAGAGAATGTAACTGTGACAAGGTAAACCATGACAAAACACTAGTGAAATATTCCAACTCTTGCATTTCAACGAAGGAAATTCCAAAATGAACTTTGAAAAATTAAGAGAATGTAAGTGTGACAAGGTAAACCACTACAAAACACTAGTGAAATATTCCAACTCTTGCATTTCAACGAAAGAAAACCAAAATGAACTTTGAAAAATCAAGAGAATGTAACTGTGACAAGGTAAACCACATCAAAACACTACTGAAATATTCCAACTCTTGCATTTCAATGAAAGAAAATCAAAATGAACTTTGAAAAATCAAGAGAATGTAACTGTGACAAGGTAAACCACGACAAAACACTACTGAAATATTCCAACTCTTGCATTTCAATGGAAGAAATTCAAAATGAACTTTGAAAAATTAAGAGAATGTAACTGTGACAAGGTAAGCCATGACAAAACACTACTGAAATATTCCAACTCTTGCATTTCAACGAAAGAAATCCAAAATGAACTTTGAAAAATTAAGAGAATGTATGTGTGACAAGGTAAACCACACCAAAAAACTACTGAAATATTGCAACTCTTGCATTTCAACGAAATAAAACCAAAATGAACTTTGAAAAATCAAGAGAATGTAGCTGTGACAAGGTAAACCACATCAAAACACTATTGAAATATTCCAACTCTTGCATTTCAACGAAAGAAATCCAAAATGAACTTTGAAAAATTAAGAGAATGTAAGTGTGACAAGGTAAACCACAACAAAACACTACTGAAATATTCCAACTCTTACATTTCATCGAAAAAACCAAAATGAACTTTGAAAAATCTAGAGAATGTAACTGTGACAAGGTAAACCACGACAAAACACTACTGAAATATTCCAACTCTTGCATTTCAATGAAAGAAATTCAAAATGGACTTTGAAAAATCAAGAGAATGTAACTGTGACTAAGTAAACCACGACAAAACACTAGTGAAAAATTCCAACTCTTGCATTTCAACGAAAGAAATTCCAAAATGAACTTTGAAAAATTAAGAGAATGTAAGTGTGACAAGGTAAACCACTACAAAACACTAGTGAAATATTCCAACTCTTGCATTTCAACGAAAGAAAACCAAAATGAACTTTGAAAAATCAAGAGAATGTAACTGTGACAAGGTAAACCACATCAAAACACTACTGAAATATTCCAACTCTTGCATTTCAATGAAAGAAATTCAAAATGAACTTTGAAAAATCAAGAGAATGTAACTGTGACAAGGTAAACCACGACAAAACACTACTGAAATATTCCAACTCTTGCATTTCAATGGAAGAAATTCAAAATGAACTTTGAAAAATTAAGAGAATGTAACTGTGACAAGGTAAGCCATGACAAAACACTACTGAAATATTCTAACTCTTGCATTTCAACGAAAGAAATCCAAAATGAACTTTGAAAAATTAAGAGAATGTATGTGTGACAAGGTAAACCACACCAAAACACTACTGAAATATTCCAACTCTTGCATTTCAACGAAAGAAAACCAAAATGAACTTTGAAAAATCAAGAGAATGTAGCTGTGACAAGGTAAACCACATCAAAACACTATTGAAATATTCCAACTCTTGCATTTCAACGAAAGAAATCCAAAATGAACTTTGAAAATCAAGAGAATGTAACTGTGATAAGGTAAACCACAACAAAACACTACTGAAATATTCCAAGTCTTGCATTTCAATGAATGAAATCCAAAATGAACTTTGAAAAATTAAGAGAATGTAACTATGACTAGGTAAACCACGACAAAACACTATTGAAATATTCCAACTCTTGCATTTCATCAAAAGAAATCCAAAATGAACTTTGAAAAATTAAGAGAATGTAAGTGTGACAAGGTAAACCACAACAAAACACTACTGAAATATTCCAACTCTTACATTTCAACGAAAAAACCAAAATGAACTTTGAAAAATCTAGAGAATGTAACTGTGACAAGGTAAACCACGACAAAACACTACTGAAATATTCCAACTCTTGCATTTCAATGAAAGAAATTCAAAATGGACTTTGAAAAATCAAGAGAATGTAACTGTGACTAGGTAAACCACGACAAAACACTATTGAAATATTCCAACTCTTGCATTTCATCAAAAGAAATCCAAAATGAACTTTGAAAAATTAAGAGAATGTAACTGTGACAAGGTAAACTAGAACAAAACACTACTGAAATATTCCAACTCTTGCATTTCAACGAAAGAAAACTAAAATGAACTTTGAAAAATTAAGAGAATGTGACTGTGACAAGGTAAACCAGGACAAGACACTACTGAAATATTCCAACTCTTGCATTTCAACGAAAGAAATTCAAAATGAACTTTGAAAAATCAAGAGAATGTAACGTTGATAAGGTAAACCACAACAAAACACTACTGAAAGATTCCAACTCATGCACTTCAACGAATGAAAACCAAAATGAACTTTGAAAAATTAAGAGAATGTAACTATGATTAAGGTAAACAACAACAAAACACTATTGAAATATTCCAACTCTTGCATTTCATCGAAAGAAATCCAAAATGAACTTTGAAAAATTAAGAGAAGTAAGTGTGACAAGTAAACCACACAAAAACTACTGAAATATTCCAACTCTTAATTTCAACGAAAGAAAACCAAAATGAACTTTGAAAAATCAAGAAAATGTAACTGTGACGAGGTAAACCACTACAAAACACTACTGAAATATTCCAACTCTTGCATTTCAATGAAAGTAATTCAAAATGGACTTTGAAAAATAAGAGAATGTAACTTTGACAAGGTAAACCACGACAAAACACTATTGAAATATTCCAAGTCTTGCATTTCATCGAAAGAAAACCAAAATGAACTTTGAAAAATCAAGAGAATGTAACTGTGACGAGGTAAACCACTACAAAACACTACTGAAATATTCCAACTCATGCATTTCAACGAATGAAAACCAAAATGAACTTTGAAAAATTAAGAGAATGTAACTGTGACAAGGTAAACCATGACAAAACACTACTGAAATATTCCAACTCTTGCATTTCAATGAAAGAAATTCAAAATGGACTTTGAAAAATTAAGAGAATGTAACTTTGACAAGGTAAACCACGACAAAACACTATTGAAATATTCCAAGTCTTGCATTTCATCGAAAGAAAACCAAAATGAACTTTGAAAAATCAAGAGAATGTAACTGTGACGAGGTAAACCACAACAAAACACTACTGAAATATTCCAACTCATGCATTTCAACGAATGAAAACCAAAATGAACTTTGAAAAATTAAGAGAATGTAACTGTGACGAGGTAAACCACTACAAAACACTACTGAAATATTCCAACTCTTGCATTTCAACGAAAGAAAACCAAAATGAACTTTGAAAAATCAAGAGAATGTAACTGTGACAAGGTAAACCATAACAAAACACTACTGAAATATTCCTAAGAAAAAATTTAGAATTTGTAAAATTGGTTTAAGAAGGATATTAAGAAAGGAACTTGTTCTGGAATGCCTTTTGAAAGGTATTTCATGGTGTTGAGGCATTCAAAAAGCTGTAAAGTAAAGTTGTAGGTGAAATGGATGGGTACTTCAAGTTGGAAAATAGGTTTAGGAGGGACATTAAGAAAGGAACTTTCTCTGAAATGCCTTTTGAAAGGTATTTGTTGGTGTTGAGGTAACCAAAAAGCTGTAAAGTAAAGTTGTGGGTGAAAAGGATGGGTACTTCAACTTGTAAAATGGGTTTAGGAGTGACATTAAGAAAGGAACTTGCTCTGAAATGCCTTTTGAAAAGTATTTCTTGGTGTTGAGGTATCCAAAAAGCTGTAATTTAAAGTTGTGGGTGAAAAGGATGGATGCTTCAACTTGTAAAATTGGTTTAGGAAGGACATTACGTAAAGAACTTGTTCTGAAAAGCCTTTGAAAAGTATTGCTTGGTGTTGAGGTATCCAAAAAGGTGAAAAGTATAGTTCTGTGTGAAAAAGATGGGTACTTCAACTTGGAAAATGGGTTTAGGAAGGACATTAAGAAAGGAACTTGCTCTGAAATGCCTTTTGAAAGGTATTTCTTGGTGTTGAGGTATCTAAAAAGCTGTAAAGTAAAGTTGTGGGTGAAAAGGACAGGTACTTCAAGTTGGAAAAGGGTTAGGGAATGACATTAAGAAAAGAAGTTGCTCTGAAATGTCTTTTGAAAACTATTGCTTGATGTTGGGGTATTCGAAAAGCCTTATAGTAAAGTTGTGGTGAAAGGATTGGTACTTCAACTTGTAAAAATGGTTAAGGAATGACATTAAGAAAGGAACTTGTTCTGAAAAGATATAATATAGCCTTAAAAAAATATTAAAAAATGAGGGTTCAGGGGCCTTTGGGGCGCCGGGGGCCCTTTGGGGGGCCCGGGGGACCCTTTGGGAGCCCGGGGGAACCTTTGGGGGCCGGGGGCTTCCTTCGGGGTCGGGGTAGGGGCGTCGGAGGCCTTTGGGGTTTGGATAGGGGACTTCACGAGACTGTTCAAATGGAACTTGTGTATTATAACGATCACACTCAAAACCTCTCTTCTAAAATCATCTTTTAAAATGTCTCTAACTGTTTCGCCGAAATAATTCCATAAAATGTCTAAAACGGTTTCGCCCAAATAATCCCTGAACGTAATTTCTGCATGTTCCTTTTATTTTTGGCATCCCTGCTCTGTCACATTTGAAATTACTAAGAAACCTTTTCCCGCGTTAAACTCTTCATCTCTAAGATCAGAACAATCGCCGGAGTTTCTTGGAGAATTGTTTCCGGGGCGAAGTTTATTAATATCTTTGGAGTTCGACCAGAATTGTTTCCGGGGTAAAGTTTATTAATATCTGACAGGTGATGTCAAGGTGAATTGTTTCTGGGTGAAGTTTTTTAATGTCTGACAGATGATGTCATGGTTGATTGATTTGTCAAGAAAGGGGAATTAATTTGTTGTTTCTAAGGGGAATTATTGACATTCGCCCTGAGCGTGCACTTGGCCAAAACAACAACAAATAAATCGACCTTGGAAAAAGAGGTCATTGACCGATTACGCAATCATTCTCCCTAGGGACTCTATGCCCATATTTGGTGTACTGATCGGAGATACGTTCTTTTGATAACCGAATTATGTACTGATCGTTTCAATAGGGGCCTTTCTACTCTAGTGCCCTTTTTCAGTGACCAAAAAGAATGGAGGGCAACTAAGCCCCCTCCCACGATCACTTTTTTCCCAAAGTCACCGGATCATAATTTTTAGATAGCCATTTTGTTCAGCATGTTCGAAAAATTCAATAACTTTGTCTTTGAGGATGACCCCCGCAGTCTCCGGGGGACGGTCTGCAAGTTATGAACTATGTCCAATGTTTACATATAATATTGGCTATTGGGAAGTATACAAAAGTTTTCAGGGCAAATTTTTCTGGTAGTTGGGGAGGGGGTCGGGTTTTACGTGGGAGGAGCTTTCCGCGGAGGAAGGGACATTGCTATGAAGGGGGCGTCGGATTCCCAGCATTATTTAAAAACAATAAGAAATTAAATAAAAATGCAATTTTTCACCAAAACTTAAAACAAACAGAAATTAATACGTACATGATTGGGTTGCCCCCTAGTCATTACCTCGCTCTTTGCGCTAATTTTTTTTTTTTTTAGCTTCATCAGAGCTATTTATTCTAATTAACGGCATTTGTGGTTAAGGGGCCATTCTTAGAAAACTGGAAGAAAATTTGAACTTTGGCGTAAAGAGCGAGGTGTTGACTAAGGGTTACGTAAGTTAATTCGTATGTTACGTCAGATCAAAAGTACGCGAAAGCCATTTAGCCAAAAAAGTAAAATTAATCTGCGAATTTCATTTTAATTATTCATATACGGTGAGCCAACATCAAAGCTGCATTAATTCAAAAACGTTCAGAAATTAAATAAAAAAAAAACATTTTTTTTAACTGAAAGTAAGGAGCGATATTAAAACTTAAAACGAAGAGAAATTATTCCGTATATGAAAAGGGCTGTCCCCTCCTCAAATATAGATATATATATATATATATATATATATATATATATATATATATATATTATATATATATATATATATATATATATATATATATATATATATATATATAATATATATATATATATATATATATATATATATATATATATATAATATATATATATATATATATATATATATATATATATAATATATATATATATATATATCTATATATATATATATATTTTAAAGTGATTCCACTATGCTTTCCCTCCTCATTGTGGAAAAATATAGTAAAATTAATTATTTTCTATGCATTTTGCCATGCATCACTTTTTTTCACTAGTATAACCCCAACCCCAAAGGGTTCTGATCCCCCCACCCCAACCCCGAAGGAAGCGCCCGGTCCTCAAAGGTCCCCCCAAGCTCCCAAAGGACCACCCGGCCCTCAAGGGTCCCACAGACCCTCAAAGGCTCTCCCCGAGCCCCGTCTTTCGTTGATGTGTGTTGTCTGAAACTTATGATTTGGGATATGTAAATTACTATTTCGGACTTTTCTGAGCTAGATTTCTTAGTCTTTCGTTGGTGTGTGTTGTCTGAAACCTATGATTTGGGATGGATGGATTGCAATTTTTGACTTTTCTGAGCTGGATTTCTGAGCCGTTCATAGGTGATGTGCTGTCAGAAAATTATGATTTGGGATGTGTAGTTTGCTAGTTGGACTTTTCAGAGCTATGATTCTTAGTCTCTCATAGGCGTTTGTTGTCTGAAACTTCTAGTTTGGGATGAATAGTTTGCTATTTCAGGCTTTTCTGAGCTAAGGTTTCCTAGTATTTCGTAGGTGAATGTTGTCTGAAACTTATGATTTGGGATATGTAAATTACTATTTCGGGCTTTTCTAAGCTAGATTTCTTAGTCTTTCGTTGGTGTGTGTTGTCTGAAACCTATGATTTGGGATGAGTGGATTGCTATTTTTGACTTTTCTGAGCTGGATTTCTTAGCCGTTCATAGGTGTGTGTTGTCTGAAACTTATGATTTGGGATGGTTAATTTGCTATTTTTGACTTTTCTGAGCTAGGTTTCTTAGCCTTTCATATGTGTGTGCTGTCAGAAAATTATGATTTGGGATTTGTAGTTTGCTTTTTGGACTTTTCAGAGCTAGGATTCTTAGTCCCTCATAGGTGTTTGTTGTCTGAAGCCTATAGTTTGGGATGAGTAGTTTGCTATTTCAGGCTTTTCATAGCCAGATTTCTTAGTATTTCGTAGGTGTGTGTTGTCTGAAACCTATGATTTGGATTGTGTGGGTTGCTATTTTTTGACTTTTCATAGCCAGATTTCTTAGTCTTTCGTAGGTGTGTGTTGTCTGAAACCTATGATTTGGATTGTGTGGATTGCTATTTTTTGACTTTTCTGAGCTGGATTTCATAGCCTTTCGTAGGGATGTGTTGACTGAAACCTATGATTTGGGATGAGTGGTTTGCTTTTTGGACTTTTCAGAGCTGGATTTCTTAGCCGTTCATAGGTGAGTGTTGTCTGAAACCTATGATTTGGGATGGTTAATTTGCTATTTTTGACTTTTCTGAGCTAGGTTTCTTAGCCTTTCATAGGTGTGTGTTGTCAGAAAATTATGATTTGGGATGTGTAGTTTGCTATTTCAGGCTTTTCTGAGCTAAGGTTTCCTAGTATTTCGTAGGTGAATGTTGTCTGAAACCAATAGTTTGGGATGAGTAGTTTGCTATTTCAGGCTTTTATGAGCTAGGTTTCTTAGCCTTTCGTAGGTGTGTGTTGACTGAAACTTATGATTTGGGATATGTAATTTGCTATTTCCGACTTTTCATAACCAGATTTCTTAGTCTTTCGTAGGTGTGTGGTGTCTGAAACCTATGATTTGGGATGTGTGGTTTGCTATTTTTGACTTTTCTGAGCTGGATTTCTTAGCCTTTCGTAGGTGTGTGTTGACTGAAACCTATGATTTGGGATGGTTAATTTGCTATTTTTGACTTTTCTGAGCTAGATTTCTTAGCCTTTCATAGGTGTGTGCTTTCAGAAAATTATGATTTGGGAGGTGTAGTTTGCTTTTTGGACTTTTCAGAGCTAGGATTCTTAGTCACTCATAGGTGTTTGTTGTCTGAAACTTCGAGTTTGGGATGAGTAGTTGGCTATTTCAGACTTTTCTGAGCTAAGGTTTCTTAGTATTTCGTAGGTGAATGTTGTCTGAAACTTATGATTTGGGATATGTAAATTACTATTTCGGGCTTTTCTGAGTTGGATTTCTTAGTCTTTCATAGGTGTGTGGTGTCTGAAACCTATGATTTGGGATGAGTGGTTTGCTTTTTGGACTTTTCTGAGCTGGATTTCTGAGCCTTTCGTAGGTGTGTGTTGACTGAAACCTATGATTTGGGATGTGTAGTTTGCTATTTTTGACTTTTCTGAGCTAGGTTTCTTAGCCTTTCATAGGTATGTGTTGTCAGAAAATTATGATTTGGGATGTGTAGTTTGCTATTTCAGGCTTTTCTGAGCTAAGGTTTCCTAGTATTTCGTAGGTGAATGTTGTCTGAAACCAATAGTTTGGGATGAGTAGTTTGCTATTTTTGACTTTTCTGAGCTAGGTTTCTTAGTCTTTCGTTGGTGTGTGTTGACTGAAACCTATGATTTGGGATATGTAGTTTGCTATTTTTGACTTTTCTGAGCTGGATTTATTAGCCTTTCATAGGTGTGTGTTGACTGAAACCTATGATTGGGATGAGTGGTTTGCTATTTTTGTCTTTTCTGAGCTAGATTTCTTAGCCTTTCATAGGTATGTGTTGTCAGAAAATTAAGATTTGGGATGTGTAGTTTGCTATTTGGACTTTTCAGAGCTATGATTCTTAGTCCATCATAGGCGTTTGTTGTCTGAAACTTCTAGTTTGGGATGAGTAGTTTGCTATTTCAGGCTTTTCTGAGCTAAGGTTTCTTAGTCTTTCATAGGTGAATGTTGTCTGAAACCTATGATTTGGGATATGTAAATTACTATTTCGGGCTTTTCTAAGCTAGATTTCTTAGTCTTTCGTTGGTGTGTGTTGTCTGAAACCTATGATTTGGGATGGGTGGATTGCTACTTTTGACTTTTCTGAGCTGGATTTCTTAGCCTTTCATAGGTTTGTTGTCTGAAACCTATAGTTTGGGATGACTAGTTTGCTATTTTTGACTTTTCTGAGCTAGGTTTCTTAGCCGTTCATAGGTGAGTGTTGTCTGAAACCTATGATTTGGGAATATGTAAATTAGTATTTCGGGCTTTTCTGAGTTGGATTTCTTAGTCTTTCATAGGTATATATTGTCTGAAACCTATGATTTGGGATGTGTGGGTTGCTATTTTTTTACTTTTCCGAGCTGGATTTCTTAGCCGTTCATAGGTGAGTGCTGTCTGAAACTTATGATTTGGGATGGTTAATTTGCTATTTCCGGCTTTTATTAGCTAGGTTTCTTAGCCTTTCATAGGTGTGTGTTGTCAGAAAATTATGATTTGGGATGTGTAGTTTGCTATTTGGACTTTTCAGAGCTAGGATTCTTAGTCCGTCATAGGTGTTTGTTGTCTGAAACCAATAGTTGGGATGAGTAGTTTGCTATTTCAGGCTTTTCTGAGCTAGATTTCTTAGCCTTTCATTGGTGTGTGCTTTCAGAAAGTTATGATTTGGGATATGTAATTTGCTATTTCCGACTTTTCATAACCAGATTTCTAAGTCTTTCGTAGGTGTGTGGTGTCTGAAACCTATGATTTGGGATGTGTGGGTTGCTATTTTTGACTTTTCTGAGCTGGATTTCTGAGCCTTTCGTAGGTGTGTGTTGACTGAAACCTATGATTTGGGATATGTAGTTTGCTATTTTGACTTTTCTGAGCTAGATTTCTTAGCCTTTCATAGGTGTGTGCTTTCAGAAAATTATGATTTGGGAGGTGTAGTTTGCATTTTGGACTTTTCAGAGCTAGGATTCTTAGTCACTCATAGGTGTTTGTTGTCTGAAACTTCGAGTTTGGGATGAGTAGTTGGCTATTTCAGACTTTTCTGAGCTAAGGTTTCTTAGCATTTCGTAGGTGAATGTTGTCTGAAACTTATGATTTGGGATATGTAAATTACTATTTCGGGCTTTTCTGAGTTGGATTTCTTAGTCTTTCATAGGTGTGTGGTGTCTGAAACCTATGATTTGGGATGAGTGGTTTGCTTTTTGGACTTTCTGAGCTGGATTTCTGAGCCTTTCGTAGGTGTGTGTTGACTGAAACCTATGATTTGGGATGTGTAGTTTGCTATTTTGACTTTTCTGAGCTAGGTTTCTTAGCCTTTCATAGGTATGTGTTGTCAGAAAATTATGATTTGGGATGTGTAGTTTGATATTTCAGGCTTTTCTGAGCTAAGGTTTCCTAGTATTTCGTAGGTGAATGTTGTCTGAAACCAATAGTTTGGGATGAGTAGTTAGCTATTTTTGACTTTTCTGAGCTAGGTTTCTTAGTCTTTCGTTGGTGTGTGTTGACTGAAACCTATGATTTGGGATATGTAGTTTACTATTTTTGACTTTTCTGAGCTGGATTTATTAGCCTTTCATAGGTGTGTGTTGACTGAAACCTATGATTGGGATGAGTGGTTTGCTATTTTTGTCTTTTCTGAGCTAGATTTCTTAGCCTTTCATAGGTATGTGTTGTCAGAAAATTAAGATTTGGGATGTGTAGTTTGCTATTTGGACTTTTCAGAGCTATGATTCTTAGTCCATCATAGGTGTTTGTTGTCTGAAACTTCTAGTTTGGGATGAGTAGTTTGCTATTTCAGGCTTTTCTGAGCTAAGCTTTCTTAGTCTTTCATAGGTGAATGTTGTCTGAAACCTATGATTTGGGATATGTAAATTACTATTTCGGGCTTTTCTAAGCTAGATTTCTTAGTCTTTCGTTGGTGTGTGTTGTCTGAAACCTATGATTTGGGATGGGTGGATTGCTACTTTTGACTTTTCTGAGCTGGATTTCTTAGCCTTTCATAGGTGTTTGTTGTCTGAAACCTATAGTTTGGGATGACTAGTTTGCTATTTTTGACTTTTCTGAGCTAGGTTTCTTAGCCGTTCATAGGTGAGTGTTGTCTGAAACCTATGATTTGGGAATATGTAAATTACTATTTCGGGCTTTTCTGAGTTGGATTTCTTAGTCTTTCATAGGTATGTGTTGTCTGAAACATATGATTTGGGATGTGTGGGTTGCTATTTTTTTGCTTTTCCGAGCTGGATTTCTTAGCCGTTCATAGGTGAGTGCTGTCTGAAACTTATGATTTGGGATGGTTAATTTGCTATTTCCGGCTTTTATTAGCTAGGTTTCTTAGCCTTTCATAGGTGTGTGTTGTCAGAAAATTATGATTTGGGATGTGTAGTTTGCTATTTGGACTTTTCAGAGCTAGGATTCTTAGTCCATCATAGGTGTTTGTTGTCTGAAACCAATAGTTTGGGATGAGTAGTTTGCTATTTCAGGCTTTTCTGAGCTAGATTTCTTAGCCTTTCATTGGTGTGTGCTTTCAGAAAATTATGATTTGGGATATGTAAATTACTATTTCGGACTTTTCTGAGTTGGACACTTCTAAATTTTTCCGTAGAAGATAGGAAAAGTTATACTATGATTGTGATTATTTTCCATGAAGATAAAAAGTTTCACTTTAATTCTAAATTTTCTTAAATTCAATTCCGACCTTTCTCAAAGAGATGAAAAAAAATTAAAGTTCTGTTCCAAATATTTTCCCGGAAGAAGAAAAGTTCAACTTCGATTCTGAATTTTCTCAATGAAAATGAAATAAGTTATTGATCAAATCTATTTTCCCAAAATAATATAAAAATTTCCACTTCAGTTCAGATTTTTTTCTCAAAGAGATGAAGAAATTTAAAGTTCTGTTCCAAATTTTTCATAGAAGATAGGAAAAGTTATACTTTGAACGTGAATATTCGAGTTCTATTCTGAATTTTACCAAAGAACACAATTCAATTCTAATTTCCCCAATAAAAAATTTAAAGTTCAATTCTAAATTTTTCGATGGAAGATAGAAAAAGTAATACCATACGTGTGAATATTTTCCCGGAAGATAAAAAGTTCTAGTTCAATTTAAAATTTTCTCAACGAAGTGAAGAAGAATTCAAGTTCTCTTCTGAATTTTACCAAAGAACACAATTCAATTCTAATTTCACCAGAGAAAATAAAAATCTTCCACTTCAGTTCCTTATTTCACAAAGACATAAAGAAATTTAAAGTTCAATTCTAAATTTTTCGGTGGAAGATAGAAAAAGTAATACCATACTTGTGAATATTTTCACGGAAGATAAAAAGTTCTAGTTCAATTTAAAATTTTCTCAAAGAAGTGAAGAAAAGTTCAAGTTCTCTTCTGAACTTTACCAAAGAACACACTTCAATTCTAATTTCTCCAGAGAAAACAAAAATCTTCCACTTCAGTTCTTTATTTCACAAAGACATAAAGAAATTTAAAGTTCAATTCTAATTTTTCGGTGGAAGATAGACAAAGTAATACCATACTTGTGAATATTTTCACGGAAGATAAAAAGTTCTAGTTCAATTTAAAACTTTCTCAACGAAGTCAAGGAAAGTTCAAGTTCTCTTCTGAACTTTACCAAAGAACACACTTCAATTCTAATTTCTCCAGAGAAAACAAAAATCTTCCACTTCAGTTCTTTATTTCACAAAGACATAAAGAAATTTAAAGTTCAATTCTAAATTTTTCGGTGGGAGATAGAAAAATTAATACCATACTTGTGATTATTTTCACGGAAGATAAAAAGTTCTAGTTCAATTAAAAATTTTCTCAATGAAGTGAAGAAAAGTTCAAGTTCTCTACTGAATTTTACCAAAGAACACAATTCAATTCTAATTTCTACAGAGAAAATAAAAATCTTCCACTTCAGTTCTTTATTTCACAAAAGACATAAAGAAATTTAAAGTTCAATTCTAAATTTTTCGGTGGAAGATAGAAAAAGTAATACCATACTTGTGAATATTTTCCCGGAAGATAAAAAGTTCTAGTTCAATTTAAAATTTTCTCAACGAAGTGAAGAAAAGTTCAAGTTCTCTTCTGAACTTTACCAAAGAACACACTTCAATTCTAATTTCTCCAGAGAAAATAAAAATCTTCCACTTCAGTTTTAAGTTCCCCAAAGAAATAAAGAAATTTAAAGTTCTATTCTAAATTTTTAGATGGAAGATAGAAAAAGTAATACTATGACTGCGATTGTTTTCCATGAAGATCAAAAGTTTCACTTTATTTATAATTTTTCTTAAATTCAGTTCTGATTTTTCTCAAAGAGATGAAAAATTTAAAGTTCTGTCCAAATTTTCATAGAAGATAGAAAAAGTTATACATTGATTGTGAATATTCAACATGAAGATAAGGAACTCCACTTTAATTCTGAGTTTTCTCGAAGAAGTGCAAATTGTTCAAGTTCTCTTCTGAATTTTCTTAAAGAAGAGAAAAAAGTTAACTCAATTCTGAATTTTACCAATGAAAATGAAAAAACCTTCCACTTCAGTTCTTAATTTCTCAAAGACATAAAAAATTTAAAGTTCAGTTCTAAATTTTTCTGTAGAAGATAGGAAAAGTTATACTATGATTGTGATTATTTTCCAGTGAAGATAAAAAGTTTCACTTTAATTCTAATTTTCTTAAGTTCACTACCGATTTTTTGCAAAGAGATGAAAAATTTAAAGTTCTGTTCCAAATTTTTCATAGAAGATAGAAAAAGTTATACATTGATTTGAATATTCGACATGAAGATAAGGAGCATCACTTTAATTCTGAGTTTTCTCGAAGAAGTGCAAAATGTTCAAGTTCACTTCTGAATTTTCTTAAAGAAGTGAAAAAAGTTAGCTCAATTCTGAATTTTACCAATGAAAATGAAAAAAGCTTCCACTTCAGTTCTTAATTCCTCAAAGACATAAAAAATTCAAAGTTCTCTTCTAATTTTTCCAAGAAAATAAAAAGGCTCCACTTCAGTTCTGGTTTTTTTCTCAAAGAGATGAAAAATTTAAAGTTCTTTTCTAATTTTAAATTAAATTTTAGCTCCTTTGTCTTATGGATTTACCCATTTACGCGCGCGTACGTAGGCTAACCTTGCCTAACCTAACTTAACCTAACCTAACTTAATCTAACCTAACCTAACCTAATCATACACCCAACTTTTTGCATGTCTCTCACCTAACCTAAGCTAACCTAAGTGAAGCGTACGTAGGCTAACCTAACCTAATCTAACCTAACTTAATCTAGTCTAACCTAACCTAACCATACTCGCCGGAAAAGGTTAGGTTAACTTATCATGAGCACTCATGATAAGTTAACCTAACCTAACCTAACTTAAACATGTAGAAATGTTTCTATTTATTTATTAATATTTATTTATACCTAACCTAACCTATTGTTTTGAAGGTTAGATGAACGAGTTTGAACGATTGTCTTTAATAATAGAACGAGTCACTCATTTTCTAATTTAAAAATTTGATGGGTAAATCCATAAGACAAAGGAGCTAAAATTTAATTTAAAATTAGAAAAGAACTTTAAATTTTTCATCTCTTTGAGAAAAAAACCAGAACTGAAGTGGAGCCTTTTTATTTTCTTGGAAAAATTAGAAGAGAACTTTGAATTTTTTATGTCTTTGAGGAATTAAGAACTGAAGTGGAAGCTTTTTTCATTTTCATTGGTAAAATTCAGAATTGAGCTAACTTTTTTCACTTCTTTAAGAAAATTCAGAAGTGAACTTGAACATTTTGCACTTCTTCGAGAAAACTCAGAATTAAAGTGATGCTCCTTATCTTCATGTCGAATATTCAAATCAATGTATAACTTTTTCTATCTTCTATGAAAAATTTGGAACAGAACTTTAAATTTTTCATCTCTTTGCAAAAAATCGGTAGTGAACTTAAGAAAATTAGAATTAAAGTGAAACTTTTTATCTTCACTGGAAAATAATCACAATCATAGTATAACTTTTCCTATCTTCTACAGAAAAATTTAGAACTGAACTTTAAATTTTTTATGTCTTTGAGAAATTAAGAACTGAAGTGGAAGGTTTTTTCATTTTCATTGGTAAAATTCAGAATTGAGTTAACTTTTTTCTCTTCTTTAAGAAAATTCAGAAGAGAACTTGAACAATTTGCACTTCTTCGAGAAAACTCAGAATTAAAGTGGAGTTCCTTATCTTCATGTTGAATATTCACAATCAATGTATAACTTTTTCTATCTTCTATGAAAAATTTGGAACAGAACTTTAAATTTTTCATCTCTTTGAGAAAAATCAGAACTGAATTTAAGAAAAATTATAAATAAAGTGAAACTTTTGATCTTCATGGAAAACAATCGCAGTCATAGTATTACTTTTTCTATCTTCCATCTAAAAATTTAGAATAGAACTTTAAATTTCTTTATTTCTTTGGGGAACTTAAAACTGAAGTGGAAGATTTTTATTTTCTCTGGAGAAATTAGAATTGAAGTGTGTTCTTTGGTAAAGTTCAGAAGAGAACTTGAACTTTTCTTCACTTCGTTGAGAAAATTTTAAATTGAACTAGAACTTTTTATCTTCCGGGAAAATATTCACAAGTATGGTATTACTTTTTCTATCTTCCACCGAAAAATTTAGAATTGAACTTTAAATTTCTTTATGTCTTTTGTGAAATAAAGAACTGAAGTGGAAGATTTTTATTTTCTCTGTAGAAATTAGAATTGAATTGTGTTCTTTGGTAAAATTCAGTAGAGAACTTGAACTTTTCTTCACTTCATTGAGAAAATTTTAAATTGAACTAGAACTTTTTATCTTCCGTGAAAATAATCACAAGTATGGTATTAATTTTTCTATCTCCCACCGAAAAATTTAGAATTGAACTTTAAATTTCTTTATGTCTTTGTGAAATAAAGAACTGAAGTGGAAGATTTTTGTTTTCTCTGGAGAAATTAGAATTGAAGTGTGTTCTTTGGTAAAGTTCAGAAGAGAACTTGAACTTTCCTTGACTTCGTTGAGAAAATTTTAAATTGAACTAGAACTTTTTATCTTCCGTGAAAATATTCACAAGTATGGTATTACTTTTTCTATCTTCCACCGAAAAATTAGAATTGAACTTTAAATTTCTTTATGTCTTTGTGAAATAAAGAACTGAAGTGGAAGATTTTTGTTTTCTCTGGAGAAATTAGAATTGAAGTGTGTTCTTTGGTAAAGTTCAGAAGAGAACTTGAACTTTTCTTCACTTCTTGAGAAAATTTTAAATTGAACTAGAACTTTTTATCTTCCGGGAAAATATTCACAAGTATGGTATTACTTTTTCTATCTTCCACCGAAAAATTTAGAATTGAACTTTAAATTTCTTTATGTCTTTGTGAAATAAAGAACTGAAGTGGAAGATTTTTATTTTCTCTGGAGAAATTAGAATTGAATTGTGTTCTTTGGTAAAATTCCGAAGAGAACTTGAACTTTTTTATCTTCAGTGAAAAATTTGGAACAGTATTTTAAATTTTTCATCTCTTCGAGCCAGATCTGAACTAAAGTGGAAAATTTTTATATTATTTGGAAAATAGAAATGATCAATGACTAATTTCTTTTTCATTGAGAAAATTCAGAAGAGAACTTGAACTTTCCTTCACTTCGTTGAGAAAATTTTAAATTGAACTAGAACTTTTTATCTTCCATGAAAATATTCACAAGTATGGTATTACTTTTTCTATCTTCCACCGAAAAATTTAGAATTGAACTTTAAATTTCTTTATGTCTTTGTGAAATAAAGAACTGAAGTGGAAGATTTTTATTTTCTCTGGAGAAATTAGAATTGAATTGTGTTCTTTGGTAAAATTCAGAAGAGAACTTGAATTCTTCTTCACTTCGTTGAGAAAATTTTAAATTGAACTAGAACTTTTTATCTTCCGTGAAAATATTCACAAGTATGGTATTACTTTTTCTATCTTCCATCGAAAAATTTAGAATTGAACTTTAAATTTTTTATTGGGGAAATTAGAATTGAATTGTGTTCTTTGGTAAAATTCAGAATAGAACTCGAATATTCACGTTCAAAGTATAACTTTTCCTATCTTCTATGAAAAATTTGGAACAGAACTTTAAATTTCTTCATCTCTTTGAGAAAAAAATCTGAACTGAAGTGGAAATTTTTATATTATTTTGGGAAAATAGATTTGATCAATAACTTATTTCATTTTCATTGAGAAAATTCAGAATCGAAGTTGAACTTTTCTTCTTCCGGAAAATATTTGGAACAGAACTTTAATTTTTTTCATCTCTTGTAGAAAGGTCGGAATTGAATTTAAGAAAATTTAGAATTAAAGTGAAACTTTTTATCTTCATGGAAAATAATCACAATCATAGTATAACTTTTCCTATCTTCTACGGAAAAATTTAGAAGTGTCCAACTCAGAAAAGTCCGAAATAGTAATTTACATATCCCAAATCATAATTTTCTGAAAGCACACACCAATGAAAGGCTAAGAAATCTAGCTCAGAAAAGCCTGAAATAGCAAACTACTCATCCCAAACTATTGGTTTCAGACAACAAACACCTATGATGGACTAAGAATCCTAGCTCTGAAAAGTCCAAATAGCAAACTACACATCCCAAATCATAATTTTCTGACAACACACACCTATGAAAGGCTAAGAAACCTAGCTAATAAAAGCCGGAAATAGCAAATTAACCATCCGAAATCATAAGTTTCAGACAGCACTCACCTATGAACGGCTAAGAAATCCAGCTCGGAAAAGTAAAAAATAGCAACCCACACATCCCAAATCATATGTTTCAGACAACACATACCTATGAAAGACTAAGAAATCCAACTCAGAAAAGCCCGAAATAGTAATTTACATATTCCCAAATCATAGGTTTCAGACAACACTCACCTATGAACGGCTAAGAAACCTAGCTCAGAAAAGTCAAAAATAGCAAACTAGTCATCCCAAACTATAGGTTTCAGACAACAAACACCTATGAAAGGCTAAGAAATCCAGCTCAGAAAAGTCAAAAGTAGCAATCCACCCATCCCAAATCATAGGTTTCAGACAACACACACCAACGAAAGACTAAGAAATCTAGCTTAGAAAAGCCCGAAATAGTAATTTACATATCCCAAATCATAGGTTTCAGACAACATTCACTATGAAAGACTAAGAAACCTTAGCTCAGAAAAGCCTGAAATAGAAAACTACTCATCCCAAACTAGAAGTTTCAGACAACAGACGCCTATGATGGACTAAGAATCATAGCTCTGAAAAGTCCAAATAGCAAACTACACATCCCAAATCTTAATTTTCTGACAACACATACCTATGAAAGGCTAAGAAATCTAGCTCAGAAAAGACAAAAATAGCAAACCACTCATCCCAATCATAGGTTTCAGTCAACACACACCTATGAAAGGCTACTAAATCCAGCTCAGAAAAGTCAAAAATAGTAAACTACATATCCCAAATCATAGGTTTCAGTCAACACACACCAACGAAAGACTAAGAAACCTAGCTCAGAAAAGTCAAAAATAGCAAACTACTCATCCCAAACTATTGGTTTCAGACAACATTCACCTACGAAACACTAGGAAACCTTAGCTCAGAAAAGCCTGAAATATCAAACTACACATCCCAAATCATAATTTTCTGACAACACATACCTATGAAAGGCTAAGAAACCTAGCTCAGAAAAGTCAAAAATAGCAAACTACCCATCCCAAATCATAGGTTTCAGTCAACACACACCTACGAAAGGCTCAGAAATCCAGCTCAGAAAAGTCCAAAAAGCAAACCACTCATCCCAAATCATAGGTTTCAGACACCACACACCTATGAAAGACTAAGAAATCCAACTCAGAAAAGCCCGAAATAGTAATTTACATATCCCAAATCATAAGTTTCAGACAACATTCACCTACGAAATACTAAGAAACCTTAGCTTAGAAAAGTCTGAAATAGCCAACTACTCATCCCAAACTCGAAGTTTCAGACAACAAACACCTATGAGTGACAAAGAATCCTAGCTCTGAAATGTCCAAAATGCAAACTACACCTCCCAAATCAAATTTTCTGAAAGCACACACCTATGAAAGGCTAAGAAATCTAGCTCAGAAAAGTCAAAAATAGCAAATTAACCATCCCAAATCATAGGTTTCAGTCAACACACACCTGCAAAAGGCTAAGAAATCCAGCTCAGAAAAGTCAAAAATAGCAACCCACACATCCCAAATCATAGGTTTCAGACACCACACACCTACGAAAGACTAAGAAATCTGGTTATGAAAAGTCGGAAATAGCAAATTACATATCCCAAATCATAAGTTTCAGTCAACACACACCTACGAAAGGCTAAGAAACCTAGCTCATAAAAGCCTGAAATAGCAAACTACTCATCCCAAACTATTGGTTTCAGACAACATTCACCTACGAAATACTAGGAAACCCTAGCTCAGAAAAGCCTGAAATAGCAAACTACACATCCCAAATCATAATTTTCTGACAACACACACCTATGAAAGGCTAAGAAACCTAGCTCAGAAAAGTCAAAAATAGCAAATTAACCATCCCAAATCATAGGTTTTAGACAACACTCACCTATGAACAGCTAAGAAATCCAGCTCTGAAAAGTCCGAAAAGCAAACCACTCATCCCAAATCATAGGTTTCAGTCAACACATCCCTACGAAAGGCTATGAAATCCAGCTCAGAAAAGTCAAAAAATAGCAATCCACACAATCCAAATCATAGGTTTCAGACAACACACACCTACGAAAGACTAAGAAATCTGGCTATGAAAAGTCAAAAAATAGCAATCCCACACAATCCAAATCATAGGTTTCAGACAACACACACCTACGAAATACTAAGAAATCTGGCTATGAAAAGCCTGAAATAGCAAACTACTCATCCCAAACTATAGGCTTCAGACAACAAACACCTATGAGGGACTAAGAATCCTAGCTCTGAAAAGTCCATAAAGCAATCTACAAATCCCAAATCATAATTTTCTGACAGTACACACATATGAAAGGCTAAGAAACCTAGCTCAGAAAAGTCAAAAATAGCAAATTAACCATCCCAAATCATAAGTTTCAGACAACACACACCTATGAACGGCTAAGAAATCCAGCTCAGAAAAGTCAAAAATAGCAATCCACTCATCCCAAATCATAGGTTTCAGACAACACACACCAACGAAAGACTAAGAAATCTAGCTTAGAAAAGCCCGAAATAGTAATTTACATATCCCAAATCATAAGTTTCAGACAACATTCACCTACGAAATACTAGGAAACCTTATCTCAGAAAAGCCTGAAATAGCAAACTATTCATCCCAAACTAGAAGTTTCAGACAACAAACGCCTATGAGAGACTAAGAATCTTAGCTCTGAAAAGTCCAACTTGCAAACTACACATCCCAAATCATAATTTTCTGACAGCACATACCTATGAACGGCTCAGAAATCCAGCTCAGAAAAGTCAAAAATTGCAATCCATCCATCCCAAATCATAGGTTTCAGACAACACACACCAACGAAAGACTAAGAAATCTAGCTCAGAAAAGTCCGAAATAGTAATTTACATATCCCAAATCATAAGTTTCAGACAACACACATCAACGAAAGACGGGGCTCGGGGAGAGCCTTTGAGGGTCTGTGGGACCCTTGAGGGCCGGGTGGTCCTTTGGGAGCTTGGGGGGACCTTTAGGACCGGGCGCTTCCTTCGAGGTTGGGGTGGGGGGATCGGAACCCTTTGGGGTTGGGGTAGAGGACCTCACGACACTGTTCAAATGGAACTTGTGTATTATAACGACCTCAGAGTTTCACCCTCAAATCCTCTTCTAAAATCTCTTCAAAAATCATCTTTTAAAATGTCTCTAACTGTTTCGCCGAAATAATTCCCTAAAATAATAATTTGTTCTGAAAAGATATAATAAAGCCTTAAAAAAGTATTAAAATGGTGGCTCAGGAGCCTTTGGGGCGCCGGGGGCACTTTGGAAATCCGGAGAACCTTTGAGGACCGGGAGGTTCCTTCGGGGTTGGGGTGGGGGGATCGGAACCTTTGGGGTTGTGGTAGGGGACCTCACAACACTGTTCAAATGGAACTTGTGTATTATAAGGACCACACTCAAAACCTCTTCTAAAATCATCTTTTAAATCATCTTTTAAAATGTCTCTAACTGTTTCACCGAAATAATTCCATAATCTGTCTAAAACGGTTTCGCCCAAATAATCCCTAAACGTAATTTCAGCGTGTTCCTTTTGTTTTTGGCATCTCTGCGCTGACACATTTCAAATTTCTAGGAAACCCTTTCCTACGTTAATCTCTTCATCTCATAAATGTTCCTAGCTACACTATTAAGGTTTCGTTAGAATATCAATTTATCTCTCCGACTTAAAGCTCAGTGAAGCCGTATTTAAAAATAGAATTTCTATCTCTTTAGACTCCCGCATAATTCCAAGATAACAAGTGATGTCATTTCTAATTCCTGACACTAAAGATCAATGAAGCCCTATTTAAAAATAGAATATTAATTTTTCTCTCTGAACTAAAGAACGTTTATCCCTCAGACCTAAGATTAAAGAAGCCATAATGTTTGTTTCTTAATTCCCCTTTCGTGAACCAATAACTCCCCCGCAGATTATGTAAATCAATTTCTCAGGTTAGGTTAGCCTAAAGATCAAAGAAGCCATGTTTGTTTCTTAATTCCCCCTTTCGTAAATCAATACATTCTCCCCCACCGATTATGTAAATCAATTTCTCAGGTTAGGCTAGCCAAACAACAATGAAGCCATGTTTGTTTCTTAATTCCCCCTTCGTGAACCAATAATTCCCCCACTGATTATGTAAATCACCCCAATGTCATTACACCTGGACAAACAACAGCAAATAAATCGACCTTGAAACATCCATCAAAGTGAGAAAATTCCTGTTTTTCCATTCTCACTGACAATGAACCATAAAAACATCCATCAAAGTGAGAAAGTTCCTGTTTTTTCATTCTCACTGACAAAAACCATAAAACAGACATGAATTGCTGTTGACATCCATGAAAAACATCAAATAAATTGACCAACACACATAACCATCCAAGAAACAACCATCAATATGAGAAAATTCATGTTTTTCCATTCTCACTGACAACGAACCATAAAACAGACATAAATTGCTGTTAACATCCATAAATGTGAGAAAGTTCCTGTTTTTTTCATTCTCACTGACAAAAACCATAAAACAGACATGAATTTCTGTTGACATCCATGAAAAACATCAAATAAATTGACCAACACCCATAACCGTCCAAGAAAACAACCATAAATGTGAGAAAATTCATGTTTTTTCAAGTGAGAAAATTCCTGTTTTTCCATTCTCAGTGAGAAAACCATAAACCACGTGGTTCGTACTGGGCTGGTACCCTCCTTTCTACTGAGGTTTCCTAGCATATACTTAATGCAGATATGATTAATACAATTTTCATTGTGATGAAAATCGTGTGATCTATCTGATCCATATTACTTCAGAGGTAAATTTCAAATAAAATTAATTTTAAATAAATATCTAAACAGAAAAATATAACAAAATGATTTTTTTTGAAGAAAAATAAACTGCTTTTTTTTGTAATTAGATATACTCTATTTATACAGTAATATTTGTTTTGGAAGTAACATTTTAACTAAGATTCTGAAAATTAGGGATCTAGCATAAGTTTTTCAACTTTTATAGTCTTTTGACTAATCGATTGACCGAAGACCTAACCGACTGAGGAAGATGTTGCGGACACATTGAAGTACCTACAAACACATCTGAGAATGTCTTTATTTTCCTGACCACTCCTTCATACAGGGGAGAATAGGATAAGAAAAATACCTTCGTAGATAAACTCTAATACAAAAATCCAATTTTTGTTATCTTAGCCATTAGATGCTTAAAAAACTCTGAAAGCGGTTACCCTGGATTTCAAGCTCCTGGGTTCAACTCCTGCACGAACAGCAATTTTTTGTAGTATTTTCCTTCTATTAATCATGTTGGTTGACAGGCCTCTTTGTAGTTTTGGTATAACACTGGGTTTAGTATGCTTGCAGAAGACGTAGTGCCTGATGTTTGTGATATATCTCTGCGAATATATTTATTTTAACATATTAAGGTCTTGAATAGCGGCTCTCCAGAAGATGACATTCTAGAAAAAGAAGAGAGACGTTTTAGATTACCAATTTATGCTCCTTTTTATGGTTTTGCTCGTATTTTCGATCATTCATCCTCAGCCCTTGAAACCCTGAAATCGGCAGACGTAATAGCGATGGAGGAATATAAGTTTTTTCAAGCTATATAAGAAGCAACGTTTGTAACGTCTGCAATGAATATGCGCTATTTGGAACCACGATTGGCAACCTCAATCACTCTGTGAAACACAGTAATTCCTTACTTACTGAATTATTGTATTAGATAATTGGAATAATTATTGGATTTTGCGTGTTTCACAGGGGGATTGAGTGATGGCTATCAGAGATGTTTCCAAAGTAGTATTTGCTTCGAGCTGGCGTTTCTGAAACTGTCGATGATAAAGTCTCCGTAACTGTCTAGTTCATCGAACTTTTGACGTAAACTTCAAATAAATTATTTTTTGAATCATTTCTAAACTGAAAACTATAAGAGAAAGTTTTATGTTACGAAGGAACTGTAATCTATATTAACCCTTTCAAATATTATGGTTACACCCAAGCTGGAACGTAAGCGATTATTTGCGAAGAGGAAAATGGTAAAATCGGACGAGTTATATAAATATAAATAAAAGTTTTTTGGAGGGGGACAACAAATAATATTTGAGTAATTGACACATTGCCTTGTCTCTAGTATAATATTGCACATATCTCTAGTATAATATTGCACATATTTCTAGTATAATATTGCACATAAAAATAAGGAAGATATTATAAAGCCCAGAAAATATAAAGGTGAACTTGGTCAGGTCGGGTTATGAAAGGCTCAACCAGGATTTTATAAGAAAAACATATTTATTTTATAACTGGATTGCTTCCCCTTTTTGATAAATGTAAATCTGTTTACGCAATCTGAAAGCAATTTTCAGTTGAAAAAGTCGTTGCTTAAGTTCTTGCAATCGGGTTCGGGAATTCCCACCTCTATTTCATAAAGAAAAAGAGTAAACAAGAAGCTTATTAGGTAATTTTCTGGCCTGAAACCAAACATATGCGAACAGTGGTAATCTTGATTAGCAACCCCTTCGGTTGTCTCCTAAAAGTTTTCAGGCCAAATTTTAGCAAAATTTGTATTTATTAACAAATTTATTCTTGATTTGTTAGTTAATTTGTTAATTATTATTATTATTTAATTTAATTATAATTATTTTTATTTTTTATTTTATTAGTTAATTAATATTTTATAAATTATTTTCATTTATTAACTGTGCTCTCTGCTTTATTTTAATAAAAATAAAATTTGAAAAATTACAAAATAATTATAACCACTAGATTATTTATTTGATTTTACGCCCCTGAAATTTTTGAACCCGGGGAAAATGCCCGCTCTGTCCCTCCCCCAAAACCGCCTCTGTAAACGAAGCATTTATATTATCCATAGTATTGCGAACGGTATTAATGAATTAAGAGGTGGTAGCTGCACGGTCTTCTGATGGCACAATACGAGAGGCTCCTCATCCTCATTCTACGAGTCCAAACATGTCAGAAAGGGTGGCTTTCAGCAAAACATTAATTACCCCAATGACCGAAACAGGTGTCAGGTTAGGCCCATATCGCTTTGAATAATAGCACTTAATATAGACATGTATTTACTATAAATGAAAATACTAAAAACAGCCAATTGATTTAAAACCGTTGTCTATTTTGCTGAATGTATAAAATATCCTACACAACCGGGGCCTCATCCTCCTCCCTCACCAACCTCATACTTTTAGTAAAAGTTTATTCCGTAAAAAATACAATTTATTCGGACACATCGGAAAAGATAAATAATTAGAGATACCATATAGCCCTTTCTTAAGTATCATCATAACAGAACAAAGGTTCATAACGGAATCACTCAAGAGAGGTATGGTTGAAAGTAAGTAGAATTGATCTATGACCACCTCGACCTCCACACAACGGGGCGCTACCATTTCGAACAACCGTCACAAACGTCATTTCGTCGACAAGGAAAATCCGTCAGAGCCACTAGCTGTCAGAACGTCGACAGTCATAACATCGACACGTCAGTTCATCGACAGTCACAATCGTTACCCGTCAGAACGCCGACAGTCATAACATCTAAAAAATTTTTTAGATGTTATGACGTGTCGATGTTATGACTCTCGACGTTCTGACAGTTAGTGGTTCTGACAGATTTTCGTTATGAAAAAATTTATAAGTTTATATAATAGTAATAAATATATAATAGTTTAGAAACAAATTTCGGCTATATATTTGCACATCAGGGGGGTGGGATAAAGCATAGCATATATTAAATACGTATCCTAACCTAGGTAGCTTTTCCCCCCTAAACCCCAAAAAACTAAGATTTTAAATTTTTAGATGTTGTGACGTGTCGATGTTATGACTGTCGACGTTCTGACAGGTAGCGATTGTGACTGTCGATGAACTGACGTGTCGATGTTATGACTGTGGATGTTGGAACGGTTAGTGGTTCTGACGGATTTTTTGTCGATGTTATGACGGATTTTGTCGATGTCCTGACGTTAGCGCTCCTGACGGTTAGATGTTATGACGCCTTCCCCCGCACAAGACCTCAAAAATTTTACCGTTTTCTTCCAAATCCCAGTGACACAGACACTTACCAAATACCTTCGACAGAGACAATTCAAAAAATTAAAGCAAGCTCAAGTCACGTATCCTTACAGTCTTCACATAAACCATAGTCTTGCCTATTCAAACAAACCACAATAAATATATAACACTGTGTATCCTAATGATCTATCTATCCTAACTGAGCGACCCGGCTCAATAGTAACCAAAACTCTAAAAAACGAAATTTTGATACCAATAGATATATCAAAAGAATCGCCTCTTTATAGTGATGTCAAATGTATAAATTTCATTAAGTTTAGTCTTATTCATTAAAGGTTAGGAGCCTAAGAAAATTTTCCTGATTTTCGGAAAGAGGAAGAAACAGCCGCTAAAAGTCAAGTGATCTTAATGAAAATCACACCATCAGATTTAGCGTATTAGAGAACCCGACTGAATAGGTTTCAAGCTTCTATCTGCAAAATGTGAAATTTTGTAATTTCTGCCAGAAGAATGATCACGGATGCGTGTTTATTTAACTTTTTTTTCCATGGGTGATCGTGTCGAACCAGAGGTCCTAGATTATCAGGAGAGGGCTCATTCAAATGGAAAGAAATTCTAGTGCCCTTTTAAAGTGATCAAAAATTGGAGGGCAACTAGGCCCCCTCCCACGCCCTTTTTCCCAAAATCGTCCAATCAAAGTTTTGAGATAGCCATTTTGTTCACCATAGTTGAAAGGCCCAATGACTATGTCTTTGGGTATGACATGAACCCCCCCCCCCCACAGCCCTAAGAGAAAGGTCTTTAAGTTATAAAATTTGCCCATTGTTTGCGCATATTATTTGTTATTGAGATGTAGGCATACATTTTCGGGTTGGGGGGGGGGGGGGGCAAATTTTCTGCTGTTTATTTTCCACGGGGGATTTTTGTATGGGGGGGGGAAGTTTCCAAGGAGTGAACTTGTCAGGGAAATTATGCACTGGGGGAATTTCCCAGAATTCTTATACAAAATTCTTTTTTATATGTCTTACTTTCTCTTTTCCGTCTCAGTTTTACGCGCGGAGTGGTTAAGAGTAATTATCCGGGGTAAATTTTCACCGGGATTTAATTGTCTAGAGGATATTTCCGTAGAGAGGGGGTTTCTCCGTGGAGGTGGGGCCAGATTTCCTGGCATTATTTAAAAACAATCGTAAATTAAATAAAAAAACAAGTTTTTTTCAACTAAAAGTAAGGAGCAACATCAAAACATAAAACGAACAGAAATTATTACGTATATAAAGGGGGTTGCCCCCCCCCCCCTCAACACCTCACTCTTTACGTTAAAGTTTAAATTTTGTCCCAATTCCTTAATGATGACTCCTGAAACACAAGGGCCGTTTAATTAGTACAATAAGACGCTTTTTCAAAAGTACTAAAAAATGTTTGCATAAAGAGCAAGGTGTTGAGGAGGTGGCAACCCCATTCTTATGCGTATTAATTAAAATCCTAATGTTGCTCCTTACTTTCAGTTGAAAAAAACTTGTTTTTCTTGTTTAATTTCATTAAGAAACCACCATTCCATTTCATTCATCAAGTTTGATTAAGAAATGATATTAACTTTAGTTAATTAAAAAGAAATAGGAAAAGTGTTCTTTATTAATGATTGATTCCTTCCCTGTCTAGCCAAGAAATTAAGAAATGACAAGAACTTGCTAGAGTAACAAGTTTTAATCCTTCGTTAACGAACCCTCTCAACACACAACTAAAACAATTATTCAAACTTCCAACCCAGTTTGGTTGAGGTTCGACAATGTCTTCTACATTACATTCTGATGACAAGAATTTGGAGACCCTTCTCCTTCCTCTTCCTTACAAACTTCAGGTAGGTCCTTGATTCACAAAAGCCTCACTGCTCAGAAATTTAGGTTTTGATCTGACTGCTTTTCCTGTAAAGTGGCGTTCACATGCGTGTCTAGCTAGAATCCCATGTCTAGACACGTGTCTAGCCAGACTTCAATGTCTAGGCAACGACTGTTCACAAGTAAAATTCGGTGCTTAGCTAAAACTACAAATTTAGTTTCAAATAGATTACAGTTGTGATTTCTAGCCAATCAAGAGAGCTTATGCGGGCAAAACTTTCAAAATTGTAATCCCTATTTTTACTGTCACAAGATAATGGATGAGATAAGCCAAACGATTGCCTTAGTGTGCTTAACTACTATGTCTGGTGTTGCATGTTTGCGTAAAATGAAAAAAAAAACAATTAATGAGAAAACAAAATTAAATTTCAGTTTAAAAATGTAAACATAGATGATGAAAATAGTGGAACTTGACGCATTCTGATTGGCTGTAATTGAAAATCCGAGACATTGAGTTCTACAGTCTAGAACTCCAAGTCTAGCCAAGGACCTTGTCTAGCGTGTTTAGCTAAGCACCGAATTTTACTAGCGAACGGTTGTTGCCTAGACATTGAAGTCTGGCTAGACACATGTCTAAACATGGGATTCTAGCTAGGCACGAATGTGAACGCCACTTAAATGCTCTGAATAAAGGTACTTAGGGAATATTGGAATCTAGAAACAACTCTCTTTTGTCTTCCCCACGAAGGTTGGATTGGGTCCAAATAAGTTTGGCAGTACCTGTTACTTTCCACAAAGTTTGTTTCCGACGACTTTTCCGATATGTTCTGGCTAAAATAACTTAGGACCCCCCTCCCCCCTCATGAAGTCCATGCGCCCTAAAACGTGGAACCAGGAAGCTTACGGTACTTTTATTTTCCGCCAATTCTGGCTGAGACCTGAATACCCCTTTTGGCACACGTAAGAATTTCCCTTCCCTCCCATACAAGGGTCAAATTCATACCAAGTCCTGCTTAAAAAACGACATAGCTAGGGGACTATTTCTTCCATTCCGCCATGGTTAGTTGAGATTTGATAACCTCTTCTAGTACATGTTCTGATTACAAATTCGTAAAAATCACGCTCCTCTCCCACACCCATAAGTCACATCAAAGATGGACACGTTTTAGACTAGTTTTGGGGCCGAGCTTTGGGCCAAGCTAGTTTTGGGGCCGAAAATTTATACTAAATAATTTTTTGTAAAAGCCAAATAATTGGAATGTTTAACTTGAGAATTAAATTCTTAGAAATACTTTTTGATAACCTAGAAGAGGTATGATCTAAGTTACCAAAGAAATCACTCCATGTTCTACACAAATCTAGCGCTACATTATCCCAAAGAACGTTACTTTCGAGCTGGAAAATTTGTGTTTTCCTTCCTGTTTATAATCTTCATTGATTTTTTTTTAAAATTTACTTCAAATTTTCCAGGCTTTAGATGAATTTTTCTTTTCAGTTTCATTATTTGCATACTAGAAAAAATCTGCAAGTTTTTGCCTCTTACTGTTACCAAGGTGACAGCTGATCACGAGAGAACAAAAAACTAAAATCAGTAATGTGGCTTCATAACACAAATACAAAAGAAAAAATCAGTAAGATTACTGCAGTGCTTACCAGAGCTACCAGATAATGGGTGTTTGTGCCCTTTGGGTCCTTTTTTGAGGCGGTTGCGCATTGAATTCTTTAAATTGACGCATTTTTGGGGGGGAGGAATCGCTCATTCGGCCCATTTTCACTTTTATGGCGGCGCAATTTGAAACAATATATGTTGCAACTGGGCCGTATCCAGGATTTTTTTTGGGGGGGATACAAAAAAACGCCAAACATTTTTTTTTTCAAAACGGACAAACATTTTTTTAGGGGGGGGGGGGTATTGAAACTCCTTAGTCCTCCCCTGGATACGGCCTTGTGTGACAACACTGTTACTTACCGTAAAAGAGTAAAAGACATACCTACATTTTTACTTTTCATTTTTTACATATGGTGAATATTGGGAATTGTTGCTTGTAACTTAGCAGAAAAACCGAGATCTCGCTTGGTAACTTTTACTGCCACAAATTATTAATAGTGATACAAAATTATTAACTTAATAAAGCCACGTCTCGGAAAGGTATAAAAAACAGTTAACAAAAAGGTGTATCTCCCACAAACAAGTTAAAATTTTAAAACTCTCTTTTTTGATGCTAACTCTCTTGCCTTAAATGTTTCTAAAACTAGTTTTTTAGTTTTTTCTCGTATATCCCAGGCTTGTCCTCAATTATCTGAAATTCATATATCCAAAGGCTTTATTAGTAGACCAAAGGATGGCCATGTCCGTTTCCTAGGTATCCTCCTAGATGAAAATTTATCTTTTAAACACCATATTGATTTGATTAAAATGAAGGTATGCAGAAACCTCGGTATTCTAAGAAAACTAAAACATATCTTTCCAGGGCCAATTCTAAGAATCCTATTTCATAGCTTAATTCATTCTTATGTTTCCTATTGTTCAGTCATATGGATGTCTACTTTCCCTTCTTTTCTCAAACCGCTTTCGAATACTTATGATAAAGCTATAAATCTTATCCAGGATGTAAATCGTTCGGCAACTAAACCGTTACTTGATATTAAAAACTTTATATTCTTTCCTGTGCGTCTTTCGCTTTTCTTCAGCTCCATGGTGATATTCCTAGGTCCCTTAGATTTACGTCTTCTTTTGTATCTGATCGGTCAAATTATCAACTCCGTAGTTCTCTAAATATCCAAATTCCCCATACACCAACAATAAGATCCGATTTTAATCCTCTTGTTGCGTGTCATTTGACATGGAACACCCTTCCCGATTCGGCTCGAGAATGCCACTCGTTTGGCACCTTCAAAAGACTAGTAAAAAAATATTTGTTTTCATGTGATTAATTTTCTTTACTTTTGCCTGCTGCCAATAGTTTTTTTTTTTCATTTAATTTTTTTTTTATATATATAGATGTTGTGATTCACTGTAGTTTGATAAAGCTTATTTAGTGAACTCTCCTTTTTTTTTATAGATGTTGTGATTCACTGTAGTTTGATAAAGCTTATTTAGTGAACTCTCCTTTTTTTTTTTTTTTTTTTTTTTTTTTTTTTTTTTTTTTTTTTTTTTTTTTTTTTTTTTTTTTTTTTTTTTTTTTTTTTTTTTTTTTATTAAGCAAATGCTTTACATGTTAAAAGTTAAAATGCTTATGTTTATATGTTTAAATATTAATGTTATGTTTATATTGTTTAAATCTTAAGCGTTTAAATGTTTAATGTTTATTTGATCTTTTCATAATCCCCCTCCTACAGGCCATGGAGCCTTTGTGGGGATTTGTAGATTGTTATGTAATTATTTTACTGGTATATGGAAAATAAATCTATCTATCTATCTATCTAAAAGTGCTCTGTAAGCAAAACTGATTATCGTTAGTTTTAATTTTGCAATACAAGGTTGTATCCAGGAAGGGGTTAAGGGGTTTGAACCCCCTCTGAAATGTTTGTCTGACTCGTAAAAATGTAACGAAAATGAATATAAACATTTTTTTATGCGTTTTTAAAAGTTTGTTTGTAAATCTGCCAAAAACATCCTGTTTACCCCTCCCCCCCGCCCCTCCCCCCAAAAATCCTAGATACGACCCTGCATGAGAAGCTTCAATAAATAATAAAAAAATACCCATGTATCAGGGTCTTAAGCAGGGACGCCCCGAGGCCGGTTCCCACAAAAATCCTAAATTTTCCTGAATTTCTCTTCCATGTTTTCTTCCTTATTGCATAATACTGTTCCTCGAGTTCTTCATGAAGTCCATATATTTTCAATATCTAGTGGTGATATATATCGGGCTTTTAAGAGTGTTAAGAAATCAAGTGCTCCTAATATGGATGGTCTGTGTTACAATCACTTCACCATTAAGTTTCATTATTGTTAACACAAATTCAGCTCCTATTCCAGATGTGTTTAGCCCAGTCGTTAGTTCCAGATAGTTTTCTTTCGGGAATCGTAACATCAGTTTTGAAAAAGGGAAAGGACGCAGATCAGTGTTCTAGTTATCGACCAATTACAGTGTCCTGCTTCCTGAGCAAGCTGTTTGAGTATGCCGAATTGCCTGAAGTTTTGACTAAATGTCATTTTTCTGATTATCAAGTTGGGTTCAGAGCCGGTTTTGGCTGTTCTCAAGCCCATCATATACTTGGTCAGTTGCTAGTCTCGGCAAAAATGCAAAAAAGGCCACTTTATTTTTGCTCGGTTGATATCTTGGGCGCTTTTGACAACGTTGTACATTCGCAAGCGCTTCACTGCTTAGTTAAACCAGGAGTTAATTCTTCCGTAGTAAAAGTTCTTGAATATTGGTATCCAATTCGTTGGTTTGGTTAAAATGGATGTCTGATATATCCGAGCCTATCTCAGCAAGGTTGCCATCGCTGGTGATTTATAACCAGATCTGGTGATTTTTCATCCTCCTGGTGATTTTTCTGGCGATTTGCTTGAATCTGGTGATTTCTAGTGATTTTCTTTTTTAATCTGGTGATTTTCATTTAATTTGGTGATCTTTTACAAAATCGGTTGACATTCCATGCATGATTGGTTTCGCCGTCTTATTGAGGTGAAATAATCAGTGACTTTCACATTTTATGTCTTGTTTTTATTTGTTATTTCTAAAGAGTGGCGTTATTTTGGGCTTCTGTGTATTCTTTTAGCTTGGTAATCGGCTTCCCCATAGTTACAAATTTTAATTTATAAATATATACATGTGTGTCCCATGTGTGATTTAAGAAGATTATCAAACAGTTCGTGGTAACGAACTGTAAGTAAGGAGCGACCCGGCTCAATAGTAACCGAAACTCTAAAAAACGAAATTTTGATACCAATAGATACATCAAAAGAATCATATTTTAATGATGATTGCAAATATATTAATTTCATCAAGTTCAGTCTTACCCATCAAAAGTTACGCGCCTGAGAAAATTTGCCTGATTTTCGAAAATAGGGGGGAACACCCCCTAAAAGTCATAGAACCTTAATGAAAATCACACCATCAGATTCAGCGTATCAGAGAACCGTACTGTAGAGGTTTCGAGCCCCTATCTGCAAAAATGTGGAATTTTGTATTTTTTGCCAGAAGAAAGATCACAGATGGGTGTTTATTTTTATTTTTTTCAGGGGCGATCGTATCGACCCAGTGGTCCTAGAATATCGGGAGAGGGCTCATTCGAACGGAATTTAAAAGTTTTAGTGCTCTTTTTAAGTGACCATAAAAATGGAGGGCAACTAGGCCCCCTCCTACGCTCATTTTTTTCCCAAAGTCATCCGATCAAAATTTTGAGATAGCCATGTTGTTCAGCATGGTCGAAAATATAATAAATATGTCTTTTAGGATGACTTAATCCCCCAAAGTCCCCGGGGGAGGGCTGAAAGTCATGAACTTTGCCCAATGTTTATATATGGTATTGGTTATTAGTAGGAACCCTTCAGAGGATACAGAACGAAGTATCCTGCTAGTAGTATCTATGTCTCTGAAAATTTCTTTTCTTACATCTCTGACTTTTAAATAAACATTCTAAACGTCTGACTTGCTAGCGTACCCTAAAAATAATGGTAATATAACAAAGTAATACATAAAATATTTTTATTGAAATAACATCATGTTGAATATTAACATAAAAATATGTTACATACATTATTATACATTATTAATATCATTGAACAACTTAGGACATTTTGAATCTGCTCCATAAAATTTTTCATCATGTTCTCTCTTGATAGTGTAGCTACTCTCTTCTCTTACTTCGTAACCAGTAGAATAATCATTATTCCTTTTTGAGTCATACACAATTTTTACTGGGATGTCACCTACAGGTTCAATATGCGTTTCATCTTTTGTATTATTAGGTTCATTGGGTATATGATCAATAGTAGTAATAGTGTTAACTTTCGCCTTATTTTCCATCCATTTATCTTTATATTCATTAGTGATATTGTCTGACAATGTCCTTTTTATTTTCCTAGCGATTTCACTGTCTATTCTCACATTGTGTTTACACAGGTAACAGTTCTGGCACGTAGACAAGATATGATTTATTACATTAGTGCAGCAGTTGGCCTTTCTTTTCCCCTTTGCTTTCAATTGAATAGTAATACCGGAACAATGGCAATAGGATCTATCAACAGGTAACGTGTTACCAGAACCAGTAGCAAGAAGATGACCATCTTCATCAACTATTATTTTCATGTTGGTATTCTCTTTTAGCACTGTCATCTCTGGTGCTCTCACTCTAGCATATCCACCATGAGCAATGTTGTATGGTTTCGGTAGTCCAAAGCAATTTAGCTTTTCGCTGTCATGACAACGCACACATACATTTCCAATAAGATCTCCATTAATGCTTGTTTCATAGTTCAAATATCGATCTTTGTCAGCATTCAACACAACAGTGATTTTATCATGTGTATACACTTTCTTTGAATAACTCATATTAACTTTTTTTTCTAAATACGATGCAGGTGTTTATCCTTCCGGTTTGTGAAAATTAGTGACATAATACATGTATTAAACTATGTAGTGTCGATAGCCTGCCATAGAGTACCACTGGGACAGCCGCATAGTGTCTAAGAGCAACCATAAAGTATCATTGATACACCCGCATAAATAAATATAAATAAATAAATAAAAACCTATTTCTATTTGTGTATCGATCAATTTCTCAGACTCCATCTAATTATTTGTAGCCTACAAAAGATGTTGATAAAGAATTAAATCACTCTGTTACTAAGATTTTGTAAATGTTATCCTATGTACCCGACAAATGATGTTGTTAAAGAAAGCAATTTTCAGAGACATAGATGCTAGTAGCAGACTCATAACGCCATTAGCTGTTAACTGAGTATCAAAATTAAAAAAAAAAGTACTTTTGCATAGAAAAATTCAACTACATAGGTATTTCTTAGCATCAAAAGCATCCTACAACATTTAACAAAATCCAGATATGATTAAATCACTCTAATACTTAGATTTTGATAACTGCAGTTATCAAAATCTAAGTATCAGGGTGATTAAATCATCTCTTGATTTTGTAAAATTTTGTGTAAACACATTGTGATTTTGTTTAAACACAATATGAGAATAGGCAGTGAAATCGCTGGCAAAATAAAAAGGACATTGGCAGACAATATCACTAATGAATATAAAGATGAATTGGTGGAAAATAAGGCGTAAGTGAACATTATTACTACTTTTGATCATATACCCAATGACCCTACTAATACCAAAGATGAAACGCATATTAAACCTGTAGGTGACATCCCAGGAAAATTGTGTATGACTCAAAATGGAATAATGATTATTCCACTGATTACGAAGTAAGAGAAGAGAGTAGCTACACTATCAAGAGAGAATATGATGAAATATTTCATGGAGCACATTCAAAATGTCCGAAGTTGTTCAATGATATTAATAATGTATAATAATGTATGTAACATATTTTTATGTTAATATTCAACATGATGTTATTTCAATAAAAATATTTTATGTATTACTTTGTTATTTTACCATTATTTTTAGGGTACGCTAGCAAGTCAAACGTTTTGAATGTTTATTAAAAAGTCAGAGATGTAAGAAAAGGAATTTTCAGAAACATAGATACTACTAGCAGGTTCATAACACCATTAACTGTAGACTGAGTATCAAAAATTGATAGAAAAAAGTACTTTTGTATAGAACAAATTCAACTATACAGCTATTTCTTAGCATCAAAGGGATCTTACAACATTTCACTGAATCGAGAGATGATTTAATCACTCTGATACTTAGATTTTGATAATTTTATCCGATGTGTGTGATGAAAGATATTGGATTTATTCACTCTGATACTTAGATTTTGATAATGTTATCCGAGGTATCCGACAAAGGATTTTGGCAATGGATTTATACTTAGATGCTGATAATGTATTTATTCACTCTGATACTTAGATTTTGTCAGTGTTATCTGATGTATCTAACGAAGGATGTTTTATAAAGGATTATTTCACTCTGATACTTAGATTTTGTCAATGTTGTCCTATGTATCCAACAAAGGATGTCGATAAAGAATTTATTCAATCTGATACTTAGATTTTGTCAATATTATCCTATGTATCCGACAAAGGATGTTGATAAGGAATTTATTTACTCTGGTACTTAGATTTTGTCAATGTCATCCTATGTAGCCGACAAAGGATGTTGATAAAGAATTTAATCACTGTGATATTTAGATTTTGTCATTGTTATCCTATGTAGACGTCAAATGATGTTGTTAAAAAATTTAATCACTCTGATACTTAAATTTTGATAATGTTATCCGACGTCTCCGATAAAGGATGTTGGTAATGAATTTATTCACTCTGATACTTAGATTTTGTCAATGTTGTCTGACTTATCCAACAAATGATGTTGATAAAGGATTAGTTCACTCTGATACTTAGATTTTGTCAATGTTGTCCTATGTATCCAACAAAGGATGTCGATAAAGAATTTATTCACTCTGATACTTAGATTTTGTCAATGTTATCCTATGTTTCTGGCAAAGGATGTTGATAAAGAATTTATTTGCTCTGGTACTTAAACTTTGTCAATGTTATACTATGTATCCGACAAAGGATTTGATAAAGAATTTAATCACTCTGATACTTAGATTTTGTCAATGTTATCCTATGTAGCCCGCAAAAGTATGTCTATAAAGAATCTAAACACTCTGATGCTTTGATTTTGATAATGTTATCCGTGGTATCCGACAAAGGATGTTGGTTAAAGATTTATTCACTCTGATACTTATACTCTGTCAATGTTGTCTGACGTATCCAACAAAGGATGTTGATAAAGGATTAGTTCACTCTGATACTTAGATTGTGTCAATATTATCTGACGTATCTGACAATTGGATGTTGATAAAGAATTTATTCACTCTGAACCTTAGATTTTGCCAATGTTATTCTATATATCCGACAAAGGATGTTGATAAAAAAAATTAAGCACTCTGATACTTAGATTTTGTCATTGTTATCCTATGTAGACGACAAATGATGTTGTTAAAGAATTTAATCACTCTAATACTTAAATTTTGATAATGTTATCCGACGTCTCCGATAAAGGATGTTGGTCAAGGATTTATTCACTCTGATACTTATATTTTGATAATGTTATACGATATATCAGATAGAAGGTATTGATAATGAATTTATTCACTTTGATACTTGTATTTCCATGAGATTTATCCCTTAGTTTATAGGAACTTAATATTTCAAACCTTCATCTCTTTTAAATAATCAGTTTCAGAAATTAAAATAATTATTCTCAAGGCATACCTCCAAAATAAAAAATAATATGTATCTCTTAATAGAGTTAGCATTCCCTGAGATTTATATCTCATAGTTGATAAGCAATTAATATTTTAAGCCTTCATCTCTTTTAAATAATCAGTTTCAGAAATTTAAAATATTTATTCTCAATACATACCTCCAGAATAAAAAAAGTTTGTATCTCTTAATGGAGTTAGCATTCCCTGAGATTTATCCCACAGTTGATAAGCAATTAATATTTTAAGCCTTCATCTCTTTTAAATAATCAGTTTCATAAATTTAAAATTGTTATTCTCAAGGCATCCCTCCAAAATAAAAATAATATGTATCTCTTAATAGAGTTAGCATTCCCTGAGATTTGTATTTCATAGTTCATAAGCAATATATATTTTAAGCCTTCATCTCTTTTAAATAATCAGTTTCAGAAATTTAAAATAAATATTCTCAATACATACCTCCAAAATTAAAAATAATATGTATCTCTTAATGGAGTTAGCATTCCCTGAGATTAATCCCGTAGTTGATAAGGTATTAATATTTTAAGTCTTCATCTCTTTTAAATAATCAGTTTCAGAAATTTAAAATAATTATTCTCAAGGCATCCCTCCAAAATGAAAGATAATATGTATCTCTTAATAGAGTTAGCATTCCCTGAGATTTGTACCTCATAGTTGATAAGCAAATAACATTTTAAGCCTTCAACTCTTTTAAATAATTAATTAAAAAAACTTTTTCCACAAAATAAGTTTTTCAAAGAAAAGTAAAGAGCTCCATTAAACAAAAAATGAGGAAAAATAAAATCAAATAATCTACCAAGCGTGAAACTACCACAAATCAGCATCGATAAATAAATGAAACCCAAAACGAACAGAAATTAAAACAAATAACCGAGTCAAACTCAAAACGAGCAGAAATTAACATAAGTTGTGCGCTAAACCCCTATGCCTTCCCAAGGCCAGAACAAAATTTGCACTTTACTAAAAAAAATATAAATGTTTTTACTTTTGTAACTTTAATAAATCAAATAATACTAACATTTTAATTACTAAATATCAGTATATGTATATTAAACTGACAATGAACATTCGTTTGTATTTTTTTCAGTAAAGTGCAAATTTTGTTCTGGCCTTGGGAAGGCATAGGGGTTTTTGGCTTGGGAAGGGATGGGAAGGCTTGGATTGGCAATGTGGGCAGGCATTGTGCCCACATCGTTCTTTATTTAGGCAGCGCTAGCGCGCTGCCTATGATCAGTTTCAGAAATTTCAAATAATTATTCTCAATACATACCTCCAAAGAAAAAAATAATATGTATCTCTTAATAGACTTGGCTTTCCGTGAGATTTATATCTCATAGTTGATAAGCAATTAATATTTTAAGCCTTCATCTCTTTTAAATAATCAGTTTCAGAAATTAAAAATAATTATTCTCAATACATACCTCCAAAAGAAAAAATGATATGTATCTCTTAATAGAGTTAGCATTCCCTGAGATTTATATCATAGTTTATAAGCAATTAACATTTTAAGCCTTCATCTCTTTTAGATAATCAGTTTCAGAAATTAAAATAATTATTCTCAAGGCATCCCTCCAAAATAAAAAATAAAATGTATCTCTTAATAGAGTTAGTATTCTCCGAGATTTATATCTCATAGTTGATAAGCAATTAATATTTTAAGCCTTCATCTCTTTTAAATAATCAGTTTCAGAAATTTAAAATAATTATTCTCAATACATACGTCCAAAATAAAAAATAATATGGATCTCTTAATAGAGTTAGCATTCCCTGAGATTTATATCTCATAGTTGATAAGCAATTCATATTTTAAATCTTCATCTCTTTTAAATAATCAGTTTCAGAAATTTAAAATAATTGTTTCCAATACATACCGCTAAAATAAAAAATAATATGTATCTCTTAATGGAGTTAGCATTCCCTGAGATTTATAGCTCATAGTTGATAAGCAAATAATATTTTAAGCCTTCATCTCTTTTAAATAATCAGTTTCAGAAATTTAAAATAATTATTCTCAAGGCATCCCTCCAAAATAAAAATAATGTGTATCTCTTAATAGAGTTATTATTCCCTGAGATTTATATCTCATAGTTGATAAGCAATTAATATTTTAAGCCTTCATCTCTTTTAAATAATCAGTTTCAGATATTTAAGATAATTATTCTCAATACATACCTCCAACATAAAAAAATATGTATCTCTTAATAGAGTTAGCATTTCCTGAGATTTATACCTCATAGTTGATAAGCAAATAATATTTGAAGCCTTCATCTTTTTTAAATAATCAGTTTGAGAAATTTAAAATAATTATTCTCAATGCATCCCTCCAAGTTAAAAAATAACATGTATCTCTTAATGGACTTAGCATTCCTTGAGATTTATTATCTCTTAATGGAGTTATCATTCCCTGAGATTTATACCTCATAGTTGATAAGCAAATAATATTTGAAGCCTTCATCTTTTTTAAATAATCAGTTTCAGAAATTTAAAATAATTATTCTCAAGGCATCCCTCCAAAATGAAAATAATATGTATATCTTAATAGAGTTAGCAGTCCCTGAGATTTATATCTCATAGTTGATAATCAATTAATATTTTAAGCCTTCATCTCTTTTAAATAATCAGTTTCAGAAATTTAAAATAATTATTCTCAAGGCATCCCTCCAAAATAAAAAATAATATTTATCTCTTAATGGAGTTAGCATTCCCCGAGATTTATACCCCATAGTTGATAAGCAATTAATATTTTCAGCCTTCATCTCTTTTAAATAATCTGTTTGAGAAATTTCAAATAATTATCCTCAAGGCATCCCTCCAGAATAAAAGATAATATGTATCTTTTAATAGAGATAGCATTCCCCGAGATTTATACCACATAGTTGATAAGCAATTAATATTTTAAGCCTTCATCTCTATGAAATAATCAGTTTCAGGAATTTAAAATAATTATTCTCAAGGCATCCCTCCAAAATAAAAAATGATATGTATTTCTTAATAGAGTTAGCATTCCCTGAGATTTATACCTCATAGTTAATAAGCAATAAATATTTTAAGCCTTCCTCTCTTTTAAATAATCAGTTTCAGAAATTTAAAATAATTTTTCTCAACACATATCTCCAAAATAAAAAATAATATGTATCTCTTAATAGAGTTAGCATTCCCTGAGATTTATATCTCGTAGTTGATAAGCAATTAATATTTTAGGCCTTCATCTCTTTTAAATAATCAATTTCAGAAATTCAAAATAATTATTCTCAAAACATATCTCCAAAATAAAAAATAATATGTATCTCTTAATGGAGTTAGCATTCCCTGAGATTTATATCTCGTAGTTGATAAGCAATTAATATTTTAAGTCTTCATCTCTTTTAAATAATCAGTTTCAGAAATTTAAAATAAGTATTCTCAATATATATCTCCAAAATAAAGAATAATATGTATCTAATTAATAGAATTAGCATTCCCTGAGATTTATATCTCGTAGTTGATAACAATTAATATTTTAAGCCTTTATCTCTTTTAAATAATCAGTTTCTGAAATTTAAAATAATTATTCTCAATACACATCTCCAAAATAAAAAATAATATGTATCTCTTAATACAGTTAGGCATTCCCTAAGATTTATATCTCGTAATGGATAATCAATTAATAATTTAAGCCTTCATCTCTTTTAAATAATCAGTTTCAGAAATTTAAAATAATTATTCTCAAGGCATCCCTCCAAAATAAAAAATAATATTTATCTCTTAATGGAGTTAGCATTCCCTGAGATTTATACCTCATAGTTGATAAGCAATTAATATTTTAAGCCTTCATCTCTTTTAAATAATCAGTTTCAGAAATTTCAAATAATTATCCTCAAGGCATCCCTCCAGAATAAAAGATAATATGTATCTTTAATAGAGATAGCATTCCCCGAGATTTATACCACATAGTTGATAAGCAATTAATATTTTAAGCCTTCATCTCTATGAAATAATCAGTTTCAGGAATTTAAAATAATTATTCTCAAGGCATCCCTCCAAAATAAAAAATGATATGTATTTCTTAATAGAGTTAGCATTCCCTGAGATTTATACCTCATAGTTAATAAGCAATAAATATTTTAAGCCTTCCTCTCTTTTAAATAATCAGTTTCAGAAATTTAAAATAATTTTTCTCAACACATATCTCCAAAATAAAAAATAATATGTATCTCTAATAGAGTTAGCATTCCTGAGATTTATATCTCGTAGCTGATAAGCAATTAATATTTTAGGCCTTCATCTCTTTTAAATAATCAATTTCAGAAATTCAAAATAATTATTCTCAAAACATATCTCCAAAATAAAAAATAATATGTATCTCTTAATGGAGTTAGCATTCCCTGAGATTTATATCTCGTAGTTGATAAGCAATTAATATTTTAAGTCTTCATCTCTTTTAAATAATCAGTTTCAGAAATTTAAAATAAGTATTCTCAATATATATCTCCAAAATAAAGAATAATATGTATCTAATTAATGGAGTTAGCATTCCCTGAGATTTATATCTCGTAGTTGATAAGCAATTAATATTTTAAGCCTTCATCTCTTTTAAATAATCAGTTTCAGAAATTTAAAATAATTATTCTCAATACACATCTCCAAAATAAAAAATAATATGTATCTCTTAATACAGTTAGGCATTCCCTAAGATTTATATCTCGTAATGGATAAGCAATTAATATTTTAAGCCTTCATCTCTTTTAAATAATCAGTTTCAGAAATTTAAAATAATTATTCTCAATACATACCTCCAAAATAAAAAAAATAATATGTATCTCTTAATAGAGTTAGCATTCCCTGAGATTTATATCTCATAGTTGATAAGCAATTGATATTTTAAGCCTTCATCTTTAAAATAATCAGTTTCAGAAATTTAAAATAATTATTCTGAATAAATACCTCCAAAATAAAAATAATATGTATCTCTTAATAGATGTACTCGTCTCTTATAGCGACCACAGCCGAGAAGTAAAGCTAAGTCAAGTCACATGTCTCAATCTGTTTCACCCCAAATAATGCTCTAAAATATCTTAAAAATGTTTCGCCCAAATAATCCTCTAAAATGTCTTAAACTGTTTCGCCAAAATAATCCCCTAAAATGTCAATTAATCTATGACGATTACTTTTTTGTGGCAACTCTGCACTGATACATTTAATTTCCCATGAAGCCTATTGACTTTTCTGTCATGAATTCTTACACAATCGAAGCTCTATAAGTTCAACGTAATTCATTGTCTGTATCAATTACACATCATCATATTACGCAAATTTAAGTTAATGATTCCCAGAAATCAGCTCTGATGTAACACCCGGCAGTATTCAATGAGCTTGTGGCTGTGACGTCACTTAGCCCAGTATTTCTAGCCCTCTGATTGGCTTAGAAAAAGGCATATGATCTTGTTCGCCCCCTGTTGTTCGCTCTGTATCCTCTGAAGGGTTCCTACCGTTATTGGAAAGTATACAGATGTTTTTAGAGGGGATTTTTTCTCGTTGTGGGGAGGGGGGAGGTCTTGGGTAAACTCCCTAATATACGTGATAAAAACATACAATATAGAAGTTCGTTGCTTAAGTTAATTCGTAAGTTACTTCAGAACAAAATTTTGAGAAAGCCATTAAGCCAAAACAAGTAAAATTAATAAGCAAATTTCATTCTAATTATTCATGTACGGTGAGCCAAAATCAAAGCTGCATTAATTCAAAAACGTTCAGAAATTAAATAAAAAAACAAGTTTTTTTTAACTGAAATTAAGGAGCGACATTAAAAACTTAAAACGAACAGAAATTATTCAGTATATGAAAGTGGCTGTCCCCTCCCCAACGCCTCGCTCTTTACGCTAAAGTTAGACTCTTTCTCACAACTCTATTTTTAAAAAAATAAACAATAAAAAACTTTAGCGTAAAGAGCGTGGCGTTGAGGAGGAGACAGCCCCTTTCATATACGGAATAATTTCTGTTCGTTTTAAGTTTTAATGTCGCTCCTCACTTTCAGTTAAATTTTTTTTTTTTTTTTTTTTTGTTGAGGCTCAGAAACGAAAAAAAATCTCAGGTAAAGAAAGCATAGTCCCACATGAACATATATTCAGCAGTCTAGGCTAGGTCTTTCAAGGGACTTAACAGTCTCAAGAAACCAGGGGGCTCAGTCTCAAGGGGCTCTCGTCTAAGGAACCAGGGAAATAAGATTTATCACCGCTTGTCTGATGTTTCAGCTTAGACTTGACCCACGACAATTTTCCGGAGGTAAAATAAATATATAAGAAATTGACACCATTTGAGTAGTCTTTTTCAGAGCTAAAGTTTACCACTAAGGATACCAACTATGGCAGGGGGATTAAAAACGCTCATAAGCAAATTAAATTCGATTCGAGGACAAAAGAGGATTATTGGGTTTTTCTTTTCAATGGAAACCTAGAAAAAGGAAAAAGAAAACATTTTGCAAAGTAAAGACAAAGAAAAGTATAATAGTAGTTAAATTAATAAAACAGTAACGGGTAACATTTAACGGGTAACGGGTAAATAAAACAGTAACGGGTAAAACAGTAACGGGTAAATAAAACAGTAACATTTAATGTTTTATTAAATTAATAAAACAGTTACTGTACATTAAATTAATGTACAGTAACGGGATATTACGTAACAATGTCAGTCTTTGCCTGGCATTCCGGTTTTAGGTATAAATTCTCTTCCTTCTTGAGCAGTTGACGGCCTTTTTTGCTCAGGGTGTCCAACGCGTCTTTTTGGTGTAAAGCTTATCATTATTGACCACCGATTTCTGGTGATTTTTGTGAAATACTGGTGATTTCTGGTGATGTTCTTGGTGAAAATCTGGTAATCTCTGGTGATTTTCTTAGTGAAAAACTGGTGATTTTTATTTAGTTGTGGTGGCAATCCTGTATCTCAGTAAAGAAGGGAGTCAGGCAAGGGGGTGTGCTGTCTCCATATATTTTTAAAACTGTGCTTGTGGAGTGTTTCCGAATGCTGTCTCCTTTTCCTGTTTCCGAATTAGTCACATTGTTAGTGCTGTTACTGCTGTTAGTCACATTGCCTATGCTGATGATGTTCTGCTAGTTAGTCATACTAGGTTAGGCCTCACAAAGAATCTTAATGTTCTGATTAATAATTTGAGCATGATTGGGCTTTCTGTAAATGCTTCAAAATGCGTTTTAGTATTTCTAACCCTGCTCCTTCTTTACATGTGGGTACAATGCTACTCAAGTGTGTCTCAAAGTTGAAATGGCTTGGGATTACTTTTTCTGATACACTTTCGACTACATGCTCGTCTCTGGTTGCTAGTGCTCTGCAGTGTATCCGCTTCTCAAATGGTAAAATCTCGCCTAATAGAGGGAGGTACAGCCACCGAGGTTTATGTAAACTTTACCGTAGTTTTTGTTCGCTTACAATTCTTTTTCTTCCCGATTTGCAGCCTCTAATGCGCAAAAAAGACCGTCTTTAGCTAAGGAGAGGGCATTTTAAATATTGTAAATTCCTGCTATATTTACCAAGGTGGTACAGAAATCACAGGATTATTTCTCATTTTGGACTTAACGACCCTCTAGTGCTGCTTGACAACATCGCTAAGGATCTGAGGACCAATACTCCAAGGAAGATATGTGCCAGTTACCCCCTCACTTATTTTTTCCCAGATTAGTGATTCTATAGATATTGTTACGCTATTTATGTTGTGTTTTCCTTATTGTTTCCTTGTGGATTATATTATTTTGTTTTTTTCTTTTTCTTACTCCGCATTTATTTTATATTGCGGGTAACAAGTAAACTTACTTGCTTTCTTACTTACTTAATCAAATTATCCAGTCAAATTTGTTTTTGTTAATTATTCCTCATTCCCCCTAAAAAAAAAAAATCCTACGTGCTTGCCTGCTGAGCATGCATAGTAAAATGCATAAAACTAATAAACTCACAACCAAAACTTATACCCTTCTTGTGTTAAGTATGACAAAAAGTGCTGTGAACAATAGAAAAACAAAAAAAAAATAATAATTACTTAAGTTTCGAAGTTTTGATTTTCTTTAGCTGTTATTATCTTTCTTCTGTTTTATCATTTTTTTAAATTTTACTTGTTTGTCTTTGTTTCCTTTCTTTTCTTTCGCTGTTCTACTTTCTTCATTTTTGTATAATGGATAAAACAATGCATGAATAAAATAAAAAACAGTATTTAAATTACAAAAAAAAGAGTTAAAAAAAAGAAGTAAGGGATCTCAATTTTATCTCTTTTTCATCTCTAAAAAAAAGTGCCGACAACGAAAACCTGATTATAGTTCCGTTCCGATAAGTCATCAAGAAAGGGGAATGACCTAAAACCGTAATAAAGGCAAGCGTTTGTTTGTGCCTGAACTTGAACTATTACGTCAATGATGTAATGATTAGCGGTACTTTGTTTTGATACGGGGATTTATATATGTAAGATTATGGAAGACCAGGTCAGTCGACTCCAAGCTGTTAACGAGATCATAACACTTTTCTGCTGAGGATAGCAGCCTAAGCGTGGAGGGAGATGGTAAGAAACTTGTTTAGTAATAAGAAGGTTTAAGTGTGACTAAAATATAGGTATAAACATAGCATACGGAACTTAAGCATAATCGTGAATCCTGTTCATGCCCTGAGAAAGAGTAAATAAGAAAAAATAACTGAAAAGTGCTATAAATGTGCTTCAAAAACAGGAAGGTTGAGTTTCTGCAGTTTGTCTGTCTTTTAAAACGCGTTTGATTTTGCCGTTAAAAAAGAAATATGCTGACCTCTGAGCTGGTGCTTAAATCGGCCCAAAAAGCAGGACTTTTCCTCAGAGAGAGCGGCTACAACGTTGGAGAAGGTTAGTTTACTCTTTTCAGTGTTGCTAGATTCTTGTTCGGGGAGGGGTCTAATATTGTGCTGCTTAGTAGCAAGAGCGGATCCAGGGTTTTTGTTCGAGGGGGTTTTACCCGATTTTTTCCCGTGGACTTTGTCCTAAGGTTTTGTCTTTACAGGTATTTTTTAGACTAATTTTCGACTCGGTCAAAAATTTCGGGGGGGGGGGGGTTCAAACCGGGACCCCCCCCTGGATACGGCCTTGCTTAGTAGAGAAATGCAGAGAAGGAGTTTTGAGCCCGCATCTTGTTATGATTTCCAGAAGTTTCCTTGTATTGTCTGAATAATTCATCCAGGAACGCACGTAAATGGGGGAGAGGGAAACCCCGAAATTTTAAAGTCTCTTGAATTTTTGGGCGCTTATTCGAATTATCAAATGTTATTTTTGTATTATTTATCCTCTCCCCCTTCATATTTTCCTTTTATTATTGTTTTTTCCCTGAAAAAAATTCCTTGGTACTTTCCTGAGTTTTCCTGTTCACACTTAAGTCTCGCGTCTGCTGTGTGGATTACTGTCTGGGGTTTAACACGTTCGACCACTAAGTCATTTGTTCGTATTAGTTGACTCTTCTGTGTCTTATGTAGTCACTAGCTTGTTTGGGTGTCACTTGAGTCAATATTCACTGAATTCGTATGTATCACTCACAGTTTATAGAATTAGTGGTATCACTCTATAAACTGTGGTATCACTTATCTTACTATTGCTAGTGGGTTATTCACCTGCAGCAATTGTCTGCATTGAAGAACAAGAATCAAAATAATACATTTAAGCGCTTGTCATAATACAAATTATATTACATATACAAGACTTTTATAATAAATAATACATTTGTACTTAATAACCTCTCACATAATTCCAGATATAAAAATAAAAACAGATAAAATACAAGTAAATAAAATAACTCTAAATTACAAAATATATGGGGATTAAATAAATAATACATTTGTACTTAATAACCTCTCACATAATTCCAGATATAAAAATAAAAACAGATAAAATACAAGTAAATAAAATAACTCTAAATTACAAAATATATGGGGATTGAACCAAATACAAGTAAATAAACAAGAAATACAATAATAAAATACATTGGGAGGGAATAAAAAAATACCTGGAGATACTGGTCTGGATTTATGTGCAATTGGTCAGTTCACAAAAATGTCGGAGTAGCTCACTTTCTTCTAGGCTACTTCGTAACAGACACTGGTAAGGTAATAGTTCTTTCCATTGATTGACCCGTTGTAAAACTGTCTACGGTGTATAGATATCCTGTTTTTCTTGAGTGATTATGCTAAATGTTGAATAAAAAATGTTATTTTAAATCGGTAAAATTCTACTTTAGCTACTTTTCCCTATCTTGAAAGAGGGAGAAGGAGTGGAGGTACGTACTTCAAAATATCCTCCCGGAACATACTTCAGCCTGTAGACCTATCCCTGAAAGTTTCATTTTCCTAACCTAACCCCTTTCCAAGATAGCCAAAAGTAGGAAAAGTAGAATTTTACCATTTCTGTATTTGATAAAATAAGGTGCTTTTAAATATCAGGCAGCCGGCCGCATTTTGCATAGATGGTTTATAATAACTGTTTATTTGTACGGACTGCATCTATGCTCACGGGAGACTGCACCAAGCTGCACGACCTATGAAATGACCTCTGACCTCCAAAATTGGGAGGTGAACTAAGTCAGCTGATTGATTATCTCAGAATTTCGCGGGATAGTACTTTAGCCCTATTTGGGCTTTTTTACAGTACAAATAGCAGGCATTGTTCTTGCTGTTGAGCGATTCCCTTTTTTAACGTAAAAAGGGCACTACGACTTTCAACTTCCGTTTGAATGGGGGTGCTACCATTTCGTACAACCGTCACAAGCAACAAACGACATAACATCCAACCGTCAGGACATCGACAAAAAATTTATAAGCTTATATAATAGTAATAAGTGTATAATAGTTCAGAAACAAATTTCGGCTATATATTTGCACATCAGGGGGTGGGGGTAAAGCATTGTATATATTAAATATGTAGCCTAACCTAATCTAGGTACCTTTTCCCCCCTAAACCCCAAAAAACTAAATTTGTAAAATTTTGGATGTTATGTGACGGTTGGTGGTTCTGACGGATTTTTTTTGTAGATGTTATGACGGATTTTGTGGACGTCCTGACGTTGGACGTCCTGACGTTGGATGTCCTGACGGTTGGATGTTTTAACGCCTTCCCGTTTGAATGAACCATTTTTCGATATCCTACGACCACTGGTTTGATACTATGACCTCTGGCAAAAAAGACAAAAAAATGTAACTGTTCGGGTCAAAGATAAACACGAAATTTTGTATATAGCGGAGCTTAAAAATTCCGCTAAACGGTCCAGGAACATGTTTAATTACATAATGTAATTTTATTAAGATCACAGCCCTTCTTCAAGGTTTTTTCCTCCTTTTTTCGAAAATTAAGGACATTCCAAAGATTCTTTATAAAGAAAGGAAATCGGGGTTAAATTCTCCCTCCTTGCTTTCTAATTTAGCTAAAGGACTTCTCGCTGAAACTTAAATAAAAAAATTGGGCCTGAAGATGCAATTTAATACTGTTCTCGCCCCACCCCAATCATAATCGAATGAGTCCTCTTTTGATATCCTATGATACATATTTGATACGATCACCCTTAATTAAAGCCAACATAATAAAACAAGCAAATATACGAGTGCACACATCTATGACCGTTCTTCACAGGGAAAATACAATATTTTGTATTTTTGTAGAATTTGGCTTGAAACTTCGGCTCCAGGGTTCTCAAGACATCTTTAAATTTATGTACAGTTTTCATAAAGGTTATTGCACCTAATTGACAGTTTTCCCTTTTTAGGGGATAACGGGAGTTTTCTGCATTTTTTAGTGTTGCTCCTTTTGTGGAATCTCCCCCCCCCCCTTAAGGGTTTCCCCTCTTCTAAAATCGTGTGCATTTTTCGTGTGCATTTAATTTCAATGAATTTGGCAAACTTGGAATCACCATGAAAAGTAAATTCATTTGAAGCATGTGTCATTCCTTTCTATAAAATTTTGTTTGGAATTGGCACGGTTTGCCAATTCCAAACAAAAATCATTTACAAGTTCGTTGTAGGTGGATACAGCTCTAAATTTAATTGGGATTGTTTAGCATGAACTTTCTCTAAATTGAGTTTTGTAATCTGTTGCTATTTTTAATTGACAGGGCATTTTAGACTATTTTCAAAAATTGAACGATAGATTTGTCACTTTCCTAAATAAACTTCCCTTATGTTTTTTTTTTTAATTATTATTACTTGTACAGTCAAGTTCTCTGACATAAAGTAATCACCGCTTACAAAGTAACGAGTTATCGGTCCTTGGAATTCTCGAACCTTTGTGTCCCGAGTTCTCGGTCACAAGTGCTCTGGTACTTGTTCATTATAGCTAAACCAGGGCTATAGACTGTACAAGGAAACCAGACACGAAAGCATTGCTAGATAAATTGATGGCAAAGCGTGGTTTCTCATTGAGTTTACAATATTTAAACGATTTTTTGGGGGGTTTAGGGGGGAGAAGGTACCTAGTTTAGGTTAGGCCACCCCCACCCCCCTAATGTGCAAATATATAGCCCAAATTTGTTTCTAAACTATTATATATTCATCCTATTTTATTTTATTTCATTGGCATTAATCAGACTTGACTTCTTTCGTGTATAGCGCTGATTTATTTATAATGCACAGGTACCGGTCCTCTTTAATACCAACCACTTCTGTAATATCCGTAATGATGATGACTTTAATCACAAACAAGATACTACCAGTTGTATTAGAAAACGCAGTAACAAGTCTTTTCAGTTTTTTTTACTGTCTGGTTTGTTTTGGTATTGAAAAGATAATTTTAGTGCTTATTCTTAATATCATCAATTTACTTCTCTGATCAGAGGAGAATTAAGTTAATGAAGACTAAAAACATCAGAAAACTAAGCGCTTAATTCAATGAAAGTAAGGTCTGTCTTTATTTGTTACACAAGAAACAAACTTAGTAGTTCTATTAGAAAAAAAAACGTATTCGTCTGAAGTCTTAGTTGTTTCTTGTTTCAAGCGGATACCTTTAGTCACAAGGGATTTCTTTGCGTTTGGGAATTGCTGTCAAATGATACGGGCTGGTGAACAGTGATAAAATATCACTATAGAATAAAACATTAAAAGCAATTTTGATCCAATCGCTTTCTTTCCTATGAGCAAGCACAAGTACTTCTTAAGACGGTATAATTTCATATTCCACCATATAATTTTGTTAAACAACATATAGAAATTTGCCGCCATAACCAGTGTTGTAGCAATTGACGTTCGCTATGCAACTAACGCTACAGATGGGAGCAAACTTTCGCTGCCCGAATCGCTCATTATCTGGTCAGTTGTACACACAGTTTATATAATTATCCAGTAAGTTTACCGCAGATGATTTCTGGCTCGTTCATTCTCGGTGCGAACAAAAAGCTCCTCCCACTTATTTCTGCACTTATTGTCCACTTATTGGCTGAGCCGGCCAAGTGGTTTTGTCAGTACTTGTTCCTTGTTCCGTATTCTTTGTCTACCCGTGAAAAGATCTAATGCCGCTTATGTTTATATCTGCAAAAAACGTTCTCTGGAGCACTCGCACCTCGGTCCGGGTTTTTATAATGGGTGAGATAGGGAAAGATCATACTGGATAATTATATAAACTGTGGTTGTACACCTCAAATCCTACGGTTGTGATTTTGAAACAGGTCTGGATATGTATATAAGAAATAATAATAAAAATAACACGAATCTTCAATATCGACAACGCCGTATTTAGCAGCATTATTGTATCGCTCTATTCCAAAAACCGTAGATTTTGCTATTCGTTTATTTTCAAGAAACTTGTAAAATTTTTTTATTTTAGATGTGTCAGCCTGGATATGTTATAGTGGCGGTTGCTGGGACTACCAGTGCCATGTTAGCCACGCAAACCCCACAACATACCATTCTTGAACACGTACTACACCACCTTCAGAACAAAGTATTCTACGGCAGAGTACAAGATCGAATCTTGCATCGATATTTGACAATGGAAGTGGACATAACAAAACAGCAAGAAGTCCGTTCTCACCTTCGTTGGTATTGCAACTCCACTGGCTTTTGTCAAAACTGCCACTAGTTGTTTCACCTCTGGTTAACCACCATTTGAAGGTAAGTTTTGTCTAATGACCTATTAGTGGTGGATTACCAATGCCATCCCAGCCGAGTATTTAGCGCGCTACATATGAAATCCTTTGCTCGTGAGGCAAAGGGGGTTAGAGTCCTAGTATCGCCGGTTATTTGATTGGAATAAGGAGTCAGCGGCGTGATTGTAAGCTCAGGCAAGATTCAACCAAGCTTCAAATGGGCACCTACAGAAATCTGGGGGGAAAACACAACACGCATCGGATGATTTGCCCTCAACCACGCATTAGTCCCAGTCGAAGGCAGAAAATCAGGAGATCCCTACCTGTCCTATGCAGACCATTTGGCCAGCTTGCAAAAAAGCCCTCTTTTTTCTTTTTTTTTCTTCGCTGCTTGCGTGGCACTGGAACATCAGAGCTGTTGAATCGCTCATTTGAAAATCGTTTTTTATATCTAATCGCTTTTTATAAATTCGACTTGATAACGTCATCATAAAGTGATACATGGCATCCAAAAGCTGCCCTTTGGGTGCTATTTCTGGAATGGAAAGTCTGGGAAGAACTAAAAAAGCTCTCGTAATCTCCCTAAAGCCTTGGGTCTGCAATCCCCCTCTTGTATATTCCCCCTGCCAGCCCCCTTAATATTTTCCAATAAATTTGTCTACTGACTAACAAAATTAGCGGGCAGCTGCAGCACCGTAGAGAACTGTTTAAGGTCCTATTTAAAAGCGAATTTTTATATTTATGTTTTTTTATTAATTCGCTTTTATAACACCGTCAAAAAATTCCATATGGTGCCAAAAATTGCACTTTTGTGCCATATCTAGAGTGGAAAGACTAGGAAGCATGAAAAGGGTACCGTACAAATCTACATGGTCGAAAACCAACTACCAAATGTTTTCAATTCCTTGTTTTTTGGGCTTAGCAATTTCGTAAATATTAAACCACAGTCCTTAGTAACCAGCAGTTTAAAAATTCGCTAAAAAAAAACATCTGTGAGAAAAATTGCCATTTGATATTTCAATTGATCTTAATACCAAAGTTTATTATGAAAACAAATTTGTAGGAACTTTATAAGCGCCTGAAACCTCTCGGAAATGGTTTTACCTTGAGGGATCACGATGTCTGGTTCAACGCAACCAGACTCTTTTGGGGCAAAACTTGAATTGATGATGCAAAGATAACTTCATTTCTTCTTTAAGAGTTCACTTTCTAGACCGTGAATAAAGGCCCTAAGTTCTAGCTTGCAATTATCAAGTATTAACTTCTTTACTCGCTTCTGTTTTCGTTTTTTTTTTACACTTTTTGCCGAATGATTTGAGTTGTAAGATGTTGAAGTCTAAGAACAAAAAACAACGAAAGTATACTCCAATTTGAGATGCTCCAAATTTTTGGCAGTAATCCAGCATTTTGCAGTTTATTTTTTTCAGTGTAATAATAAAACAAAATTAGTGTGATTGGCAAAATTAATGTTGTAATAAGCGTCTGGATCTCGATTTTTGAGAAAAACGCAAATATGAAGCTTGAAAAATGCCAAGAAACGCAAATGGCGCAAACCTCAAATGGCGCAAAATGGCGTATGTGATTTTTTAGACGCTAGCACCAATTCATAGACTCTTAAGAAGTCGCCACTGCTCTTTTGTCTTAAAAAAAGAAAGTCCTGGAACCAACAACTATTTTCCAGTATTGCTTCAGTTTTTAACAACTATTTTCCAGTACTGCTTCAGTTTTTCTAATTAACCTAGTCTTTCAAGTTGTCAGACCCCCTTTGATACAATAATCAGGTGACCCCCCCCCCCCAAAAAAAAAGGTTCTTTTATAAGAGAACGTTTTTGACTCAATTTGACTACCGGAAAGAATTTTCTGATTAAAGCTATTCTGGAAAACCCTTTTCGAAACGAAGCGAGACAAACTAGATCTCATTAAATTTTTTTTCCAGGATGATTGAAACTCGGTGCAAGACTGAAATCCGCCGCAGATACAGATGTTACCAGCCCTCCATCAGCTGAATTTGATGTGCTATTCCAGGGGTTGAACAGTCGTTAGAAAGCTTCGTTACTGCCATATTTTCTTTTCTTTTTCCGGAGTCGAATTGTTAGATTTAAAATTTAGAGTTGATTTTAATGTTGAGTACTGACGTCAAAGTAACCCGCACATTAATTGGCAATTGAAGCCTAACTTTCCATCCGACCATTCTTAATAAAAGCTCAACTTTCCATCTCGCCATTCTTGCATAATTTACAGTTTTAAATTCTTACAACAACTTCCAAATGAGTCAGTTTCTTTTGAAGATTATAAGACATTTCACCAATGGTGACATTTCACCATTTCATTGTTTTCCGTCCCTAAGAATTATATAAATTGCCTTGAATTCTATTTTTTCGTGTACTATAAACTACGATAAGTGGAAAGTTGCGTGGATGTTAGCCAATCTAACTGCCTGGTTTCTTTACGTCATGAACACACTGCCAGTGAAGTAGGCTAGATTTTCGCACTCATTTAAGCGGGTTAACCTTTCATAGGTTGAAGCTATGCTTTCGGTTCGAAGTTATCAAGTAGTTATTAGACTAGTTGTCACAGCTAGCTAGCTGTGGCTATTGGGAATTTTAGGTTTTAGTGCAGTCATTTTGTTCAGTTTTCAACTGAACACCGGATCGAAGGTCTTCTAGGTCATTTATTATTAGTGTTCCTTTAATTGTTCGGACGATCAACGACGTCCTCGAGACTAGCTCATAATTTGCTGCCTTTTGATGAATGATTTCAAACGTGGGAGTGAATCAGCGCTGGCAAAAGTGGGGAATATCATTTCTAGAATAAAAAAAAAATGCAATATGTCAGATTTAGTAAAATTAAATGTTAAAATGAACTTCTTTTAGAATAAGGTCCCTATGATTAAATTTGGGGGTCCAGTTTCATTACCAGAGTAACAACGGCTGTAGTTTTCGCTTCGTTTCCTACTAAGAGCTTACTAATTTTTACTTCAAAATCTGGGTTCTCATTAAATTTTTGAATTTTAGCTACAATGCTTTCTAAAATAGTACAACTTCAAAAAGCCATCTATGACTGATAATTCTTAATTTTGTATTTCCTAATTACCAAATTTTCTTACGTTAAAACGTTTCGCGATTTCCAAAATTTTTAGGCGAGGTGTTATTCTCTGCTTTAGCTGCGGAGTGAATGTGTTTCGTGTATTGCATAATGATGACGTCATTATGATGCATCAAAACCAGCAAGGAGCTGCCAGTTACATGTGTCTTTCACTGCTAATTCTGGCTTCATGCCAGAATTGGTATTAATAATGAAAGATTATATCTTGTATTTTAATTGTATATTTACTGTTTCTTCTCTATCCTGTTTAGGCGCGAATCCCCGCCATGTTAGCCCCTATTAAATCAGTGCAAAGTTGTTAGATTAGTCGTTTTTGCTAGCCTTGTACTGATGGATGTGTTCCATTGACCAAGTATTAGTGTCATATTTAAAAAAAATTTAGTATAGATGGAAAAAAATAAAAGCCGTACATATTTGTAATAGTTTAAAAATAAACGTGTATGGACCCAAGTCTAGAATTTTCTTACTGTCTAGTTATATAGAAAGGGATACTTCACGTATATTGACTGAAATTCAAAAGGCGGCATGGTGCACGGCACAAATTTTATTAAGAATAATAGAATAAACATTTTCCGAGTTATGTTACGGGTAGTGACCCTTCCATTATTCATCATTTCAAACAATAGGCTATACGAAAAATGTGGTTCAATACCGCTCTCTAGGGCTATAATGAAAGAAAGGTTGAGGTGGCTAGGGCACGTTGTGCGGATGAAGGATGACAGATTGCCGAAGATTGTTCTTTTCGGCCAACCATCTAGGGCTAAACGGAAAGCAGGTCGTCCCCGTCTGGGGTGGGAGGACGTCATAAAGAAAGATTAAAAGGAAATGGGAACTTCGTGGGCGGGTGTAAAAAGGGAGGCTTTGAATAGATTGGGGTGGAGGAGGAGCGTGCGTAGCTGTGTTGGCCTCATGCGGCTTGGTGCTGCGGTGAGTTGTTAGTAGTAGTAGTAGTAGTTACGGATAGTTCGGTTTTACAATGAAGGTGTTACGTGGAACAACTTAGGTATTAAGAACTCGTTATTTATTTTTGCAAGTAAGAAAAATATATGCAATGCATTTAGGAAAAAAACCAGAAATTCAAATATTTTAAGAACGAAGAGGTGCTGCTAAAAATCTGCTGCGGGACAGCGCTGCAAAAAAGATTGAAACAATCAACAAAAGCATGTTGGTTTTAAGGAGACATACTATATATCTGCGACGACAATGTCGACGCATTCTGTTAGATTTACCTTAATAGGGCAATGTTGTGTTTTTGGAAGTTTTATCAACAAAAATATTGTAAGAGAAATACTGATCGTTTTCTTCATCAGTTACATGCCGCGGTTGTCAACCCTTTCAAACTTTAAAACGATTACTCAAAACGCATTTTTCTTCTAAAAAAATAAATGTTAATTAGACATTCTTAAATTACACTGTATTGTTTTCATAAAACCAACTATTTTCTATTTTCTGACCCCCGACCAATACTGTTAGTTCTAAAAATATATCCCCTGTGCTGGTTTCTTAAATCCAAGTTTATTCTCTATTTTCTGACACCCAACCAATACTGTTAATTCTGAGATGGGCCATGTATACAGCTAATTAGGAAACTCAAAGCTTGCTAGTGCATGGACTGTGACACCTCTTTGACCTGCTCCTATAAAAATCAGTGAGTGTACACTTTGGTAGGGAATGTAGCGGGAAGTGGTAAACGCCACTGAGAATCCACCCATTTTTTTTTCTTGACCCAAAATTACTTTTTCCTTATTTTGGAGCAAATCAGAGGTTAGGTGGGGGGGGGCGAGATTATGCCCCTGACAATCATCTTCTGTCCCATTACTCAAGGGTAATATATAAATTTCAAGGTAAAATCCCTCTAAATATGTGGAAAACTTGGCTGTGTGAGTTAGTCTTGGAAGTGCATAGGGCCTAATTTCTGTCTGGGCATACATATATACAAAGAAAATCTTGAATGTTACTTTTCAAACAGATCGCAGCATGCTAAATTTTTTGCTAAAAAGAAGGTAGTGAGATGGGGAGAGATTTTTTAGAGAAACGACCTAAAATTTATGCAGTTTGAAAACACTGCACGTTTTAATTTCATCGAGGTACAACATGCTTACCTCTGCTAGAAAGCAATTGAAAGGGCGGGGATACTTGTTGATGACAAGTCCACTTCACACATTCACAACACAGTACATATTTATACAGAAATTTTAACTTCTATCTTCTTCACTGAAAGGTTTTGAAACTTATCAAGGTCAAGCTAACAACATGCAGTATGCTTATATATGAGCTGAAAGTTAACAAAATGCTTTGAGCATTTTGAGCTGAAAGTCAGTGGTAGAAGGACGCTACAACTTCAGAGATCCTCTACATCGGTTCTCCGATCCTGCCAGTTGAAAATATGACTTGTCTACCTCTCCTAAAAGTCAGGCAATAAGGAACGGTATCACATTGCTAAAAGTGATACCATTCCTTACTAAGAAGTGGACAGTACCAGTATATACCGGTAGACCACATGTGAAAGAGCACACATGCCCTGTTACCTTTTAAATAGTTTTAGTACGAACAAGGACTTAGCATATTTGAGAAAACACATTCCACTTTTTCTTCAATGCGTATCACAACAAAGTTGCTATTTCCAATGGAAATTTCAATGACTTAGAGGAGCCCCATTACAAAAAAGGAAAAAAAAAATGTGAAATGTACACTTATTAGCTCTGAAAGTTGATCAGCAATAAAAAGAAAAATGTCTTATTTCAAACGTTCGTTTCTTGACGAGGGCCAAGCTCTGAATGCCGCAACTAATAAATTAGATTACGAAAACCTTCCACTTCTTTAGCAACGAAAAAAATGCTTCAGTTAGGAAGTATTTTTGATACTATTCCACGCCTGTGCCTCAAACACAAAAATTAAATGAAAGACACAGCTTGTGGATGGAAAGAATTTTTTGCGTTAGCTTGTGATCCAGCATGGAAAATGTTTAAAGTAGGTTTTGACATGGAGTCGGCTTCTAAAATAACTGTTATTTTTTGCAATTATTTGGTTAATAAAATGGATCGGTAATATGAAAAACTTGAGCTGGCTATAATTGTTTAGGGACAATTATGGTTGGCTAGAATACTAGCAATGCTAAGGAAGGACTATTAATTGGATAGAAATATGAGCCTGGAATTCGATTCCTTTGATGAGATTATAAAAAAGCTGACAAAGAAGAAGTGCAGTAATATGGCAGTTGGCTCTGATATACCCCAAAGCACTCAAGTTACTATGCGTAATCATTGTGCTGATGATTGCAAGATTTTCCTAAATATTGACAAGCCAATTCGGAGACAATTACCCCTCGAGAGTGTCAGGTTCATCTGAAAAATAAGAAATCCACTTCATCTCCTTTCCCCAATAGATATCACTCAAAAATATACCATAGAGTCCGTGCAGCCTTAAATGGGCGGGCTTTTTCCTGCTGACTTGCTCCTATTAAATCCCAAACTACTGGTCCTCGTCATTTTGCAGATATCAAGGAGGAACACTTGTGCCTCTTTAAAGAGGCGACCCACCACAATGTTAAGCGATTTCCGGTCCTAGAGGTCGCAGAGAGACGGCGGTGATCGCATTTTGTAGCCCAAGCTCAAACTAAGAAACGTGCAAAATTTCATCCTCCTCCGACTTTATCTTCATGGGGTAAACTGGGCCGGAAGTTTCGACCCTCCCACCACAGCCCCCCCTTTAACGTTGTCCGATCGGGCTGAAATTTAGAGGTTAAGCTTTCCTAGGGCCCGGGAGCTTATCCTCGAAATTTCAGCTCAATCCGATCACTCCTTCCCTGTTTTCCAAAAAACAGATATAGCCACTTAATGTTCATTTCTCTTTTTTTTATTAGCCACGCCTACAGGCCACAGTTGGCAACGGATCCGGGTGAATGAGGACTCATTCGAAGCGGAATTCGACCTGTTAGGGCCTTTTGATATTTTCAGACCGAAAAAATTATCCCCCGAATTTACATTTACGAAAAACCTCGTTTTCCTATAAGAGCCCATGTTAAATTTTCCCACCACAGCCCCCCTTTAACGTTGTCCGATCGGGCTGAAATTTAGAGGATAAGCTTTCCTGGGGCCTGGGAGCTTATCCTCGATAGAATCCAATCTATTAAATCCTTCGGCTCAACAGGCGTCTCCAGAAGAATATCACAGTCGGCCTTCAGGTTACAGGTAAGTCTCCACTGCTTTGATAACATGCCGTATACCCGCATGCTCGAAGACAAGTTGAAAAAAGAAAATCTTACTGTGCATTTGATTTGAGTATTCAGGAATTAAAAGCCTTAACACAAGAATCTTGAAGAGCGGGGGGTTTGGGGGGCGGCAGCCCCCCAACTTTAACTCCTGACACGATCAGCTAACAGTTAGTCAAGCAATAATAAGTAATAAACTGTACAAAAATGTGCAGAAATTATTTGAAAAAAACTACGTTTTCTAAAGAGTTAAAGAGGCTGAGTCACAAGTTCGAACCTTAAAACGTACAGGGATTAGGAGGTACAGTTGGGGGGCTGCCGCCCCCCAAACCCCCCGCTTTCGCAGCCTTTAAATAAAAAAAAAGTTTTTTAAACTGAAAGTAAGGAGCGACATTAAAACTTAAAACGAACAGAAATTATTCCGTATATGAAAGGGGCTGTGCCCTCCTCAACGCCTCGCTCTTTACGCTAAAGTTTTTATTGTTTAAAAAAAAAGAGTTGTGAGAAAGTCAAACTTTAGCGTAAAGAGGGAGGCGTTGAGGAGGGCACAGCCCCTTTCATATACAGAATAATTTCTGTTCGTTTTAAGTTTTAATGTCGCTCCTTACTTTCAGTTTAAAAAAACTTTTTTTTTTATTTAAAGGCTGCGAAAGCGGGGGTTTGGGGGGGCAGCAGCCCCCCAACTGTACCTCCTAATCCCTGTACGTTTTAAGGTTCGAACTTGTGACTCAGCCTCTTTAACTCTTTAGAAAACGTAGTTTTTTTTCAAATAATTGAAACAAGAGAAATGAAAAAGTTGATCATTGCCTATCTGAATGTTACATACCGACGCCTGCATAGCTTATCCTTCAAAGTAACCGCAAGTTTGCGTTAATTAAACGCTCCTAACGCAAGTTTATAGAATCAACCTATTTTGCCCCCCCCCCCTAAAAATCCTGAATCCACCCTTGCAGGGCATATAATTTAAACTGAGTTACCAGCTACCATTAAAAACTGAGCATACCAGACCTACACAAGAGATATGAAGTGAAAATATACACAAGGTTAATCCAGCTCCTTAAATTCAAAGATCCATTTCAAGACGGAAAACTAGCAGCTCCCTGTAATAGTCCCACGCGCCTCAGAGATAAAAGGAATAGCTTAGCAAGGTCAATACAACTTCCAAAGGTTCTCAGGATTCGATATTTGAGCTGATTCCTGAAAATTTTATTCAACATGTTCCCCTCTTTACTTTAAATGCAAAATGAAGACTGTCCAGAAAGGGATTGTCGCTAATTTTCCATGGGAAGGAAAATTTCCACGGAGTGAATTTTTCAGGGGAAATTTTATACTGGGGGAATTTGCCAGAATTCCGATACGAAATTCGTCTTATAGTAGGAGAAAAATAAGTTTCGACCAGGAAAAAATTGGTACAGAAATGGTTTCTTCACCATCCGGACCGGAAAAAAAAATGCTTAACAACATATCAAAAATCTAAATCTCTAGCTCGATGCGAAATTGTTTTTTTTAATGTTTTTTAATTTATTTTCTCAAAAACCTGGAAAAAAAATTAAAAACGTAAACTATAATGTTTTACACATCTTTTTAAATCAGCTTTTGGCTCTGAATTCATTTCTGATGCTCATTTCGTTACCTGACCAAAAGAAAAATATTTATCAGCAAAAAAAAAAAATGGGGAAAAAAACTGTGTCTTTGGGGAAAAAAAAACTCTTACCAGCGTTTATCAAGGTCTACTACGGAACAAGTTTGTCGTTCTTGTAGTCTATTTGGCTATGTAAACGAAAGACTTGGAAAAAAAAAGACTAAACAACAATAAACAGGAATGGCGAAACACCTCAGCGCCAAACACCATGAGACAAGGTAGGTTCTAACTTAATGTGTTCAGAAAAAAGATTTTATCTTATTTTTAAATATATAAAAATTGCACATCATCAAAATGTAGGAACTAGATTTTTCATCATCACAGTTAACTGTTATTCTTCTTCAATAAGTTCTTCTTCTTGAAACTTCAAATTGTTGCACGAGCTTCCCTTACAGGTACGGCAGGCTATAGTACACTCAAGTCCGTTTTTCTTACAGGTACACTTTTCACTATCACAGCCGTCAATACGACACGAGCATTTGATAATTTTCAGCAGCTGAGACGGAGCGGCAGGGAGATCTGTTTTTATTGGCGCAAAAACTTCGTTGTCCTGCAGTTTCCATCCCAGGCGTAAAGGGTATACTGGGTTCCCGAGCCAGATTTAAACTTGGCAGTAGACACATAGCGAGTGGTACTTCGCTGCTGCCTGAGTCAATGGCTGTTCTTGTGGATGCACAAAAGTGGTGGCAGTGCTCACTTTTCTGTGAAATATTAGCTTTCTGGCAGTGTCCAGGTTCGAAACATCAGGGCAACCGTACAGTATCAACAATGCTCGCTCTCCTGCTGCCACAATATCGTCAAGCGATGCGAGCTTGTCGCCAAATATAGCAGCGCTGTCCCTGAAACTCTTGTTGGAAAGTAGCAGCTGAACGGCTTTGCCCTTTCCTATTCCGTAAAGGTGAGAGGTTGTGGCACAACCCAGCACGGCATGACAGAACGGTATCAGATTGCTGACATCTGTTCCTAGCTTCTGCTTCATCTCACTAATATCCCAAGCTGAACTAGTACCGCCAAACTTAGCTTCAGGTGAGAAATATAAACGCCCGGAACGCGAATCTGATCGACTGATCAGAAGAACCAAGATGTCAGTATCATCTGCAACCACGATTGTGTCTGTAAGACTAGCAGCTTCTACGGCTTTTTCTACAATCAGAACGTCGGCGTCTCCTTCCGAGTGGAAAATTCGGAAACCAACGGCTTCCAAATGGTTGCCGAGCAGCTTCAGAAAACGTCCTTTGTTTGTCTTACATGAAAGAAACTCTTCTTTCTTCATGCAGAGGGTCATCTCTTCGGTGAAAAAGACTTGGCGGCCAACCATCCTTGCTCGACGTAAATGGGTAGCATCTTTGATTGCTGGACCACCTTCATATCCGTCAAACACAACGATCGCACTAGGGTACCTTGCTTGTACGTAATGGACGTATGAAGCAAAGATGACCTTGAAGGTTGACCCTACCTTCCATGGAACTCGATGTAGAAGAGAACCACCATCCAAGACGATGTTACACGCAGAAGCAGGTCTTGAGGGTGACTGAGTCTCAATCCCGCAAGCCTGAAAGATCGCTTTTGCAAGCTCTGGCTTATTTGCTTTTCTCATAAGGCCATCGCTTTCGAAAAGAGAAGGAGGAATCGTACAAAGTTCGTACTTGAAGTATTGTTCTTGGAGGTCAGTTCGTTGGGCTACTATTATAAACCGCTGGAAAAGGAGCGCCGTATCTATGTGTGCTACCACAGAGGACCCCGCCTTTTTGGCATTCATTAGGGTCACTTGGTCTTTTTTCTTGAAGACTTGCTCCTTCAAGGTTTTTCCCGTCATCTTACTTAGAATCAACTTTCCAGCCACATCGGCCTCGTCAACATTAACATCTTGGGAAAAAGTTATGCCGTTGGCAATTTTTCTAAGCTGATTGTCACCTCTGAACGGAGAAGATCCTCCGAAGTATCCTACGAGCTTCTGGGTATCGTCGAAGTCACGCTCCTTTCTACTGGAACTCATGTCGCGGTGCTGCTCACTTGTCGAGTAACCAATTTTTGTCAAATTTTGCATCAAGAGGTTGATCTCCAGGCATGCTGGTCTTGACAGAACCCAAATGGCTCTCTGCTGTTCTGTCATCCCACCTCCAGTTGTAAGACCGTCCGATGTTTTCAGACTTCTCATATACTCCTGCTCGATGACAAGATCTGCCAAGAGCCCAGCCCAGCGTCGCTCTGATCTTCTAATGGTGTGACCTCCCTGTTCAAATGCTTCGAAGATTGGTGGGTGACTAGTTTGAAGCTTAGCCATCTCTTGCTGGTATATCCAGATCGACTTGACATAGAGGTTATGTCCAGATGCTGCTAGAAACGGAAGCATCTCTACTGCAGATTGTAGGTGCAAATCCCACAGGCCTAGTCTCTCGGCACGTATGAACTTAAGCAGTATCCCAACCATGTCAAGATACTGAAACCAGAGCTTCGCAGTTCTCTGAGTCAGCAGGTCTTGGCGTCTCTGCTCGAGAAAGTTTTCAAGTTGCTTGAGCTGGGGATCATGACTGAGATCTTCGGGTGGGAGGTATCCATCCAGTACGGTAACGAAGACAGTAGACATGTCTAGAGACGTCAACGTCGCTTGCTCTTCTTCGAGGAGATGAGCATATATGGCCGAGCTCACGAGAATGTGAGCACGAACAGCTCTAGAAATCGCTTTTCCAGAGAGAATGTGCGGCACTGCACCAGTCGCGTATACCAATTCCAGAACCTCTTTCAGACCAGAACCTTTTTCGTTCCGCCTAGCGGCGTCGACCGTGCTGCACTCTAGTGACTTGTTTGCTGTACTTAAGTTTTCTTCAGACAGATGGCGCTGATAAAATATGTGTCAGAAAAGAGAGGTAGGACGAGCGTAGAGTCTTCTTTCCTTTCTATATTTCCTTCCTCCGAATCCTAGTAGTTACGTTACAAAAGCATCGGCAAGAAAAACAAACAAAAACGCACCTGTGTTAAATCTCTGCTCGGACTCCAAAATACTTTCCATCTGAGGAGTTTTTTTGCAGATAGGTGGCTCTACAAGGCTCAGCAGACTGAAGCAACTTTGAAAAGAGTGTAAGATCAAGGCATTGTGTAACAGAAAGTGAATATCAGAAGGGACTTTCCAGCTGGTTGAAAATGTCGTCACCAATAAAGCTCGGTAGGAAAAGAAATGGATTCGGAACGCCGGTAGGCTATTTGTTCAGATGGGGAAAAATGAACCGAAAATTCGTGCTCCTCTTCGAAAAATACCCCGTGATCGTGTGTCGCTTGATTTTTTTTTTTTTTTTTTTACTTCATACAAAAACAAAACATAAAAAAGAATTAAATGATTAAACGTGACGTTTCTGTCTAATAAAAGAGCACAAAAACAATCGTTTCTTAAAAGGGAAACCATCAATAAACTACTTTTCTTTTCACGGTTCCTCATTCTCGGATTCTGGAAATATCTAAAAAAAATAGGCGCAAAAAACGTGAAAAAAGGGAATTTCGCAACGGGATGGAGATTTAGATTTTTGATATGTTGTAGAGCTCTCTTTTCTGAACACAGTGGTGCAAAAATAATTTCTGTACCAATTTTTCCTGGTTCGACCATTTTTTTCCGTATCTTTCCCCTACTATTATGTCTTGCTTTCTCTTTGCCGACTCAATTTTACGCGTGGAGATGTTAAGGGTAATTGTCCGGGGTAAATTTTCACCAGGATTGAATTGTCTAGAGAATATATCCGTGGGGGGGGGGGGGGAGGGATTTTTCCGTGGAGGTGTAACCAGATTTCCTGACATTATTTTAAAACGATCAGAAATTAAATAAAAAACGAGTTTTTTTCAACTGAAAGAAAGGAGCAATATCAAAACTTAAAACGAACAGAAATTATGACGTATATGAGGGGGGTTGCTCTTCCTCAACCCCTCGCCCTTTACACTAAAGTTCGAATTCTGTCCCAATTCTTTAAGAAGTGACTCCTGTAACACTATGTTCGTTTAAATAGAACAATATTTTATAAAAGTACTACAAACTTTAGCGAAAGAGCGAGGTGTTGAGGAAGAGCAACCACCCTCATATACGTAATAATTTCTGTTCGTTTTAAGTTTTAATATTGTTCGTTATTTTCAGTTGCAAAAACTTTCTTTATTTAATCTTTGTAGAGCCTTGCATACGTACGTGTTGTTGTCATGGGCGCCCATATGGGGGGGCAGGGGGGAGGGGCTCCCGCCCCCCTGGCTGAATGATGCTGCCTTATTTTTATATTTTTGTTCTGAGATTTCTATTATATAGCATTAAAAGTGCCAATTAGATGAGGTTTGCCCCCCCCCCCCTGGAATTCAGCTTATGGGTGCCCATGGTCGTTGTTTTTTTTTTTTTTTATTATTGCACAGCAAGTCTTTCTTTAAAAAATTAAAATGTACCTATTGAAAAACGAATCCAAAGAACAGCCAATCCAGTCTAGGGATCTTTTCACTACCGCTCTTTCTCTGTTTTATACTTTGCACTCAACTCAAAATCTAAAGCTAGATCCCTCTAAAACTTTCTTAAAATTTCAAAGCTCGATTATGTTCAGAGTCAAAATTGTCAAAACCGGGTAGATATAATTATTTAAATCGGTAAAATGAAGAACCGGTCACGAAAAAATGGACAGGGTCCAGAAAAGAAGGACTAAAAATAAAAAAATAAAAACAAAAAGAAACAACACAAAGAAAAATGTACTTCAACTACTACGAACATAGGAGAAACAGAAATGACCAGAGGTGGAAAGACCCTTGGCACTCAGTAAAAAAAAATCACGAATACGCTTCTTAATAACTACAGCTGGGTTTACCCATCGATACCTTCTCAGCAGAAAAGAGTTACTTGTACATGCTGGCAGTTCCATCAAATAGTTTTCAAATTTAAAATAAAGGCGGGGAACTTGTTTTCTCTTACCACAGTTAAAAAAAGACCAAACATGAGCAATGAGCAATTAAAACTAGAAAACCAGAATGGGTTTTGGACCCAGAATTAAAAGTTGTAAAAAATAAAGCTAAGTTTTGTCTACGAATATGGTTGTCTTGCGGTCGGCCAAATCGAGGAGTTGCCTTCGATCTGAAGCTAAGTACCAAGCGCGCTTATAAAAAACGTTTATGGCAGTCTAGGGAATTATCTTGGTTTTGATTTTCCTGCGTCGAGAAAGGAGTGGTCGCATGTTCTAAATTCGAATAAGCTTAGTAGTGAGTTTTCTGAAAGTCCTATAGCAGTTCATACTTGTTTGTCGTATTATAATGATATTTTCGGCAAGGTGAACCAGGAAGTTGAAAAGCTTTTTAGTAATCTTCTTGAGTCGTGTTTGCCTAATCGTATTTCTCAGTGTAATGTATTACCAGTTTCTACTGTTGATATTAGTCAAGCTATTAAGAACATGCAATCTAGCTCTATTGATCAAGACGGAATTTCTTCTTATCATCTAAAAGTAGTTTGTCCAACTTTGATAGATCACCTTCAGCTACTGTTTCAGATGTGTTTATCTACTTCTATGGTCCCGACAGTTTTCTCTGTGGCACAATCACCTCGGTTTCGAAGCGTGGAAAAACTTCGTCAGAGTGTAGTTTTTATCGACCAATTACTGTTTCGTGCAATCTTAGCAAAATTTTTGAATATATTCTTCTCCTTTCATTTCAGAAAGTGTTGATTTTGGTGAAAACCAATTTGGCTTTCAAAAAAGACTGGGATGTCAGCACGCCCATCGTGTTCTAGCGTCCCTCCTATTGCAATCTGTTAATAATAAACCTCCTCTTTATATCTGTGCTCTTGATCTTTCGAAAGCTTTCGATAGTATAGTCCACTCACATGCACTCTATTCACTTTTCTCCAACAATATTAACTTTTCTATTCTTGTTTTGTTACGGTACTGGTATTCTAACTCTTTTATTCGGGTAAAATGTAATGGGAGTAGTTTCTGATTCAAAGGTGTTTCTTCGGCGTGGGGTCCGTCAAGGTGGTGTGCTTTCTCCAACTATTTTTAAGTCATGTATTGCTCCTATCCTTTCATCTTTGCCTTCGACTTTTATTTCTGATGGGATTAATGTCTCGTATCTTGGTTATGCGGACGATGTTTGCCTTGTCAGTCGTTCTAGGGCTGGGCTCTCACATTCTGTCAGCTGGATCTCAGACCAGTTCAGACGGATTGGGCTTATGTTGAACGTTGATAAGTGCGAATATACTTCATTTAATTCGAGTGCGAGTCTCCCTCTTAACTGTGGTTTTTTCTCTATTCCCTGTGTCTTTTCTTTTCGGTGGCTTGGTCTTCATATTGCTAATAATCTCAAAACACTTCGGGCTCTGACAGTTTCAAATGCAAAAAAAAAAAAAAAAATTCAGATAGGATATTCAAAAATTGTTGCAAATAGAGGGAGGTACAATAGAAAAGCGCTTGGGAAATTATATTCTTCGTTTTGCGATCATTCTATTCTTTTTTTTATCTGGTTTTCTTCCAATTCTGAAGCCTAAAGATCTGAAATCTATCCGGACTTATTATTTTAAATTCGGTACCTTTTGTGCCTCCCTCCGTGGTTCCGGAACCGGCATCTAATATCGCGATTCGGCCTCCCTGATTTACGAGAAAAAGCGACTGTGCTTGCGGGAAAGCTGTCGTTATCTGCAGGTCTTACTGCGCACCATAATTTACGTCGTTTTATGTAAATAATTTTTAAGTGTGCGAGGTTGTTTTTTTTTTTTTTTTTTTTTTTTTTTTTTTTTTTTTTTTTTTTTTTTTTTTTTTTTTTTTGTTCTTGACGTACTCCGCTTCTTTTTTATAGTGGGTAATAAATAAATTATTATTAATGGCAAGTAGCTGAGGAACAGTTAGGCTAATATATAACTGAAAACAGTGAACTCCCAACAGATACGAACCGCTTGAGACCAGGGAAGCATACGCAGCCCCAATCTTACAACCATATTTTTTTTCAGTGCCAGGTTTGTAGCTTCTTTCAGATTTGCTCCCATAGGCATACACAGGTAAGTAAGGGTACTAGCAAAAGGAACTTCTGAGCCAGATAGACTTGTTGATTTTCTATTTTCCTTTATAGTTAAATAGTAGAACATCTGTTCTATCAGTGTTAAAACTCAAAATAATGTGCTCACTTATTTGGTCAGTAAACGCTAACTGATAAATGTTCACTATTTCTTTTGCTAACATGATTTTACCTCAGGGTAAAAGACCCCACCCGACCACTTACGTAACTTTTCTTAACTTAACCAATTAAGGGCTAGATATACTACGGCGGGAGTCAGATACATAGCACTATACTTCACTACTGACCCGTAGCAAAAATCCAAAGATCACCGATCACTGCGTCGACAATATTCGACAATTATTTACTCCATGGGTGGACTGGCTACATGAAAGTTTTGACAAAAACACTAGACATATTGCAGAAAGTGGGCTGTCGACGTAATATGATTTTAAATTATTTTAACAGTGAGACGGTAGACCCCCCCCCCTGCCTCCAAAAGTGGTTTGGACGTCTATTTTTGAGTCGCGCCAAAATGCATAAAAAACTTATGATGCAATACCGGGTTACAATGTGCAGTTAACCGCCGTATTTAACTGCATATTTTATGCCAGCTTTCGGTATAGGATTTTTTTCAGATAGATGCTCGTTCTCGGCGTTTCCACGCAGATCTTCCCTTGGAAGGGACCCTGACGTTCCTTTCATTTCTCATGCAAAGCAGCTAGCAGAAGTGGGGAAAACCCCAAACCGGCAAAACAAAACCAAAATGGGACTGAGAAAAACCTTTTGCAAGCTAAGGATTTTGTTGTGCTACCTTTATAACCAAATAACGTTTAAACTGATTAATATTTCTTTTTTTACCTTATGTGACTGGCTTACATCTTACCGCTGAAGGTGATTTCTCAATAGGATCTATCTTTAAAATTTTTACGCTGAGCTTTTTGCTGCATGCGTTCTAACAGGCGAGTTCAAAAATCTTAACGCATTCGTCGACCCGTTATAACGCGAGGACGAACGACAGATGGCTGTAGGATCGTGAAAAATGATCAGATCGGCATTTTCGTGTGAAAATGCAGCAGTATGAACCAAAGGCTGTTTAAAGGGTTGAATAGGTACGGATTTGTCTATTTATTCATTACTAGTGTATTTCATGCCAGCATTCAACACGAGAAGCTTTCTAGACTAAAGCTCACTTTGACCGTTTTTTACACCGACTTAGAGCTGGAAAGACATATCATAATCCTTGACCATGTCTAATAGATATTTATTCCAGTTGAAACTTTCTAATAGCTTTAATGACTAACTGAAGTTACAAGAGTATCTCTAACCAGGGTTGGCCTAACGAATGTGCAGGACCTTGAGCCAACTTAATTTTGCGCGGTTCTTTATGTTATGTCAGCCACGGATATTAAGCCACACCATTGTTATACTGGGTCACCTTGGGACACGTCAGAGAAGCGTTCCATGTCCCATATAATTACACCATAGAATGTGAAGCACTGTTTTCAAAAAATATACACATATTTTTACCCAGTTTAGTCAAATTTTTACTTTATGTGAATTTCTCTCTGATCAGCAATGTAAGTTTCAGGACCCTTTCTCTTAAGCGAATTTTACAACTGACAAAATTTATCCACTTTTTGTCAGTCAGATTTACGATCGCTTTTCGCCACCCTTCTATACGTTAGTATTAAGAGGGCTGTGCCGGGACCCACACAAACGCAGGGCTATGGGCGGCCACCACCTCACCTCTTCTTTGAACCGTCCGTGCTTTACCACAGGAACTCTGAAGAAGAGTATGCCCTGGATTGAGGTTCAAGCTCCCCAATCCTCCTCAGAATGTAAAATTTGAAGTCAAATACGTATGTTTTGCATAAGTCTTTTTTATAAAAAGTTATGGTAAAAAACAGTTATAAAAAGTCATTGTAAATAATAAATCACAGACCCCTTTTCTTTAACACTTCAGGGGTTTCATTAAGGATCTTTTCTTCCCCATTTTTTTCCTCTTTACTTTCAAATGTCTTTCTTCTGTTTCATTTCCTATTTTCTCCTCTTTCATAGTTTCTTTGCACTTTGTTTCTTTTGCTTTTTCTCTTTCTTTGATGGTTCTTTCTCCTGTTTCTCTTTCTTTGGTCCGTTGGCAGCAAGATTTGGCTTATTTGTGGCAGCATTGGTTGGCTCAACATAATCTAGTTTCTTAAATAGGACTGACCCGTCAGCTCCAAGTGGCAGCTCTGCTACTTGCTCAATAAAAACAGCATGATTCCATGTCCTTTGACTAGTAGGTACATTTAACTGATCTAAAAAAAAAAAAAAAAAAAAAAAAAAAAAAAAAAAAAAAAAAAAAAAAAAAAAAAAAAAAAAAAAATTATACATCAGACTAGGCACATTCCATAAACATTATTTTTATGAATTTATAGATAAATAGCTGAGCTACGATATGATAGATGACGTAGCTGAGCTACGTCAATACAACTTCTAGAGACCTTTAAAGGACTTTTTCTGTATGAAAATGAATGGCTGCGAGTTGCGAGGCCGTGAAACATGCAAGGGTCATTTTATATTGACGAAGAATAACGTATTAAACAAAAATTTAGTACTAAAAAAAATGCTTTTGGGTTTATGCATGTATTAATGTTATTGTAAGTACTTTATGTCGAGGGATTTATAACAAAATCGACTATAACTTGCTGCATTCAATTCGCGTACAACTGTCGTTAATCAAACTCTGGAAATATTTAAATTAATAAAGTTCAGCTGCAAACGCCATTTAAAAATCTGTTTTGTTTTGGTTAATAATATATAAAACAATCAATTTTTTTTCTGATGGGTGTTAAGAGCTCGAGACAAAGAAAAATAATTGCTTTCAGCCTTTGTAACATTTATCTATAATAAAACTGATTTTGCTTTAGGATGTTTTACATGATTTGAATTTACTTAATTTGATGCCACTTGCAGCTTATCGTTTTAAAAACAAATCGAAGGCGAAGATGTCTAGGTAGTGTTGGGGTTGAAGATTAACTTCAGAAATTCATATCGTCGATTAAAATTATCAATACGAGAAAAAAACAGGATTCTATATTTATATCTATATCTATATTATATCTATATTTATATATATATGTATATCTATATTTATATTTTTACTGTGGCTTATTAGTTCTAGATTTCGGGAGTCATTAAAATGCATATAATTAATAATTATATTAACTATAATTAATAATTTATATTAATAGATATTGTTATAAAAGAGTTGAATAGACTAATGCGTGCTTTATAAATCAGTCTCTCCTTTTTTTATGCTGCTTAACCGCTGTCCAGTTACAGGGGGGGGGGGGTAAACGCCTAAACCCGTAGACAGTGACAGGGCTAAGGGAAACCCCATTAACAGACATAAAAAAGGGGAAATAAATCTGGCTTTAAGAGTTTGTTACGTCCGATTTTCTTTGTTTTTGTGACAACAAAACAGACCTTTTTATTAATCATCTTTACAGTAATTTATATTATGACTTTAAAAGGCAAAGAATTCCAACAAGGTTGAACATATAAAGATTCTAACTTATGTTTTACCCAGTGTAAGTACAGTGGTTCAGTTCTTCTTCGTTATCTTCTTTTTGTAAAAGCTTCTTTTAAGAACTTGAATTATATAAATGAAGTTAACAATCGATTAAAGATTATTTAGAGCCTTATATATAGAAACGAGATCCTTTTTTGCATGGGTATTGTATTTTCAGAACAGCGCACAAATAGCAACAGGAAAGTAGAATAATTTTGTGGAAGATTTGCTGTCGCAGACAACCGGATTAGGGTTAGCCTATTTTCTCTTTTGAAACTAACTCCAAAATTTTGAGGGGGGGGGGGGGTATCATCCTCGAAGACCTAATTTCCAGGACTTTTAACTACGTTGAACAAAATGGATATCTTAAAATTTTGATTGCTTATGTGTTACTAATCTCCAAATGTTACTAATCCAAGCCCCGGTTTCTGACGGCAGTTCCAAATCAAACATTTCCTTGGGTACAATCTTTCGTTTTTCCTAGCATCAATTCATGTGTAAATTTTCTAGGATGTTGTGATTTATATTTTCTTCGATGCTTAATTGTGTAATTTTTTCTCAACACTGTGTTATTACAACAATTGTTTATAGTTTTTAATTGTATAATTTCTACGATGATCAATTTTCCTAAAATCAAACCCAATTTAATGGGTCATTCAACTTCAAAAAGTATTTGGTGGCTGGCAGCTTTCAGAAAAAAAGGGGACAGCCATTGTCTTACAGAGAATGATTGATTCCACAAAACAGGAAAAATTACATTAGTCGCTTTTAAAAGTACAAAATGCTTTGAAAGAAAAATATTCGTAAAAAAATAGATGAGCGATAATACCGAATTACAGACAAACTAGTTAAAAATAAACAAAGCTACTTCATATTTACACTTCCAACAGCATGACCTTGAACTTCAAAAGGGAAACTAGTAAATTTTCCCAATACAAGTTTTCCCGACAAATCCTTCTACAACACTTTTTCTTTTCCGAGTGAAAAGGAAAAAAGGCACTTCAAATGGCACAGGAAGATCTATTAGATGTTTTTTAGAGCAATTGTTTTAGATATCCGTTTGTCACACTGTATTTCAAACAACAAGCTGTGCACAAAATGTGATCCGATCCTACTTTCTAGGGTTAAATGTAAAGAAGTGTTGAGAGCTATAACACATTTTATGGACGAAAGAAGACAGATTGTTATAAATTGTTATGGGACCAAGTGAAAACCAGGTCGTCCCTGAATGAGGACGGGAAGAGACCATAAGGAAAGAATTCAAGAAAACTGTAACTTCATCGGATGTAGTAAAGAGTGAAGCTTTTAATAAATTCGGAGGAGGAGCGTCTACAGCTGTTTTGCCTTAGAGGCTTCATGCTGCAGTGACTTGTTATTAGTAGTGGTATCAGTATATTTATATATATATATATATATATATATATATATATAGATATATATATATATATATATATATATATATATATATATATATATATATATATATATATATATAATATATATATATATATATATATATATATATATATATATACATATATATATATATATACATATATATATATATATATATATATATATATATATAATATATATATATATATATATATATATATATATATATATATATATATATATATATATATATATATATATATATATATATATATATATATATATATCAATCTCTTTGAACGAGCAGCTATGCATATACGCATGTATAACTTTTTTCTTGAAAACTGTTTCATAGTTGTTTGAAAATTAACACCCTGGGATTTTCTGTCCAAGTGATCAAATTGAAAAAAGGACTGTTCACGCCATTTAAAAGAGTAGAAAATTTGGTTGCAGCAAAATATTTAAAACATGGAATTCAACTTTCAAGATACTAGCTAGAACTCAGCATCCGTCACACTGGGCCAAAAATCTGGAACTCAATTCCAGCATTGGTTCGAGAATGCAGCAACAAGTGACATTTTCTAAGACTGGTGAAGAAATATCTTACGACAAGCTAAGCATTTTGTTTATTAGGGTTTTATTTTTCGTTGTTGTAAGATTTAGTTAGAAAATGGCTGTGTATTTTCGTTGGCAATATTTTCAGCGCTAAAGTATGCCACCAGGCATGTGCACTGTTTTGTGACATTTATTTATGTATGTGTTATAAATAAAAATATTCTACTCTACTCTACAAAATCATGGACCTATTATAGCTTACAAAGGCAATGAAGATCATAAATTTTGGAATACCACGCAAACAAGCCTCAACTAAAGCAACTGTTTAAACTTTGATGTCAAATACTTGGGGGCACCTCTTAAACATTTTTTCTGTGAAATTTGCTCTGCTTTTTCATTTGATAGTGCCAAAATTTTAATGTAGGCAAAAATTCAGGGCTACCAAACACCACTAATGGCCAGAAGCACATGCCACCTCCGGGCCAAGACCTTAATCCGCTCACTTTACACAGAATAAGTCAAAAATAAATCTCTGAAGAAGCGTAGGGTTGCTACACGTTGTTGATCTTTAGATCTTACAGATATTTAGTCAAAAATATTTTAGGTTTTTCAAAAGCAATCTCAGGGAAGACCCCAAACAACTACAGCTAATGAATTTCAAAATGAAAAGGTTTATCAGTGAATTTCATAAGAAATATGAGAGTGCAGTACCTTGTTCGAATTTGGAGCGTAAGTAAAGTATTATTATAAACTTCCTTAAAGAGTTGCATGTTTGGTATGAACAGGTATCAAGAGCCAGATTCCAGGTCAAATCAAAGGTCAAGGTATCAAGGGCCAGATCTTCTTTACTTCTCAGAAGTAAAGAAGGCTGGCTTAGTTCTGCTAAGACTACAAAAGTTTGGGTTAAAACATTAAAACTACAATTTGAACCAACCCCGTCCCCCTAAACTGCAACTGAAAAAAAACATACTTACCGAGTAGCTTGCTTGATAGCGATGGGACAATTGGCTGCATCATAATTCCAGCAACTCGCATAGTCTCCATACACGCTCCTAAAATAAGATATACGTCGTCCATTTTATTCTGATTCTTTAATTTCCAGGGTTGTTTCAAAGTCATAACGCTGTTGGCACAGCGCAACGTCAGCATTATCGATTGAAGCCCCAGCGAAAACTCGAAGTCATCAAAATACTGGGTCACCATGGCTAAAGGAAAAAAAAAAAATACTAAGCAAAAGCCGTCCAAGAAAAGGATGGGTGAAGGATAACACTTTGGCTGGCAAGAACCACTTTTCTTAAGACACAAAGGGGAGTAATATCGAAAATTATGTTTCACAAATACGACAGGCGATGAAGATCTTTGTCCAGTTAAATTCAACGAAATACTTTCCCAATTACAACTGAGGGTTATGTCTATCACGGGGTCAGACTCCATGATGATGGAGTCCGTCACAGTCCATGATGGAATGCGGTAGAGACAGGACCACTTTATTATCATTTTCAGCAATGACTTAAGCAAATCTGCTACTTCCTTCCCATCCGCCGCAAATCAGAAAGGTATTTTATTCACCGTTTACTCAAAACTTGTTAATGACAAACTCACTTTGTTTATTTGTGTTTTGATTTCCATTCCGGTGTTTCAAGTGTTGAAGCATGCACCATATACTATTACAATTCGTAGTGAGTTGAGAGACCGACAGTGTCGCTTCAATTAAAGACAATTTTGCTGGTTCTAAATGTTAATCACTCAAATTAAAAGAGATTAATGTGTTTAATTTCGCTTAGAGGTACATTTCTATTCTAAAAATTTTATCATTTCTTTATTCGACATATACATTAAAGCTAAAGAGCTGATTTCACCATGATCTTTGACCTACAAAAACACGCCTTGAAGTTGTAAGACTGTTGCCTTACTCTAGGTGAAGCTTTGGATCTTGGTCCTTGAAAAAGACGGCTTGTAAGGCATGGCGAATTTAGGAAGGAAAGGCTGGCTTTATGAGGGATGGCTCTTACCTCATACAAGCAGCAGCTAAGGCTCAAAGACCGACCAAAGTGCCCCTTGCTTCAAAGGTGGGTAGCTAAAACAAAATTGAAAGCAAAGTCCAACACAATCAGGCCTATATATTCTAAGCTTATAAATTCGGAACCCCTGCTCAAGACTGATCAGATTTAGAAATGAAGGGGGGGATCTGAGCGCTAAAACTAATTCTTAGCTCTAAATTATTCAAATGATCCCGGAATCCTTCAATTGTAGCCAATACAACATTCCAACGCTAAACTAATTCAGTCCAGTATTCGGAATGATCTAATGTTAACCACAATTACATACAAGATATATACTTGCAACACCTTATGCGGGGTATCCTATTAATGACCTTTCAACAGTCATGGCTAGCGGAGGTATTACCCTAAGTTAGAAGGACCATTTGCCAAGAGGGATAAAAATCAAACAAATTATTCCTTACACATTTTTTAAAATATCCATGAAAAGCTTTGGATCGAGACTCTTTCCTCTAGCGCAGAGGTATGAGATTATTTTTGTTTTCATAAACTTTGGCAAAGACATAATCGTAACTACTTTCTCACAAGACAAGTTTATAAAGTCAAAATCATACTGAGACGTCAAAAAAGTTAAGAAACGGATCGAAATTCCTTACTGGCCTAAATAAGAAATATCAATTTTAAAAGTGAACAAGCATAGTTGGTGTATGGCAACTTATCACACACTGGGTCTTGGCATAGCAACGCTGTAAGGACTGGTGATTCTAGAATAATAGCAACATACGGTTACATCAATACAGAAAAGGTTTCTTCTGCTCTTGGTGGGGCCTTTGTTAACAATCTTAGATATACTGGAAGGAAAACAAATAATAGTAACAATTTCATTACCAGGTAATTTTAATAGGCTATTGAAAAGCTCAACTCCTTCTTCTCCAAGGGCATGGAAGCCAGCTTCAGAAATGGTTGGGACAATCTGACGAAGATTAATCTTTGGACTCGTGCAACGTCGTAGAAGATTGCCAAATGTATCGGCCAAATCACAGTTAACAACATTAATTAGTTGTGTCATACTAAAACCTAAAACAGAACATTTGATTAAAATTTCATTACTCGTTCTTGTTTCTTGCAAAACACAACCCGTATTTTTGCCAGAAAAGAAAAAGGACTGACAAGGTTTCAAGAACACAATTCTTGGCTATTTTGGTACGAATAACTGAAACTGGGAGGGGGCATATTCTTTTTTAACGTAGAAGACAGTAAAAACGAGAATCGTTTAGGCCCAATACTCTGTTCTTTAATAATTTTGACAACGTTTTCAAATTGGGGAGAAGGAAGGATCAGACAGACTAAAAGAGAGGTATATCCCTCGTCATTTTCAAATCTTCTTCTTCTTAAAAAAAAAAAAAAAAAAAAAAAAAAAAAAAAAAAAAAAAAAAAAAAAAAAAAAAAAAAAAAAAAACACCTGGAATCCTGAACGGGCTCCTTTCGACTTCCAACTGCACAATTTCATAGTTGTAACACTATTCACATAATACAAATACAATTCAATTTGATCGGCTTGTAGGAAATGCGAGTACTCGAGCTGCCTGTTCCCTGCAGTTTCAGGCCCACAGGCCGGCTGGTACCGATACGGCCCTTCCTGTTCGCTCAAACTCTCTTCTGCAGAAGTTGCCAAAGCCAACTTTACAAGTTATTCAACACAAGATAGATCCCTCAAAGCACATCTAGATTCTTTAAGATACCAAGTGCCCTGTAAAACACCTTTTCAATAGAAGCTGTTAAAGAATTCTGTTATGCTTTAACTCATTATAAACGAACCGTGAACTCGGTAAGAACCCTAAAATATGGACGTTCTTTGCTTGATGTCCAGTAGATATCTATGCGAATTATTATTTACGACATATTACTTTATGTATTAGTAAGAGGTGAATGAAGCCAAAATTATTGAAGAGTAAGTGTATTGAATCATTTTTATGTGGATCTAGATACGTGCATTGAAAGGCTATTATTACTTCGTGGAGAAGGGGTTCCTTGGACAAATATGGGAGGGCGATCCATATCTCTCCTGAGTACACGTATGATATCCTAAAACACCTGTATACGAAAAATTAAGCGATATAAAAGGGTTGTAATTTAAACAAAGCAGTGACAGAGAATAAAAAACAAAAAATACATTAATTCAGAATTAAAAAATTCCGAATATTTTATTTATGAATTAATGTGTTGTTTGTTGTTTATTCTTGGTCATAGATTTGTTGAAATTAAACCCGTTTTTATCGCTTAATTTTTCGTAAATGGGAAAGCAGTGTGGCCTAAGAAATTATTAACATCAGTATTCTTTGAAGACATAATAATTCTTTTGTACCATAAAGAAAGAAAAACAAGCAAAAATGGGGTTTTCAAGGCCAAATGAAAATACGGAAAAAACACAACAAGGCGAATATTTTGAGGGGACAAACGCCTCTCTTCTTCAGCGCGAAACGAAATATGACCAATACGAGTGCCGAAGAACAAACCAACAAATAAAACGCGGAAAGTCAATGTGAATGTGAAAAAAAAAAAAAAAAAAAATGAAAAAAAAAAAAGAAATTAAAAAATGAATAAAAATCAATAAAAGCCAAAAAATTGTAATAATTAAAGCCAAATGCCTAACAACAATAAAAGTGGGTAATTCACCAATATCCGTGATTTGTAAAGAATCCGTGATCGTGATTTGCGTGATTACATTGACTTTCCGCGACATAGCTCTCAAATTCACTCAATGCTGTTCCGTTTTGGTTTGAGTGAATGATTTTTTCTTTTATTTTTCAGTTATTCGCTAGTATCCGTCGATGGTGGTTCAATTTTGAATTTCTTTGCAAATAACGGAAATTGGTGAATGACTCACTTTTATTGTTATTAGGTATTTGGTTTTAATTCTTAGAATTTTTTGGCTTTTATTGATTTTATTCGTCTTTAGTTTTTGTTTTTTTTCATTGTTTTTTCACATTCACATTGACTTTCCGCGTTTTATTCTGGTTTGTTCTTTGGCACTCGCATTGATTATATTTTTTCGTTTCGTGCTGAAGAAGAGAGGCGTTTGTCCCCTCGAAATATTCGCTTTGTTGTGTTTTTTCAGTATTTTCATTTGGCCTTTAAAGACCCAATTTTTGCTCGTTTTTCTTTCTTTATGTTATGTCAGGCGAATGTGGTTTAAGAAATTACCTTAATTCTTTTGTATGACTATTGCTATGAATTCATGCAAACAAAAACAGATTGAAACTTGAAAATAATCTTTGAAATAAAGTAATGCTTTCCTTTGGATATTCCCTCCCAAGTGCAAAATTTATTATAAACATCAAATCAAGCAAACAAAGGTTTTTATCCTCACCATAAAATAGTGGAAAGCACTTGTTTGGCAGATCGCGAAACGCAATCAAACATTAAGGATACACTAATCGAAACATTTAAATTTAATGACAACACTGCTTTTGGACATAACTGGCTGTCCAGCTTGGACAGTGCTTATTAGACATTTCTCACCAAACAGTCTGACCTTTAGACTCCCGTCTCCCTCTTTATACGTAGATGGCGTAATAAGAACAAATTTAAAGCGTCAATTAAGTTCGACCTAAAATCAGATGATAAACTATCATTAAGCATAACATAGATAACCAGCAAAGATAAGATAAGGGTTTATTCCAAAAACAACACAACGCAAAAAAACAAATGACCTTCCATAAGCTAACGCTTGTTCGGAAGTATTTACCCTCTTAAAATTAACACTTATAATAACATAATAAAGAGAAAGAAGAGAAAAAAAAGAGAAAAAGAAGAAAGAAAGAAAAAAAGAAGAAAAAATGAAAATCCTACACTCACTCGGCTCCTGGTCGCAATAACCAAAAATCAATACTTCACATACTCCAAAACTTCCCGCCGCCATCCCATAAATAATAAATAAACGAAACAAAAAAAAATAAAAATATATAGGAAAAACGGGAAAAAACGGGTTCCGGGCAAACCTGAGAGTGACTCAACTATACCACCCTTTAAACAAATTCATACAAATTCATACCTATGGAGACAAAGGGTTTTAAGGTCCCGACGGAATTCACATAGATTCGCTGAACTTTTTAAAGAAACAGGCAAATTATTCCAGACAACTGGCCCCACATGACGTATTGAAAATAGCGATCTAGTACTAGTAACTTGAGGTGTCCGTATATCTCTAGCATGACGAGTAGGATAATTGTGTACATCATCACCAGAAATAAATAAATTTAAAAAACACTTGGGAACCAAATTAGAAAAATACTTAAACATAAATAACCCATGGTAAAATTTCCCAAGACCTGACACAGGGATAATATTTAATTGTACATATTGGGATCTCACGAGGTTCTCCGATTATCTCCGGACAACACTCGCAGTGCCATATTTTGTATCACACGTAACTGCTGCAAATGCACTGAAAATGTGCTAGACCATATACTCACGCAATATACTAAATACGGGTGAACTAACGAAAAATAAATCAATCTCAAAAACAGAATCATGGAAAATATTTTTTAACTTTCTCATCATTCCAACATTTCTTGCAATCTTACTACTAATAAAAGAAACATGACTTTTAAAAACTAAGGCATTCATCCACAATAACACCAAGGTATCGTATAGTATTTGTACGCTTAATTACATAATTCTCCATTTGCAAATCCAGAACCCAAGGGTAAAAATTTGATGATCTACCATATATAATAAAACCTGATTTACTATGGTTTAACAAAAGCTTATTCACTCTCATCCACTTATCTATACCTAACATACCTCTTCTCATTATCTCTATTAAATCAGATTCAGTCTTTGCTGCGGCAGTAAAATGGGTATCATCTGCAAAACTAGGAATAATCACCCTACAATTAGAATGTGCACTATCTAACAAATCCAAAACAGAAAATCGTAAGTCATTGATATAAACCAAGAATAAAAGCGGACCTAAAACAGAACCCTGTGGAACACCATAAGCAACCATTCTTTCACCAGACCTCACACTAGAAATTTCAACGCACTGGGTCCTACCTCTCAAAAAAGTTTCAAATAACTTCAACGCATTTCCTCTAATTCCACAATTTTCTAGCTTCATAATTAAAATTTCATGGTCAACTGAATCGAACGCTTTAACAATATCTAAAAAAATAGACGCCACCTTAAACCCTTGGTCCAAAGCATCATGCACAAACGTCGTCAAAAATAAAACTGCCTGTTCGGTAGACATCCCCTTACGAAAACCGAACTGATTAGAATGGAAAAAGGAAATATTCTCCAAAAACTCAGATACTCTAGAATTAATAAGTTTTTCTACTAGCCTAGAAATAACAGAAAGGAGGGATATCGGTCGATAATGATTCACATTTTCCTATCACCCCCTTTAAATAAAGGTATTACTCTGGCACTTTTAAGACACTCCGGATATATACCACATTTAAAAACTAGCATTAACCAGGTACAAAATTTGTTGCGATATCACAGGAAAAATTGACTTAAAAACCTTTGTTGTAATAAAGTCTGACCCGGATGCACTGTTTCGCATACCTTTTACCACATCACACAATTCTTTTTCAGTAACCGGTCGCAAGTACATAGAAACGTCACTACTTTCAGGCAAAAACTGAGTAAAATCACCATCACTTGCATGCTGCTCAACAGACGACGCTAACCGGCCCCTACACTAGAAAAGTGCTCACACATACGTTCAGTAGTTTGGCGAATATTTTCACCATCAACAAGACTACTAACAATTTCAGGCTTATTCGGTTTAATAACAGAATTTATAACATTCCAAGTCTTTCTCGGGTTACCCTTCGCATTTTTAAATCTATCACTCAGGTAATTTAACTTAGATTTATGAAGTATACTATTCAACTTATTACTATACGCTTTATAAATATTTACATCGCTAATACTATTACTTAATGCGGACTTTTTATACAATTGCTGTCGCCTAGCTAGAGAAACTAGAATACTCTTCGTAACCCAAGGCTTCTTCGGCGAATCAAAATACTTACGTTTCTTCCTAACTTGACTACAAGCAACTACCGTATCCTTAATCATCGAATACCAAAGTGTAAATTTATCATTCACATCCATATCATTACTATATAAAAAATCACAATTTTTTCCTCCAAGCTCATTTTTTAACTTCGGTACATTAATAACAGGAAAACAAGTTTTCGGTACTTCAGAACGCTCTGATCTTGGCCGGTTCAAAAGAGAAGGAATAGATACCAACAGACCGAAATGATCCGAAACGTCGTTTACAATGACACTCGCACTACTATATCCAGTATTTAAGTAAATGTTATCAATCAACGTAGCAGAATCATGGCTCACTCTTGTACATATATTAATAGAAGGCTGTAGTCCATAACCTAGCATAGTGTTTAGAAACTCCCTAGCTCTAAGGTTACTATTCACAGTTCTTAAATCCAAGTTGAAATCACCACAAATAAAACAAGGTCTAGTAGAAATTGGTAACTTATCCAATTGCTCTTCTAAAAGTGAGCTAAACTCATCTATATTATACGAAGGGGGTCTATAAACGACAATCATAAAACACTTAAAATTAAGACACTGCAATTCTAACACCATACTTTCAAACACCATTTCTCAATTAACTCTTATATCATCTCTCACCTTAACCTCAAAATCATTACGCACATAAATTGCTAAGCCGCCATGTTGATGCATCTCTCTATTTTTAATATACAGCTTATAATTACCAATCTCTAACAGAGAAGAACTATGGTTCTTCAACCAAGTCTCCGTTAAAGCTAAAACATGAGGGGTTGATTTCAGACATAACTCATTCAAAAACTGGTATGAACTTCCAATCCCTTGACAATTTAAATGAAAAATATTAAACTCATTTTGACAACTAATAGAACTCAAATCACACAGAAACTTATAACGGGAATCAGGATTAACCTCATGAAACTCACCCGCATCAAAATCTCTGTGAAGTACCCCTCCCCCCAAATCATGTAATTTCATCGAATCACTCTCAAGAAAACCCAGCCGTTCCCTACCTAAACTTGACATTTAAAATAATCAATCCGAAGGGATGGAAACCGGAATTTTGGAATGCGAAAAAATAGTAACCTTACCATACCATGAGTGAAACGACCAAGAACCGAGAAAATCCAGACCAACAAATCCTGAAAGAAAACAAAAGATAAGAAAACATGGACCAAAAATAATAACACAAAAAGAATCGCCAACATAGGGGACATAAATAACAAAAACAATGAATACTTCATAACACAAAAAAAAAAATGAATAAGTTAATAAGTTAATAATAAACGCAACAACCGCTTATTTTAAATTTCATAACTGACACTAAACAATACTCACACGATTACAAACCATCCATTCACAAGATTACCATAATATCAAATAGGGACCTATATTAAACTCCTTCTCTACCTTTACCACCGCGTAAACCTCTTCCCCTCACTTGACTGCGCTGATGCGCATTGCTATCACTGCGCGGTGAATTAAGCTCCGGGATTATATCACTAGGGCAGAATTTGGCTCGCGAACCATTAGGACGATCAAAATAAAGAAAAGGTGGAAACGGTCTTAGACACCCAAGCTGAAATACCTATATCCTTTAGCTTAGCCTTCTTCTCAAAAAGACTTTTTCGTGCCTCCCGGACAGAAAGAGGGGCATCGTCACTAATATAAATCTCTTTCAGATTCCTCACAGATTTCCCTTTCAAATTCTTGCTAACTTTTAGTAAATCAATTTTCTTTTCCCTCGAAAAAACATTAACTTTGAAAAATTTCCGGTCTTTCATGTTTTGTAGCACTGTAAACTTGGGAACCTCACTTACTTCAAGCCCAGACAGACATACTTGCTTAAACGCTTCACTAGCGTCCTCCTTACTGTCACAAGGCAAATTCCAAACAATAATGTTACTGTCAGATACCTGGTATTCACACATCATTAACCGACTTGCCAGATCAATATTGTTTTTCCTCAGTGCCATCGCTTCACTCGTAATAACGCTTATCTGCTTTTTTAGAATATCAGTTTCGCTTTCAACTGATACTACACGGGCTTGAACTTCCGTAACCGATGCGTGAAACTCAAGCTGCGCTTTTTCCACCGATATAACCCTTTGTTCCAGAGATCTCATACGTCCATCAATAGAGTCTAACTTAGATCCGTTTTCTTTGACGATTGCCAGCATCGTAACAAAATCTTCGGACAATTTTAACAATGGTGACTGGGACTCCTCGCTAGAAGTGGCCGAAACATCTAAAACTGCTCCAGTTCCATCAGCTCCAGCACGCTGGACTTTACGCCGACGTCCCATCTTAGAAATAATTAAACAAGAAACGGCTTACCTCACTAGGCAACAAATATTTATCCACGGAGCTGCAAACGTGCATTAAGCGTTAGCCGTTACAAGGGCACGGCAAACGCCAACCCCGAACTCAGCTCCAAGAACAACTCCTAACGCCAATCTCGAACTCAGCTCCAAACACAACTTGAAATTTAGGCCAATAGGTCAGCAACAATTCCTCTTCGGGTTAATGCACCAAATTTTAAATAATAATTATAATTTGAACACTCGATCAAAAATCAGAATCACAGTTCAGAATGGTTTATATTCAGAATAAACTTGTAACCGCCACTGGATAGACAAATAAGCGGCTCTCGCGTAATAGGTCTTACTCAATCATAAGACAAAACATTACAAATGTTAATTTGTTCCAAACTAACCAACTTGGCAATTCAAAAACTAGTCAGTAATAGATCGTAAATCATAATCCATTATTACAATTTGAGTTAAAATGTTCACTCATTCACTTCTATCGAACAAACACACCTTATTCCATTTAAGATTATTAACTCAGATAATAATTTTTTTTAAATACACAAGTATCCAAACAATTCAAATTATAAGCAATCTTCAAAATTCAGGTGTATAACTAATCAGTGACGTCACCGATCCAGTCAAAAAATTCAATCTCCGATATTTGAGTGCATTCAGGTAATTGCGTAAGATTTAATCCATTACAAAATTGTGTCACTCTTTAATCCTTTATAAAATATATGTGACCTTCACTGGCGGATGCTGAATGAGAAAAGAGCAAACAATAAAATTATCGGTACACATATATGGAGCCCATAGTAGTATTAAGGGATTTTATCAAGGGGAATCAAAGGCCTGAATAAGTGCTTTTTTATACACAAGTTCATGAAACCGGGGATGAGGTCCTTCGGACCAGCCTTGAGGGATGGGGTTCTGTCCCTCCACCTTTGTACATGTACAAGGTATAAACTATAAAAATAGGAAGCAAAGTGAGCAGATATAAACATAGGAAGCAAATAAGAGAGCAGAAATACAGAGTCGAGCCTAGGGAAGTATCAAGGGATTTTTCAAGAAAAGGGAATACATAACTCTAAAGAGTGCATTTTGATACACACATCCCGAGTTAGTAAAAACAAATCGGAGAAAAAATTTCAGTCAGGGATATCTAAGAAAACAAATCATACACGAGAGCACAAATTCATAAAGAAAATATTTCATGTACATCTTTAAATAGAACACAGAAGCGAACTTATTTACACAGCCTCAACATTTTTGCTTTAAAATTGTGACGAATCGATCATATTTGAAATTCATTTGGATAGTTTCCACTCAAATATTCAATTATCAGTCGGATTTTAAAATGAGTTAATGGGTATTTCATTGACTTGCTTAAGAATAATACACCTCGTTATTCACCTCAATATGATGCTAGGAAATTTTATCGTAGCACGACGAAAATTTTTGTTTTAAATTTTACGTTTTAAATTCTAGTTTTAAAAAACCACAATACAATAAAGTAGAACGAATTCTCATATTTGCTGCTAAATTCAAATTCGAGACTTTGGATAAAACTTATGAAAATAAACCATGAAAAATTTCCCCCAAAAATGGTCTCACGTTCCTAGCTTAAAAATACAAAGAGTTTGTGGCATCGACACTGTCCTTTCCTATAAACAATAGAAAAGCGACAAGAAAAGCAAATTTTATTTCAACAATGAATATATTCCGAATTCATCTCTAGAACCATTTCAACAGTCTTAAAAGTAGTAAACAAAGAAAAGAAAAATGTAAATTACAAAAAAAAAACTCAAGAGGGAAGTGGTAAAAAAGAAATCGGAATAAATCTAAACAAAGCCACAACATATAACATACTTATTATATTGGCAACCAGTATACTGATGACGTTATGCTAATCAGTAGAGCCAAAAAACGATTATTATAAGTTTTATAAACGTGTTTACGAAAGAGGCAAGAAAACATTTTATTTGGCAAATATGTAGGATTTATCCTGACATTAAGTCAAGTTCTAGAATGAGACAGAAGTAATTCGTAAATAGCGCTGAATTGCATATTTAGATTTATTTATTTTTGTTACTGTTTTTACTTTAATTTTTTTTTTTTAATATTTCTTTTAAAACACATCACCTATACGTGTATGCTAATGTTCACTTTGCTCACAAAGCATAAAACTATTTGTTGTTACTCCAGAAATAAAAAGAAAACAGTTTTTTTTTTCAAATTTTGCGAGCCATGTGCGAGTTGTGAAAGTCCCTTTACTCTGCATTTTGAGCGGTTTGTCTTTAGCTAGCTAAGTTTAAAACTGTTTCCTTAGAAAGATAAAGAACCTAATTTTCATTTAACTGTAAAATGACCCAAATAATAGATTTGCCCTTAGATTATGGGCACAACTAAACACTATATTTTCTGATTAAATCTTAAAATACCACTGTCAGGAAACAAGTCCCCCCTCCTAGATTTTGAAAAACTTACTCCCCCCCCCCGACTCCATATTTTCATGAATCGACACCACTACTACCGATTAGTTTTGAGAAATGTATTCTTTGGGATTTTTTCTTCTTCATTTGTTATGTTTAGAAAAATGTCTATTTTCAGGGGGCGTCAGTTGGTACGGTTGGACGGAGGGTTATTTTCGCTTCCCCTATATTTCATACTTGGGGACAAATCATCCACTGTTTCCCGTGCTTTCCCCGCAGATTTCTCCAAGTACCCATTTAGAGCTGGGTCGACAGTGGCTAAGTTTACTGAGTCAAACCATTAACACCCCTTTCAAAACCCAATAACCAGCGACATCGGGACTCGGACACGGTGCAGCAGCCCAGTAAGGCAGTCTGTCCAAAATCTGTATTTTGCTATGTTCTTAGGTAGACCCCGGCGGATCGACCAAACGGCGCCAACGAGAGCCCCGGCTGACCGCTACCGAAGTGTCGCTACGCCACCGCCAGAGGCGGCGGCGTTCGGCTGACTTTGAATTAATTTTGCGGCAATTCTTTATTGCGTCAACCGCAAAGTCGGAGCTTTTCTTTTTCGTGTGGCTTAGTATTTCGATTTTCCTGATTAGAAATCAAGCAGGGCTTGCACTATCCCCGAATTTTCGGGTATTTCCCCGAAAATCTATGCGTCACCCCGAAAAAAAATTCGGTTCCCCGAATCCCCGAAGATCACCCAATCACGGTGCCAACCCTAGCGATTGATCACCAGTGACTTTCCCTTCCAAATATTACTTTGCATACCATAATTCTTCACTACTCTCTTGTTCATTAATTTTCGTCTCTTTTGTTACTTTGCATAAAAACCAGAAAGATGCAATATGCAATTCCAAATATTGCAAAATATACAGTTCTTCATATATTGACATAAAAAAGTATCGTCTTTATGAAATGAGATTAAATCATTTCGAATGCAGTTTCGCAATTGCTATTTCTTACATCATTTGTAGCCAAGAATTTTATTTTTAAGTTAAATAGAACGCATTCACTATTATACAGCTTCAGTTGGATTTTGAAATTGATAGTCGACAGATTGTTTCTACAACTGAATCGTAAATTTGCAGAATTTTGTTTTCTTTTGCTGTTTTTAGATAAGATTTTCTTAATGTTTAATACACAATTGTTGAACGCCTGATAGATAAAAGAAAATACGATCTTCTTTCTGAAAAAATGTTACACCCCCCCCAAAAAAAAACCCTTCTATTGAGACAAAATTTAGCTATAGACTAAGCTATGTACAAGGTCGGGGAATTAAATATTCAAATGGAAGCTACCCCAAAAATATGATTCATAAAAAATTGCAAATTATTGCCTATAGGGGGGGGGATAGGGGGCTATCATTTTAAAATGATAATACCTCGTTTTTTTTTTAATTGAAAGCAGGGATGCCAAGAAGATAATTATTTTTTTTTTATTTAAAGTGGAGACGGAAGAAAATAATATCAAATTCCCTGGGAAACCATTGAAATATTTTGATAGACCCAGGGCCCCCCATTAGGACTTGTTCATTGTCTTGGGTATTTCGCGATTTCTCATAGGCTACTGGCCTAATTTGGCTTTTGTGTGTGCTCCCTTTTAATTAGATTCTTTGGATCTTATTGAATGCCACGGCGAATCTATCACTCAGTTTTCCAATAATTTGAGGTATATCTGAATAATTTCGACATTTTTGTTGTTGTCATTGTACCCCTTTACTCATACTCTCAATTTTTTTTTCAAGGAACACTAAGCTGTTTAACGTTATATCGCGTGTTTGTTTGAACCATATAGTGACCTAGTTAATTATTAAGTAAATTATTTTTTAATGTAAAGCTGAGACGGTATCCAATCAAGGTGATATCCAGAGGGGGGGGGGGTAGGTATTACATTTAAATGATAATATCTTGAATTTTTTTTATTGAAAGCAGGGATGCCAAAAAGTTAATTATTTTTCTTAATTTAAAGCAGAGACAGTATCCTATCATGGTAGTATCCAGAGGGGGGAGGGGAGTAGAGAGCTATCATATTTAAATAATACCTCGATTTTTTTTGAACAGCAGGGATGCCAACAAGTTAATTTTTTTTTCAATTTAAAGCAGAGGCGGTATCCTATCAAGATGGTATCCAGGGGGGGGGGCATAGGGCGTTATTATATTTAAGTGATAGTACCTTGAATTTTTTTTTATTGAAAGCAGGGATGCCAAAAAGTTATTTTTTTTAATTAAAGTAGAGACGGTATTCTATCAAGGTGGTATCCAGATGGGGGGGGGGGGGGTTAGGGAGGTATTATATTTAAATGATAATATCACAAATTTATTTTTTTTTTAAAGCAGGGATGCCAAAAAGTTAATTATTTTTTTAATTTAAAACAAAGACGATATCCTAACAAGGTGGTATCCAGAGCAGGGGGGGGGGGGTAGGGAAGTATTATATTTAAATAATAATATCTTGATTTTTTTTTATTGAAAGTAAGGATGCCAAAATTTTTTTTTTTAATTTAAAGCAGAGACAGATCTTATTGAACATTATATGGCTGCTTTAAAAAAATACAAAAAGGAGTGTGAAGGGAGGTGAGAGACTTTTACAAGAATATGACAGTTTGGTTGCTACTAGGTGGAGTATCCTATGAAAGTGTACTGTCAATGAGTAAAGAAAGTAAAGTTGTAAATTTAAGCTGTGATTTGAGAAAGACTGATGAAAACATTAATGTTTGCGGTCAGCATTGATCACGCCGGCGGCGCGCCGCCGACATCTTACCGGCGGCGGGCCAGCGGCGCGCCACCGCTGCTGTTTCTGGCCCCGCCACCTCCGGTCTTCCCTCATCGGCGCGGCGCCTTAGGGTTTATTCTTAGGTCTATTCTTAGGGTTTCAAGTCTAGCGCACCAACCACTTGGCTAGGACGGATGAATATAAACAGGATGACATAAAATATAAAAAGGAATATACCTAAGTCAGATCCAATACGACCCTCCTTTAGAAGGAAGTACCTTAAGCCAGCTGCTGTGACTTTTTCCACAGTTTTTTTACAGGTACTACATTTCCTAGGGACTTGGACATCTTTTGCCATATTTTTTTGCCCTCTTTGCTGATTCCTTCTACCAACCAATGGCAATGGACAATGAGTTGGCGCGGCGGTTCAAGTCCAGCCGCAATTAAAAGGGCAGGCCAGTAGATGGAATGAAATCTGTAATTATAAATATTTTGAATGGGAAAAAATGGGGCACATTTATTAGAGTTCACTCTTCAGCCTCCTACTGGAGGCTCCACATAATTTACAACACATAATTTAATCGACATTTATAGCACATTTTTGCTCGTACGAGATTCGACTGGTATCAGTCAATTTTGGTCTTTTTGTCATTTAAAACTGGTAGATTTTTCCTCGTTAGATTTTTGTAGTTCATCGAAAAAAAAAGAATATCATTAATGGTCTAGTATTTCTTGTAACGAAGAATTGCATATAATGTCAGACATTTTGATACAACGATATTAATTTTCGCTTAGATATTCTCAGGGGCGACTCTTATTACTTTACAATTCATTAGAAAAAAGTATAGGATATGGCCTGTGGTTTTTGGCCAAAAAGATATCAGATAAATTTGCTTGGACTTCCGAATTGTAATTTCAATAACAATATTAACAACATAAATTACATGCTACTTAAATTTCCACTATAATGCTTTTTTTTTTACTAATTCTAGAAACTGTAATTTCTAATAGAAAGTTTCAGTTTCCGGTCTCAAAGAGATAATTCCATGTTCTAAACGAGCCCGACACTATTAGATCCCTGTGAAGTTTGCACCGTGAAGTCTGACAATTTGGCACCGTGGTAAATCTAATCTGAGCAAGACACCACTGTAAATTTTGAGCCACGGTTTCCAACTGGTGCAGCTCACTAATCTAAACCTTGGAGAGGTTGGGAAAACCGAAGTTTTTCTTCTCGAAAAAGGTAGGATGAAAACGCAACGAGTGCATTTTAGGTCAATACTTTTCAAAAGTCGGACTCTTTCGGATTAACCTCAAGGAAGAACCCCCCCCCCTTCACTTGTATACAGATAACAGATAGTCGAAAGAAGTGATTGTGTCTTTGGTATACTCCGTTGGATTGTCACAAGGGCTTAATTTCGAGTTTTGCTCAAGTATAAAATATTTTCATAAACTCAAACTTGAATCTAAATACCCCAAAACTTAATTTGTTTTTAAATAAAATTCAAATGAATACTAAGATTAAAAAGCGTTAGCAAATGCAATGAGAGCGTTTTTGCATATTATTTTTTTTATTAATATTTTTTGTCAAACACAGTATTATGTCACCAGAGATATTGACTCACTCATAACAGAGAATATCACTGCTAATGATTGGGAAGAAGCAAGTGAAAACACCAAAGAATGTCAACAGTCTCGCGTAGAAAAGATGGTAAATACTCAAACCAGAGGAAAAACAAAAATAATTATTATCAAATTAAATACAATAATTGAATTTTAATGAAGTGAATAAACTTCTATTCAAAAAAAACTTGAAAAAAACTACCCCATGCACTTCTACCAATAAAATCTATAAACAAAAAGCTGAACAATTTTTCTCCAGCGCTGGGTTGTTCATAATCAAAATCAAAGGCAAGATTAGAGCCCTAAATGTTTCCTTCAAAGTTATTTTAAGAGCCACTGCAACCAGTATTACGAAAATATGTTTTACAGCGTACAACGTTGCACAATGTACAACGTACATTTATGCTGAATAAAAAAGAAATCAATTGATTCTACTGTTGTTTCCTCGTTTTCAGTAATATATGTACATATTTATAGGGATGCTTGAAGACATAAATATTAAATACTTCACATACTTAAATATATTTCAAGTTCAAGTTCTGTTATTCAATAAATATAAAAACACTACAATCCAAAAAATCTCAAAGGGCCCAGAAGCCCGTGAACTGAAAAAAAAAAATTAAAAGTACATATTAATCATTTGCAGGTTACTGAGCTAGGCCTAGACAAAAATAAATAAGAATTTCTGCTCATACAAACGAATGCTCACATACAGATAATCCTAGATAAATATTAGTCCTACATGAATCAATAATGCATAGAATCCTATATGATCACAATGTGGTTAGAAATAATAAAAAATCGAGTTTCACTCGAGTTTGACAATTAACACCAGGTAAACCTCAATTTTAGGTTTTCAAGTTTGTTTTTAGTTTTCAGCCTGTTTTCAGTTTGTTTAAGTTTTCAGATTGTTCAGCTCGGTTTTCAGTTTTTCAAGGTTTTCAGCCTAACTTTCATAAATTCCGTAATATGTTTAATACTGCCTATAGCAAATATGATAAAGGATTAAATCACATTAATAGTTGTTGCACAAGAAAGGAAGCAAATTCTATTAACTACATTAAGCGGTAACAAACACTACTGCAACCATCCCCCACTTTTCTTTAATCTGACCCCTCTAAATTATTGCATTTTAATAGTTTTGAAAAAATGAAAATTGAACGCGTATTCACACATAAAGTGACTATAAGCATAGCATATTAATGAATGATAATGGCGTAATTTGCTATAGGCCAGGGGAGTTAATTGCCCACACCCCACCCCCAGACCCCGGTTTGGCCCTCCCCAGCTGAAACTTAGCGTCTTCAAAAATCGTGTCAAAAGTAATGATAGGCCTACATAATTCAAACATCCAAAGAAAGAGATCAGTTTTCTTTAGCATACATTTGCTTTTATGGTATAGCCAATTATGTTTACGATTTAACAGTCTTTAAACTCACAATTGAAATTCGACGTTTGCCGAATTTTGTATAATCAAATTCCCGAAAACAACAAAAAAAGATATACTTATGATATTCAATAGTAGTTGTTGAAATTTATTATTTTTATGATATTCAATAGTGTGCGTTGTAATATATCATCTTCGTGATAGTCGATAGTAAATGATGTCCTCGACATTTAGCCATCTTGACTGACAATTTCGATCTTAGCTCCAGAAGAGAACAACTAGGACATTAACTTTTACTTTGGACTACGATTGGTTGAGATCGGGTAATATACATTACGATTAAAATTCAGAGACCTTTCTCCTTTTACACAGGCCAAAATGGCCTCTTTTTACGTTTAAAATACTTAACCACTGATTCCCAGAATTTTATTAAAAATTTCATTCCAAGAATTCAGAGAAAGGAGACGCCGATTTGAGGAAATACATTTAACCATCTTGACTGACAATTTTGATCTTAGCTCCAGAAGAGAACAACTAGGACATTAACTTTTACTTTGGACTACGATTGGTTGAGATCGGGTAATATTTATTACGATTAAAATTCAGAGACCTTTCTCCTTCTACAGAGACCAAAATGGCCTCTTTTTACGTTTAAAATATTTAACCACTGATTCCCAGAATTTTATTAAAAATGTCATTCCAAGAATTCAGAGAACGGAGACGCCGATTTGAGGAAGTCCGTAATATAAACAGTGGAGAAAGAAAAACAATATCAATTCCTGGGTTTTACTTTAATGCACTCACCCCTTTTAGCACAAAAAAAGTCTTGCGATCGAGTGAGAACCATACTTTTCGGTATTCACTTATATACTCGAGTACCTAGTATGTTCCTAATTGAACTTAGTTAAGTTTGATTTGCAAAGATTGTCCAATGCATGATGCCAAAATTTTTTTTTTAGGATTTTACAAAGAATAAAAAAAAGAGAATGAGGTTTTATGAAGCCAAAGAAAAGGCTGGACGAAAAAGACGGATATTTTGAAAGAACATCGTCCACTTTTCTTCACTGCTACAAGAGAAAGTTAAAAAGAAACATATTCAGAATTTCCAAACAAAAGTGGGAACCAAACAAGCTAGAAAAAAACAAATAACGCAGTAAGCAAACAGAAAAAAGAAGAAGCCAAAATTGAAAAAAAAATAAAGAAACCTAAAAACCAAACAAGCCGGAAAAAAACAAATAACGCAGTAAGCAAACAGAAAAAAGAAGAAGCCAAAATTGAAAAAAAAATAAAGAAACCTAAAAACCAAACAAGCCGGAAAAAAACAAAAAACGCAGTAAGCAAACAGAAAAAAGAAGAAGCCAAAATTGAAAAAAAATAAAGAAACCTAAAAACCAAACAACGCGGAGAACCCTTACAAAACTCCAATCTCATTTTTTTTTTCGTTTGTTTTTTATACTTTGTTATGACAGGCTAATGTGATTTACAAAATTACCTTTATTTGCGATTTTTGGTAGTAAACATATAAAGTACTTTTAAATTTAAAGAGAAGACTTGATCAGGTTGGCTTCTCAAAGACATAAATGTAAAAAAAAAAAAACTCAAAGAAATCAAGTATTTGGTGAAAAAAGGCAAAAAAAGGTACTATCAGATATGTGACAGATTCGGAATGCACCATCGATTGTTATGAATTAGTTAATGATTTATTTAAATAATTTGGGTATCTGTTATGAATATTTTAATTTGAAATTAGTATTTCAACATTCTAAAATTTCTAGTTGACTCTACTTACTTTTAATGTCTTTCCCTATAACTTGAATATTTGGTGGCCACAGATATGGTTGATCAGGGTAACCTGATACTGTTAGATAGTTGAATAGAGCATCGATCCACACGTAAATTACATGTGTTGGATCTGTAGGAACCGGGATGCCCCATTTCATTTTGTGTTTGAGTCGGGATATCGACAAATCTCCAAGTTTTTCTTCTGTGAGCCAAGCAATAAGCTCCGTTCTGATTTTAGCTGGCTTTACAGCTGAATCTAAAACAAAACTGAGTTACAGATATTTGACTTAAATACAGACAACTCGCTAGAAGGTATTTCTTGCAGACTTCTGCCAATTTCAGGTGAAACAACAACAAAAATATGTATCTGCAAGCAGTATTGCCAGAATATATATATATATATATATTATATATATATATATATATAATATATATATATATATATATATATTATATATATATATATATATAATTCCATAAGGATAGAATACAAAAGTCTCAGAACATTTTGTTTATAGTCCTTTTATTACGGAAAAAAACAATTAAAACCTTAACTGTACGTTTTTTTAGTCATGCGATGTGACAAAAAAAAAGGGGGAAAACAAGTAATCTATTATTATAGTCACGAGAAGGGCCATATCCAGGATTTTTTCGGGGGGTGGGGGGTGGGGGGGGTACACATGGATTTTTTTTTTCTCGGGAGGGGGGGGGTGTACACAAAAAAAACTCAAAAACGCATAAAAAATTTGTGTATATCCATTTTTACGAGTCAGACAATTATTTCTGGGGGAGGGGAGTTCAAACGCCCTACCCCCCCCCCCCCCCCCCTAGTCAGGAGGTATTTCTCTTTTACTGTAAAAAAGAGGTTTTAACATCTATTCAATAAAAAAAGAACAAGTTTTTTTTCAACTGAAACTAAGAGCAACATTAAAATTTTAATCGAACGGAAATAATTCTGTGTATCAAGGGGAAGGGGCTACCCAGTCAACATCTCTCGCTCTTTATGCTAAAGTTATAAAGTCCTTTATAGATACTTCTCATGCATATTCAAACGCCCTTGTGTTTAGACAGTCCTTTTTTAAGAATTGTGGCAAAACGTCAAACTTTAGCATAAAGAGCGAGGGTTGAGGAAGGGAAAGCCCCCTCATTTACAAAATAATTTCTCTTCATCTTATGTTTTAATGTTGCACCTTACTTTCAGTTTTAAAAACTTGTTGTTGTTTTTATTTGATTTCACACCGTTTCGAAGTCATGCCAGGAAATTCCTCTGCTTCCCTCATGTAAAACATCCCCTGGAAAATTCCCCCGAGAACTTTTCATTCCATGGAAAATTCTCCCTATGGCGAATCCCCACAGTAGAACCCCCCCCCCAAAAAAAAAAATCCGATATTTCCCAATAACGAATACTAGACTATAAGTAAACAAAATCAAATTGTGTAACTTACAGCCTATTCCCAGGGACTATGGGGGGGGGGGGGGTCATGTAATCCCCGAAGGCATAGTTGCTGAGCCATTAAACTAAACTTAATCAAATAGTTGTTTCAAAAATTTGATCGGATGTCTTTGGGAAAATGGGGGTGCAGAGGGACGGCTAGTTGCCCTCGAATTTTTCAGTGACTTAAAAATTGCGCAACACCTTCTTATTTTAATTTAAATGAGCCCTCTTCCGTTCTTCCAAGACCATTGGTGCAACACGGTCACCCCTGCAAAAAACACCCATGATTTTTTTGTTCTGGCCAAAAATACAAAATTCCATATTTTTGTAAAGGAGCTTGAAACCTCTACCATAGGGTTCCCTGATATGCTCAATCTGACGTCATGATTTTCATTCACATTTCTTGATATTTTGAAGGTGTTTCTCATCTTTTCCAAAAAGCAGGCAATTTTCTCAGACTCGTAGTTTCTAATGGGTAATGTATATTATACCTTTCGAATCAGCATAAGAAGCCTGTTATTTTTATGTAGACATTGTTCTTATAATTATCATTGTTTTTTAGAGTTTCGGTCACTATCAGACCAAGTCACTGAACTCTAAGCAATCTTCAGACAAATTTTTTTCATTCACGCCTTGCGGGTGCGGAAATATCATGTGCTCAACATGACGCTAGTATTCTACTAAGTCTAACCACCAAAATAAAAACATCCAGTGAACCCTGTCTTGAAGGAATAAACAAATGGCTTTCATAGGATTGTTTTAGAACAAACTCAGGGTGCTGAGGTCAGTTCCAGCTGTATAATTAGTGGCCCAAAATACCATTTTTCCAGTAACAAATTTGAAAAAAAAACTTTTCTGGAAAAGAACTGCAAAAGAAAGCAAAGCCATATTAAAACCTAAAACGAGAAAAAATAAAGTCATATAATAATTCAAACTTAAAACGAACAAAGATGCTTATGACCAAAAATGGAGAGAAGGCATGGCGTAAAGATAATAAATACTTCAATAGACGAATATATGAATCCTGAGACAAACGGGAATAAAAAATAAACCAAATATAAATTGTAACGAATAAGGGTGGGGCTATCACCCTAATACACCCTGGAAAGTTCAGAGAGCTAATTGCGCTTTACTGAAAATGGTTTGTATTTTGAGCAGCACGTTGCAAGCCGATCAGAGACACAACAACTCTGGGTCTGTTTTTGTCGTCACCAATCCATATCGCAAATTCTCTTCAATAGCTTTTAATAAAAAGTTCGCTTATAATAAAAGCTTATAATAAAAAATAAAAGTTCAAATAGGGATAAATCTTTTTATTAGACAGCGATAATAACATTTACAAAATATAGTGGATATTTCAATCACATGTAGAGTAACCGTCATCAACACTGTGACTGTTAATAAATTAAAAAGAGGGAGAAGAAGAGGAGTTGGATATGGTGGTACTTTATCTTAAAACCAGAGGTGGAAATATCCACCTCTTTATCTCTTTACTCTTTATCTTAAGAAATAAAGCCAGAGATGGTACTCACCTCTGGCTTTAACTTTAATCTTAGAGAAATTTCGTTGCGTTGTCTGGGGCGAACACAAGCAAATATGCTAACGAAAACAATTTACAATACTAGCTGTGTCTCTTTTTGTATACCTTATATCTTTTTCTTATAGAGGCTTTAGTAAAATGGACACTTGGTAGAAGCTGATGTCCTTGACCTCGTGGGAGGTTCCAATAGAGCTGTTATTTCCATGTTTTTGAAGCTCAAGCAAACGCTTGAAATCTGTAATAAAGTTACAGTTTATCTTTGACATTTATAAGTAAGCCTTTTTTGAGGATATTACTTGGTTTTGTCTGTTTAGGTATGGAAACAGTTGATTACCTGACACGTTTTTTTTTCTGCTGATGACGGTCTGCTGATGACGGTCACTGTACATGTGATCGAAATAACCAGTAGATTTTGTGAATGTTATTATCATTGTCTAATAAAAGGATTTATCCCTCTTCGAATCATCATCTTTTAAACGATCTCCAAAGAGTTTGCGGCCACAAGTGAAGCAAAGGAAGTGTCGGCCAGCGTCACCTCCCTCTCCAGGCATCGGCCAAGCGATAATTTTTGCCGTCCACGCCTTGTAACGCTGGAGGAAGCCCAACACGAAACATAATGAGGGAGCTTGTCATCGCCCATATGGCCTTTATAATAGTTACATGATAACAATCAATGATTGCTTTGTTTTTGTCACGTATGAAGGTTTTCTAATCCTATCAGACCAGTGGATATCCAGAATACACCAGAGGTAACTATTTTTAATTAATTTTCTTTACCAGTCAATTTTTATCTGAAGAATTTTTATCAATTTAAGTCAATTTTAATCAGATATCATTTAAGTCAATTTTTACCAGATTTTATCTTCATAAAATCTTCACATTCTTACAACAAGCTCTTGATTAGTGAGCAATCATTTTTACGAATGTTTTCTAAGACAAACATCACAATCTTTTTTTTCTGTATACACTTTGATTAAACATTTATTATCACTTGAACAATTATTATATATGTTGATATTATTACCATTAAACAAATCTTACCATTTTCAAGCCATTTTAAAAGATCTTCCTGGAAAGCTGATAATCTAAAATAATAGCTTTCTTCACGATAAAATACTACAGGTTTTGATGAATCACGTGTGACTCGTACAGCCTTTCCATCAGGTCCAGGAACTTCTGTCGTTTTTGATTCAGCTACAAAATCTTCATCAGATACACAGTACCATCCCTCATACATTCCTTTGTATATATGCCCTTTTTCTTCTAATATAGTCTGAAAGTAATATAATGATTTGGTAATTTAAAAGTACATTAATAGACATGTACCCTTTTTCGGGGGGGGGGGGGGGGGGTATGTAAGAAAATACTCAACAACAGGATTCCTTTCGAAATATCTCAACCATGTCAGCGTGAGTGTTCAAAAAGCTTCTGGATTTGCCCCTTCACCTAATAAACTAAAACAGTGACTTGCCTCTTTGAAAAAAACTTCAGATACACCCTCTAAATTTTCACCCTATAAACTACAGCAGTGCCTTGTACCTTAAAAAAAAACTTAAAATACACCCTTAAATTTTGCCTGCATGAATCCTCTTCTTCTTTGCACCTGTAGTAAAAAATTATGTTTTTGTTTGAACTTACTGGCAATTTAATAGCAACACAAACAACATATTTTATATTCAATTAAAATTCTGAAAAACTCAATTTTTACCAAACTGTTACCTTTAAAATGCATCATAGACTACAAAATGAATTACTTTTAACATCTTTCCAAGAACTCTTGATCAACACATCAGTAACGTATGACAAAATGTGTCAATACCCTACACTGATAGGTAAGAGGGGAGCTGTTTTCTACCCACATCAACTTTAACTTCTACAATTGATAAATCTTATTGTTTTGTATCATTGCCCTTAAAGAGATCAACAGTTTGCGTCTAAACGCCAAAAACCACAGCTAGGACACCAGCTGAAAATTTTTGTCAATTTCGATGGAGATCCAATGTCTTTTTCTAATACACGAGCTCATAACAAGCATTTAGGATTCCCCATTCCCATACTCCATATAGAATGTCAAAATAGCCCCAAAATTTCCCTAGTGGCGACAATTTGGCAACCCTTTAAACCACGCAAGTTTGATTGGGTACAAACTGTCAAAAGGCAAAGCTCTGACACCACTTTACCTTACTTTGAATTAAGTTAGTGTGAGACACTGTTTCAGTAAATATTGTAATAGCAAGAATTGAGGATGGCCCCCTTCCAAAGCAAAAACAAAGGTCAGAACGCGTAGGAACCCCAAGAGGATTTAGCAAGCACACTTAATATCACTTCCAACCAAGTTTGGTGAAGATTTGATAGCCACTACTGCTAGATGTCCTAATGGCAAAAAATATAGAAAAATCTCCCCTGTTCCGCAGAGGTCACCATGGGTCTGTATCTGTTGAATATCAATACAATCTAGCAGAAAATTAAAACTGATTTTGAGGCTGTATTATTTTAAGGTTCAGACATAATCCAACCTATCTAAGGAGAAGATGGTCTTATATCCTTATTGTCAAGATATCTAGCAGTAGCTGTTATTCAACCTCATTGAAACTAGACAAGAGGTAATGGCCAAAGTCCAATTTTTGAATTTCTGGGGTAAAAAACAGATTTGAGCTTTGTAGGGGTGGGGATAAGAGGCTAACTTAAACGATTATTTAGAAAAAACTGTGACTAGCTGCAAGTCCACTGACTTAAATTAAAATATATAAAATTAAAATTGTAATCAATATTTTGGTTCCTATGCAATGGAACGTTCTAACAATAAAAAACATTCCTGCTATTATAGATGTTTCAAAAACTGAATAAACAGAAATTAAATTAAAAATCCCAGCAAAGAAAACAAAGAGTGATATTTAATCCTAACACCAAAATAGAGATAAAGTCACATAAAAAATCAAGAATAAAATAATCTTTACTTTTCCTTGAAAACTTATTGCCACTTTTTTCAATTTAATTATTTAAAGCTTCATTTGCCTCAACGAAAGCATTTCAGACTTTGTTCATTTATATAGGCTAAAGTATTACATAATGGAACATTCACTATAAAGTGGAAAGTCAGTGGATCTTTCTGTGAGGGGGGGGGGCATCAAAAGCACATTTCTAGGTCCAAATTTTCGGATTCCTTGTTAATGTAACAAATAATTGGAATGTAAAATTGATGCTTATATTTGCATGCTTACCTGCACAGGTATATGGACATTTCTTAAGAAATATATTTGTCCAGAGAGCTCCCTTTCCCAATCTTTGCAAATTTACAACTAGAAGTGTAAAAATTATTTTTTTTTGGAATTTCAGACAAACACCCCTCCCCTCTCCATCCTATCTTTCAAGAAATCTCCAGTCTGTAAAGGCAATGACTATTATCATACCAACTCATAGGATATGAAAATTGTTGCCTAAAAATGTCCCTTTGCCCCCCGTCCCTTCCTGTCAAGGCTCGGAGCTTTATGCATCTATGACTATGGAGAATGTTAGTTACTCTGAAAGAACTTTAGAATGTTCTTATCCCACTTAACATCAAACACTCTCCAAGAAAACAACACCCCCATGCCTCTCTTAAGGTTGGGTGTGTTTTCACCTATGAACATAGCTTCAACTCACCCAGATTTTCTGAACAACTTTTTCATGTCGTTCCTCTGTTGTTCTGATATAGTCGTCATAATCACATTCACAAATTTGTATAGCTTCTTTAAATTGGTCTGATATCCGATCACAGTATTTCTTTGGATCTTCATTGTTTGCTGATGCAGCTTGCTGGATTTTTAAACCGTGCTCGTCAGTCCCTGTTGCATATAACACTTGTTTGCCTTTAATCTTCTGGAAGCGAGCCATAGCATCAGTAAGCACACTTGTGTAGGCATGACCAATGTGAGGAGCTATAAGATAGAGTCAAAACAATACAAGTGAATAATTATGCTTTACATTTGCATGTTTGATTATGAGCATCAAAATAAATTGCAGCCTGTCTGCAACTACACCAATTATGGAAGATGGTAAATGAATTAGACCCAAGGGAAACAGCCGATATAATTAATAAGCAACTCTATCCAGCCATTTAGTTGCAGATGACCCAGTTCTCGATTCTTATCAGTATAAAATTTCGAAAAACGTACTACAAATCAATGTTAGAAAAGCAGATAGTTGATTTAATTTATTTGAATGAATGAATTTTATTAATAACCTGTCTTACAATAAACAGAAAAAGACAGAGCACAAACTAGAAAAAAAAAACTGACAAGAAAAACAAATACAAACAGAAAGAACTACATAATAACACAACTATTTGAGAAGAAAACGAGTCTACAAAGACATAAAAAGGACAGAGCATAAATGAAAAAAACATGACATAATGAGAAAAAGTGAGATCATTTTTTTCTCCTTTCTCCATGTATTAAAACGTAATTGTTAAATAGGGTAGAAGTGATAGCCCCCCCTCCCCCCCTCCCACCTGGCTCCTTCATAAACACAAATATGTCTTTTATGGGTGACAGGAAGACAACTGCTGGATTTAGAAATCCTGATTCAGATATTATTACTCAAGTGCATATTTGTTGGTGGTTGCATCTATCAAGCATTTCCAACTGGCAAGCAAGCACTGGCATCAATCAAGCATTTCCAACTGCTGATAAAGCATCTATGCACCAAATACTATTTTGAAACCCCAGTTGGCATGGAAGGGTGTAATATTTGTCTTTGATTCATTAATAAATCATAATTCAAAAAATTTTACAGAGCACAGCAAAAAAAGCCACAAGGCAGACAAAAGTACATTAGAATACAGGTCTACCTTTCTTTGGAATAGGAATAAGAATCCTGTGCAAAAGTTTGAAGGTACAACTCCCAGGAAACACCATCTTTCAGAATATCAAAAGCCCTTGGACCTACACACATTATTCAACCAATTGACTAAATCCCCTTAATAGCCTGGAATCAGCACTATTCTTGCTAGGGAGTGGCAAAAGCCCAAGACTTGGACACTTTACCAACCATTTTGGCATATTTTAAAGCATTTAATGCATTGATTCTGTTTAAAAATGCAGTAAACAAAAAATTGTAAGAAAAATTTATCATTTAAAATTGATTCAAGAACAGGGGCAGCTCTTGGGGTAAGCGAAATAAGCGGTAGCATAGGGCGCCGAGTGACAGGGGGGTGCCTTGAGCAAAGGGCGCCCTCAGTAGCAAAGGATGTCAGAGACGCACTCTGTGTCGGAGGGAGAGACCGCCACCGGGCGCCATGTGACTTAAAATTATAAGATAATTGCAGAGTGTCCAAAACCATTTGTTTATTTCCTATATCAACCATTATACAAACCATTTATTTATTTCCTTTCGAAAAAGATCCAAGACCACATTTTAGAGCAGCTGCGGCATGCAAAATATTATTCTATGATATTAGATTGCACTCCCGATGTCAGCCACAGAGCAAATGACATTGGTGGTAAGATTCGTCAAAATTGCAGTGGATGAGGATGTGTTCATTAGGAATCATTTTTTAGGCTTTGTTCCTATTGCCAATTCTTCTGTTGAAGGCCTCGCAGAAATATTACTAAAAGAGTTGCAAACACGAGGCATTCCTTTCAATAACATGAGAGGCCAGGGATATGATAACAGTTTTGCAATGAAAGGGAAGCATGTTGGAGTTCAGAAGAGGATCTGTGATCTTAATATTTGTGCTTTTTACGTACCATGTGGAAACCACTCACTGAACCTTGTAGTGAACGATGCTGCTCTCTCTTGCAATGCTGCAGTAGACTGTTTCAGCACAATTCATGAATTCTTCAATTTTTTTTTCAAGTTTTTTTCTCACAGACGGAATATTTTGCTTAATAACATTTCAAATCTTACAATAAAACCACTCTGGAACACATGGTGGGATAGTAGAATTGAGGCCTTGTTGCCTTTGAGGTACTATATTGAAGAAGTTTATGATGCCCTATATGAGGCTTCTGAAGACCAGAAACTTGATGCATTTGGTAGGAACTACGCCTTGGGACTTGTTAAGAAACTACAAAGCTTCATGTTTCTGTGTTGTTTAGTAACATGGCATGAGATCCAGCACAAAACAAAATATCGTGAGTAAGTTGTTGCAAAAAGTCACAAATGATTTGCAAAGTTCGATGGATCTAATATAAAGTGGGCAATTATATCTAACCAAGATGAGATCTGATGAAGGAGTAAACAAAGTGATCACTAGTGCAAAGAAACTTGCAGAAAAAATCGGTATTGTTCCTGAGTTTGAAAATGAAACCACAGTCCACCAAAGGAAAATAAAAAACAAATTTCTTATGAGGGGGAAGATAAAACTGTAAATTCTAGAGAGCATTCATTTAAGCTCGATTTCTTTTTTGTTGTGCTAGACACTGCAATATCAGACAGTTCGTGGTAACGAACTGAAAGTAATGCTCAATAATAACCGAAACTCTAAAAAACAGAATTTTGAAACCAATAGATGCATCCAAAGAATCATATTTTTATGCTAATTTCAAATGTATAAGTTTCATCAAGTTTAGTCTTACCCACCAAAATTTACGTGCCTGAGAAATATTTGCCTTATTTTCGACAAAACGGGAAACACCCCCTAAACGTCACAGAGCTTTAATGAAAATCACACCATCAGATTCAGCGTATCAGAGCACCCTACTATAGAAGTTTCAAGCTTCGATCTGCAAAAATGTGGAATTTCGTATTTTTGCCAGGAGAAAGATCACGGATGCGTGTTTATTTGTTTTTTGTTTTTGTTTTTTTTTCAGGGGTGATCGTATCAACCCAGTGGTCCTAGAAAATTGCGGGAGGGCTCATTCGAATGGAAATTAAAAGTCCTAGTGTTCTTTTTAAGCGACCAAAAAAATGGAGGGCAACTAGGCACCCTCCCACGTTCACTTTTTCCCAAAGTCACTCGATCAAAATTTTGAGATAGCCATTTTGTTCAGCATGGTCGAAAAATACAATAACTATAACTTTGAGGATGACTTGATCCCCCACAGTCCCGGGAGAAGGTCTGCAAGTTATGAACTTTGCCCAATGTTAACATATAGTATTGGTTATTGGGAAGCATACAGAAGTTTTCAGGGGGATTTTTTCTGGTAGTTGGGGGGGGCATCGGGGGTTACGTGGGAGGATCTTTCCATGGAGGAAGTTTTCATGGGGGAAGGAAACTGCTATGAAGGGTGCGCCGGATTTCCCAGAATTATTTTAAAAAAACGATCGGAAATTAAATTTAAAACAATTAATTTTTTCAACTGAAAGTAAGGAGCAACATTAAAACTTAAAAACACGAGAAATTATTACGTATATGATTGGGTTTACCCCCTAGTCATTAACTCGCTCTTTACGCTAAAGTTTTTTTTTGCACTTTCATCAGAACTATTTATTCTAATTAACGCCCTTTGTGATTAACGGGTCATTCTTAAAGAATTGGAACAAAATTTGAACTTTAGAGTAAAGAGCAACGTATTGACCTGAGGGCGAATCCCCTAATATACGTAATAAAAATTTACGAATCTAGAAGTTCGATACGAAGTTAATTCGTAAGTTACATCAGATCAAAATTTCGAGAAAGCCATTTAGCCAAAAAAAAAAAAGTAAAATTAATGTGCAAATTTCGTTTTAATTATTCATGGACGGTGAGCCAAAATCAAAGCTGCATTAATTCAAAAACGTTCAGAAATTAAATAAGAAGAAACAAGTTTTTTAACTGAAAGTAAGGAGTGACATTAAAACTTAAAACGAATAGAAATTATTCCGTATATGAGACATATGAAAGGGGCTTTCCCCTCCTCAACGCCTCGCTCTGTACATTAAAGTTTGACTCTGTCTCACAACTTTACTTTTTAAAACAATAAAAAACTTTAGCGTAAAGAGCGAGATGTTGAGGGGGGGGGGGGGCCCTTTCATATATGGAATAATTTCTGTTCGTTTTAAATTTTAATGTCACTCCTTACTTTCAGTTAAAAAAAAAACTTGTTTTTTTATTTAATCCTCACTAAAGGAGAGATGAGCTAATAGAACACCATAGTGAAAGTTTTAAATATCTCCACAACATTCAAAGCTTGCAGAATTTCGCAGATAAAGAAGAATTGAAAAAAGCCTGTAAACATCTTCAAATCGTTTTGAGTGAAGGAGAAGGCTGAGATGTGAAAGGGGACGAGTTGTTTGAGGAGTTACAAATTTTCCCAGAAATACTGCCCTCTAAGAGTCCCCCAACTCAAGCTTCGTTGTATATAACAAAACATGATTATATGAACACATTCCCGAACTTTTTATTGCACTGAGAATTCTATTAACGCTTCCAGTATCAGTTGCCAGCGTTGAAAGGAGTTTCTTCAAGTTTAAATTAATAAAACTTACTTAATATCTATGTCGAGTCAAGATCGACTGAGTGAGTTTGCATCCATGGCCATTGAAAACGACGTGGTAAGTGATTTCAATGCCGACAGATTGCTCAATAAGTTTTCAAACATGAAAGCTAGAAAAATTTGTTTTTCATCATAAAAAGTTGTATGTTGATTTGTTTTAAAGTAGTATGTTCAACTAATAAATTGTGAAACATATTTTAACTCCCCATTTTTAATCAATCACATTGTTGTTTATTGTCATAACCCCTTTTTAATATTTAAGTTAGAATTATATTACACAATAAAAGTTTATTTATTTTTATTGTTACACATTTTACTAGAAAACCCTGCACACCTTACTTTAAGGGTGTGTAATTTTATTTCAGTCTACCAGGGAGGGGGGGGGGAGACTGAAGAATATTCCGCTTACCCCCAAAAAAACGTCTAGGGCCGGCCCAGTTCAAGAATGATAACTATTAAATAGGTTCAACTTAATAATATAGAAGCTTATTGCAAAAATAAATTTTTAAGTATTTTGAAAAACCTTGAAACCCCCTTAAAAATGGCAGCAAATTAATATGAAAACTATTAAAATTTCCATTGCCAAAAACCCAACTAAGAAGCATTGCCCCCCTCCCCCCAAACCCAATTGAGAAGTATTGAATCTATCTGTTGATAAAGTATCTACACCAGGGTTGCCACCTCTTGTGATTTATCACTATTTCTAGAGATCTGTTATATTGGCTTAACAAAAAAATCATGAAATCAGCAAATAAATCACTAGATTATTGAATAAAATCACTAAATCAACCAAAAACTTGCTGAAATCTAATGATTTTTATTTTCACTAGATGGTAATCTTAACCTGCACACACAATATCACATTGAAGTTCGATTTGGTTGAGAGGGCTATAACATTTTCCCTCCAATCCATCAATAAACTATAATTTCAAAAGGTTAAAGAGCATATTATAAAAAAAAATAATAGAACAGAAGAAAGCACATTGGAATTCACGTCTAACTTTTTCTGGAATGGGAGTAAAATTGCCTATCAAAAGCTTGAAGGTACAATTCTATGAAAACAACCATCTTTCAGAAGTTGTACATATCCTTGAACCTAAACAGACCCTGTTCGACCAATTAACGAAATCCACTTATTTTAACTTCTTGGTGACATTTCCAAGCACCATTTTTGACACAGACCAATAGCCTAGAATCAGCACTAATCTTCCCGGGAACAAGCCAGAGACAATTAATAGTCTATACCAACTGATTTGAACTTTACGTGTTTTATTTTAACCTAAAAAGCAGACCACTGCCTACAGTGACCAAAGGTTTAAAGACACTTAAAAAACATCTAGGATAAAAAATGTCTCATTTAGAAGTGATTCAAGAATGATGACTAATATATAGTTTTCACCAAGAAGTAGAAGTTTATTGGAAAACTATTTTTTAGATTTTGAAGAAAAAAAAATTGAACTCCAAACGGCAAAAAATCAAAATGAAAAGTCCATCATTGAAATTACAATTGCCAAAAATCTGAGACTGGACTGACAGGAGCCGACTTTCAATAAAAGTAAAATCACTTTGTTTCTCATATTTAGCTTAAAATGTTCTTTACTATATGTCCTCCCAGGACCAATTAAGAACCAGAATTGATGAGTTCCAAACTGCTGATAAAGCATCTATGCAACCAATACCCTGTTGATATTTGATATTGGTATGGCGGAGTGTAACATTTTTCCTCCAATTCATCAACAAACTACCTTTTGTTGAAATGGGAGTAAGATGCCCTGTGCAAAAGCTTGGAAGTAAAACTCCCTGGAAACACCATCTTACTGATATAACACAAGCCCTTGAATTCAAACTGACTTTATTTGATCAATTAGCTAAACCTTCTTATTTTATTACGTACTTTACTATATGTCCTCCCAGGACCAATTAAGAACCAGAATTGATGAGTTCCAAACTGCTGATAAAGCATCTATGCAACCAATACCCTGTTGATATTTGATATTGGTGTGGCGGAGTGTAATATTTGTCCTCCAATTCATCAACAAACTACCTTTTGTTGAAATGGGAGTAAGATACCCTGTGCAAAAGCTTGGAAGTAAAACTCCCTGGAAACACCATCTTACTGATATAACACAAGCCCTTGAATTCAAACTGACTTTATTTGATCAATTAGCTAAACCTTCTTATTTTAACTTCATGGTGATATCTCCAACCACCATCCCTGACATACACCAATAGTCTAAAAGCAGCACTATTCTTCCCAGACAGTACCAAGAGACCCAAAGAATACATTGTCTTTACCAACTAATTTGAATTATATGTGATTTACTTTATAATGAAATCAAATTAACAGCCCTAGCTGCAACCTAGTGAAGAGTAAACCACAGCCCATAGCAACCAAAAGTTTAAACACAATTAAAATAAAATAAAATAATTGCACTGATGTGTATTTCCTTTTCTCCCAGGGACAATAGTAAGAAACCAGTGGTAATAGAATATTGGGAGAAAACTTCATTGAAAGGAATTGGGAATATGCAGTCCCCTTTTCAATTAAAAAGAGATTGTGCCACGGGAGAATAGCATTTTTTACCATTTTGTGCCATGAAGAAAATTGCATAAACCCATTCTCCTTACTTATTTTCAATGTTTTCTGTCCTGGCTAGTAGACTATCACAAAATTACAGAAATGTTTAATGACTCATTTAAAAGCTGCTGGTCATATATATATATGTATTTCTTATAAACTCTTCTGAATAACTCCATTTGAAAGTGCCATATGACACCAAAATTGCCCTTTTTGGTACCATTTTAGAGTGGAAGGGCTGGAAGATATAATAAGGGTACAATTGTAGTCTCCATAGTAAACAAAACTAACAAACAGTGTTTTAAAGTCCCTCTGCTGCATGCTCCCTCTCCCAGCTCCCTAAGCAAGTGCAAACTAAAAAATATGCTTTGAAAAAAAAACTGTCAATTGAATGATGACATACTATTTGGGCTTTTTATCCATATTACAAGTTGAAAATATCTTGGGGGAAAATTTAGGAGAGGTAGGAAGTGAAACCAATATTTAATGCCCTATTCGGACAAAAACTCATGCTGAATTCTTTAGTTCCATTGCAGAAGTTAAACGAAAAATATTTTTGCAAGGCTTATTGTATATATTAAAAATATATATAGAAAAGAGCAGAAACTAATACAAAAAAAGAAAGTTTTTTTTATGGAGACTAAGAGCAAAGTTGAAGCTTAAAAAAAATATTGCTTTGAAGCAGGTATGCAAAATGTTCCAAACCTACCAGTAGCAGAACTCAACAAAATGCTAAAAACTGCTAAAACTTTAGCCACACAACTTGTGTTTTGACAGTTTTTCTATGAGCAAAAAGTGTTTTTATATGTAGAAAAAATTTGCCAACAAATTTGAAAACTGTCAAGTAGCACGCTACTTTGCTATGGCACTTTTTGCACACCTGCTTTGACAATAACACAAGTTATATTTACAAAATTTACTCAAATACACTGACTTGTGATATTTCTCAATATTTGTGGAATCTTAATAACTTGCATTTTACTGAAAACAAAAGCACACTTTGTTATTTTGGATAATTATAATAGTAGCCTATATTAAAAGTCACTGATGACATAGCTGGTGACAGATCAATGAGAGCCTTATAAATAAGAATTGTATTTTTGCACAATATTTAAGGAATTTTCTGCTGCGCAGATGGAATTCTGCTTCTTTCTTCTTCTTTTTTGGGGGGAGGGGGGGGGGGGGTAGTTCTGTGCTTTCAGGAATGTGCTAGATTTTTGAATTCTACTAAACTTCAAAGATATCATTATTAAGTTTATTTGAGCTGGTTTTACTTTAAACTACCTTAAATTGAGCTTGGAGCAATCTCCCTGAAGAGCTCCAGAGTTGATGATTTGAGTTGAATTAAGGATTCTTTAGTAACCAGGTGCACTGTGCTGATCCATAGCTTCCCAGTTGAGTTTATACTCTCTGGAGGACCACTCAGCAACCAGTCTTTGTTTAAAGATGTCCACAGATTCAGCAGTAACAGTTTTTTCACAGAGTTTATTCCAAGTGTTGATGATTCTTGAAGAAAAGAACTGAGCACAGACTCTGGATAGGGTAGGCCACTTAACAAGTGTCAACTGATGACTGCTAGTTCTTGAGTTAGGACCAACACTGGGAAATAAGGCTGGGTGTGTATTAACTCTCATTAACTTATAGGTTGAAATGGCATCACCTCTATTTCTCCTGTATACAAGAGTTGGTAGTTTCAGCTTTGCTAGTCTTGCAGGGTAGGAAAGTTACTACATGCCAGATATCCCTTTGGTGGCACGTCTCTACACATCTTCTGATACTTTTATGTCTTTTTTGAAATAAGGGGAGGCTAGAGACATTCCAACTTCAAGCTTAGGATGCACAAGTCCCTTATAGAGAAGACTGATGACTTTAGGGGAACAAATGGAAAGAGTATGCTTAATCAGCCCCATGGTTGAATTAGCACCAGCAGCATACTTCTTAGCATGTGTGCTGAATTTTAATTCATTATCATTAGTGATTCCAAGATCCTGCTCAGTATTTACAGAGGAAAATGGGTGATCTGAGAGACAATAAGATCGACAAGGGTTAATTTTGCCAAGGCGAATGGCATGGAAGTTGACAGCATTAAATTTAAGAAGCCAAGCCTCAGCCCATTGATCAAGCAGTCTAAGATTATTTTGTAGAAGGGTATGATCTTTACAGGACAAGGCTGGTCCAATGAGCTTCAGGTCGTCAGCATAGAGCATCAGTTTACTGCTGATAGTGGAAGGAACATCATTAATGAAGATATTAAAAAGCGTAGGACCCAAAACACTTCCCTGAGGAACTCCACTCAAACATGCTTTGACAAAGAAAGAATACGGCTGCCAGAGTCATCAAATAAGTGAACACATTGAGATCACATATAAAGAAAATCAAAAATCCAGAGCAGGGACTTCTCATCAAGCTTGACAGCACATAAGTTGATTGCAAGTTGCTTGTGACAAACTTTGTCAAAAGCTTTAGAAAAGCCAAGAAGAATCATGCGAGTAGTAACTGCATAAAGTAACTTAGTGATATGGTCATATAATTCAAGGAGATTGGTATCAACATATCTTCCAGAATGAAAGCCATGCTGTGAGCTGTGCAAGAGAGTATTTGCTTCAAGATGTCTAATAACTGCAGAACTGATTATTCTTTCAAGACAAGTTTTGTAGATATATCTTATCTAGCCTACAAAGTCATAATTTTTGTTCTTTATATGTCTCAACTTTGCTCTTTACTTCCATTAAGAGAAAAAAGGGTTTAAAAATTAATCTTGATAATATAAGAGATTGTTAGCTATTCTAGAGATAATATCCAAATTCAGACATTTTCAAAGAGACTCAACTGTTGGAAAAAGGTGGCAACAGGTTGCATTCATACAAAGGAGTGGCAAAAGTACCACAACAGTAGGCTTCAACTGGTTTTTCAAATTTTTGAATTGTGATCATTGATTTTTGTTGATTATAGGTTGTGAGCTTAGCGCCAACCTTAATATTTAGGCCAGTATTTGGTTGAATCCACAGTGTGCTATTTGTCCTATATTTGTAAAAATGCCACCAAAACAACCTCACACGAGTCCAAAAAAGGACAGATATAATAATAATAATAATCTTTATTTGTTCCCTTTATCACACTGCAATAACATGGGTATTGTCAATTTAAGCACAAAAAAAGAAAAGCACACAAAGACATAGCACCAAGAAAAACATAAATGATGAACCATCACCTCTACTTCAGGGCACTATTGTTGTAACATCTGATAAAGTAGGGCACAAAGGAATTTAAAAATCTTGTCGTTAAGTGTGTAGGTGGGCATTCCAACAGTTTTTTTCCCTCTTTCAGAGTTGCCAACCTTGTTTTGTGTGTGTGGGTCTCTGAAGGATATCTTGGCAGGGATATTGAGGCAGGATATCTTGGTGTGTTGAGGACTTCAGGATGTCAGCTCCAAACTTGTCAGCATTTCATGCCTCCTTTCATCCAGGGTTGGGATCTTGAGTTGGCTCAAGCTTTGTTTATGGTTTTTATAATTTGGCCCAAAAATTATTTTGCAGGCTCTCTTCTGAACCGTTTCCAGTCCGTTTCTGTGCTTCTCTGTAAGCGACGGGTGCCAGACAGGACAGCAGTACATCATTACGGGCATTACACAAGATTTATAGCATGAAAGAAGGAGTTGCTCTGTCATTCCAAACCTTCTTAGATTTGCAAAGGATTTTAGAAAACCAGCTGCTTTTGCTGTGATCTGGCTGATGTGACCTCACGACCAGAGACCGTCACTTAATGTGATACAAAGTATTTTTACTGATTTCTTTGTTTGGAGAGCTGCAGATTCATTTGCTCTTTTCTTCAGGAAGTTGACATGCATAACACAACTTTTCTCGAGGCTTATAAGGAGCTTCACTTGATCGGCTTGATGTTGAAGCTCTGCAACAAGGGGTATGAGCTGATTGGGTGTTTGTGACAGGAAGTAAAGCAGGCTTAGCGAAAGATCATCTGCAAATTTTTACCTGTTTGTGTTGCCTCATCAGTCGGTTGATGACTATAACAAATAAGGTGGGACCTAACTTGCTTCCTTGGGCAGCTCCACATGTGATGTCTTGGAAGTTGGATGTTTCCCTGTTTTCGAGTTGTATGCACTGTTGATGACCAGATAGGAAACTTGCAATGGTACATAAGAGAAACTGCGAGACTTCCAGGGCACAGGCTTCGTTCATTACAGTTTCATGACCAAGCAGATCGAAAGCTTTCATGAAATCAGAAATGATTATTTCAGCAAGGGCCTCAGGATTTTCTAGGTATTCAAGTAGATCATGAAGTATTCTGACCAGATAGTGAGTTGTGCTGTGTCATCGACGAAAACCGAACTGCGATCGATTTTGTTTTCTGCTTCTCACAGTAGCCACTGTACAATAAAACCTTTGAAGACTTTTGAAATGATGGGCGTCTTTGAAATTGGCCTGAGACTGGATGATGAGGTTGGTGATGTTGTCTTTGGAATTGGTGTGATAAATTCCTTTTTGAACTTATCTGAGAAAATGCCTTCCAGTAGGAACTGGTTATACATTATAGCCAATGGTGTAACCAGTAAGGGGGAGCATGCATGTATCAGCCTTATAGGAATTTCACCAGGGTACGAGACTTTCCTAATGTCTAGGTTTTCGAGTTTTTCTTGGACTTGGGAAACTATGATAATAGGGATGGTTTTTTGATTGGACCATTCTGTGGCATAGTCTTGAGGGGAGGCTGTTGGCAGCAAATATTTGAAAAGTGTGCATTAATTGCTTCTGCGGTTATATTCTCTCCTTGCTGGTCCCTCAGGATGAATTTAGACTTCTGCTGTCCCATTAGTTTCCATACAGTTGTGTGGAACTTTCTTGGGTCACTGACTGACAACTTAGCAAAAATTTGGTGTCCATACAGACGTCTAGCTTGCTTTAGTAGTCTAACTACTATGTTTCTCTTCCGTTTATATTTGTCAGAGTGTCGCTTTGTCTCATAAAGCATGTCTTGCTCTGCTATTGCTGCTTTAATTGTCAGAGAAACCCCTGGTTTATTCTGTGCCCTAGTTGTAACTCGCTTTTCAGGGAAGAATCGTTCGTACTCTCGAATCGTTTGTTCATAGAGGAGTTTGGTCATGCTGTTTGCGTCTTTTTCAAAAAGGCAGAACCAGCATACTGAGTTGAGCCATTCTCTGTAGCCAATTCTACCTTCTTCTGTAAGTGGACGGCATGTGAACTGGGCTGGTTTAGTAGGTTTCATTGTTGACTTTGGCTGTAATATAACTGTTGCATGGTCACTGGTTGAGAATGGTGCTTCTGCTGAAAGACCTAAGTAGAAATCACCAAGTGTAGTGAAGATCAAGTCAGGGGTGTTTTCTCCCCATATTTTGACTTTAACTATTTGATAAAGGGCTGTAGAGCTTTCAATCCAGTTTGGCTTCAGGTCGTTGAAGTCCCCACAAAGAAAGATTCCAGCATATGGATATTTTGTTCTGATGAAGTTGCAACTTTGTTGAAGGTATTTCACTAGTTGTCGCCGATATGAACCTCTTGGTAGGAAATATACCGTGGCGTATATCAACGACGACACTTGACGAGGTAAGCCTTTTGGTCGTGCCCACAGTCACGAAACTTCGATGTCATGGTCCTTTGGTACTGCAACATCCAGAATCCTATGAGGCACGTTTTCTTTGCAGTAGAAACTGACACCACCACCGTGCGTCTTGGGCTCTGCCAATGCACTGCAGCGTGAGAAAATATAACAGGAATACCCATCAATCATGGCCAATGTAGGAGACAGGATCCAGGTTTCTGAAATACACATGATGTCAATGTCATGTGATCTGTGTACAGCCTGTGATTGTCATTTAGATGAAGAATCAAGTGCAATGAATTGTGATGGTTGCAGTAAGTGGCTATGTATAGATTGCCTTGAAATGACTGTGTCAGAGTATGATCTTCTAACAAAAATGACAAGGCGTATTGGATGTGAGTGGCATTGTCCTATGTGTAAGGGGGGCAAGCAGGCAAGACTAAATGCATTGGATATCCAAGATGCCACATCCAAATCCCTTGAACCACTTCAACCAGCCTTTGCTGTCATCCAGGATTTTGATGTAAAAATTAAGGAAGCTCTGAAAATGTCTTTTAATAAAATTAAGCATGAAATAATTGAAGATATGGATTGTAGATTTCAAGCCAATGAAACATGGATAGATACCCTTGAACAAACATCTGATGCTGCCATCAACCAGGACTTGCTGAATAGTCGTGTAGTCTCACAGGTGCAAGCTTTGAAAATTGATCTTGAAAACCGTTTAGAGAACGAAATGAAGCAGTTAATAGTTGAAGATAGAGACAGGCGGAGACACAAGCTGAATCTTGTTGCGTTTAGAGGGCCAGCAAAACCTGACAATGGTCAGTTTATCCAGCAGTATTTGTCCCAAGGTTATAACCTCCCAAACATTTCGATCATAAATCCCCATTGCTTAGCTAATCCAAATAGCCCAACTAACTCAAACTCACCCATCATTTTCTCTGTTGTGAACCATATAACAAAGAAACAAATTCTTCAGAAGACATGAAACAAGAGGAACTGGCAGAATTCAGTTCAGAAATGACATATCCAAAGCAAAAAGGACTAAAAGAGCAAAACTGTATGAAGAGATCCAAGCTTGGCGACCAAATGGTGAGACAGATATTGTGATTCAGAGTGGCAAAATAGTATGAAAAAACATTCTACCTCCCGCCCCTCCAACTCAGATGGAATTTTAAGTGAGCAGTCAAAACTTGTACATAGTTTCTCTTCTAGTGCATTATTAAATGTAAATGATACTTTTGCAAGCAGGGAGCTGGACAACAGTTTTTACAGCACTAAATCTAAACAATCTAATGGGGAGTTGGACAACAGTTTTTATAGTGCTATACCTGAACAAACCATTGAGTCACCAAGTTCTAAAAGATCATCAGCCCCCTCTGATAGTAAGAGCTGTGAGAACATTAGTTGCCTTAGCATTATCTTCAGCAATATTGACTGTCTAACTCTCAAGTTTCAAGAAATTAAGTGTGTTGTTGCATCAGGCACTTTAGACATTTACACCTTCTGTGAAGTGAAACCCAAAAGGACTACTATTCCTCAGACAGAACAACAGATACAGATACCAGGATACGAAATTGTAAGCAACCTATCAAAGCAGGAAGTAAGAGGAATTGTCCTATACATTCCAGAAACTTTCAAGGTAGGAAATATTGATATTGATTCTGATTATGAGCCTTATTTAGAACAAGTGCGGATATCAATAAACCTCCCTGGAGAACTGATTTGTATTGGTACAATTTACAGAAGTCCAAGTTCCCCTAATTTAAAGAAGTCCCTCTATGAAGTTGCAAAGTCAATTGAAAGAAAAGTTGCACGGACAGGAAACCTTCTCATAGTTGGGGATTTTAACATACCTTCCATTCAATGGACAGATGGCTGTGGCTCCTCTAGACAGAAACCAGTTGAACCATTTCTTGAGTGCCTAGCAAACAATTCACTTTACCAAGCTATAAACTTTCGAACTAGGTACCAGGATGGCCAGCCACCATCATTATTGGACCTTGTAACAGTAAGCAATCATAAAGCATCATTAATGTAGCCCCACTAGTGCCCTTTGGGGCAAGCAACCATGCTGCTATACAATACTCCCTTAGACTGTACCCTGAAAAATCAGTTTTTACAAAATGTGGATAGAGAATACCATCTAATGAAGCAAGAGTTGGCAGGATGTTTTAACAATATTTTTTTTTACAGAAACTAAGTTTCAGCTGGGGAGGGGGGGGGCTAAATGAGGCCTGGAGGGGGCAAACTTGGGCCAGGAGATGGCAGTTGCCCTCCCCCCAGCCCCATAACAAATTATGCCCCTGATCTTTGGATTGATTAAAAAAAACAAGATTGGGGTATTATTAGTGCCTGATTCAGTGCTAAAACTCATGTTTTAGCACTGAAATGGGTCCTTTCTAAGATATACCCTGTGCATAAGAACAAATATGCATTAACCGATATCTTACTAGTTTTCAACCCCTAAAACCGCTAACTGATGAAATACAATGGTAATTGTAATTGAAATCATGATGTAAAATTTTCAGTAGAAAACACTCCTCCACTTAAAAAGGAAGCATAGTTGGCCTGAGACCAACAACCAATGTTGAAAGGTTTTGCTCTGCTCTGCTGCTAGATTTAAGGATGCAGTCTTTGCTTCCACATGGTACTAAAAAGATCTGCAAATATCACTTATAGATCTATGGTGATTGGGTAGTTTGCATAGTTTGAAAACATTACCTTAAATTACACTTGCTCGCAATAGGATGAATCCTGTGTCTGCCAGCTTCAGTGGTGATAGTTAGTCCTCTATGGGGTCCCAAGCAGTGGTCCATTGTTTATTGAGCCTCTCCCTATCCACTGATTGACTTGAATGCCTCCATACTGGTAGATGTCACTGTTTTTTCACTGAGGGAATTCCACAAGCTGACAACTCTATTTGAAAAGAATTTGTCCTTAGTCTGGTATTTGCTCATTTCAGGAAAAGCTTATGGTGGGGACCACGAGTTCTCTTTGAATTGTCCAGTTGGAAAAGGTCAGGAATGGTATCCTCAGCATTTAGAAGCTTGTTTGCTGTTATCACATTGCCTTGTTTGCATCTATACATTAGAGATGGTATTCTGAGCTTGTGAAGATGGGATGGATATAGAACATCAGAGGACAACATTTTGTTGTCCTCCTCTGGACTGATTCCATTTCTGCTTGGTCAGTCTTGTTGATTGGGCATGCAACACACATTCCAAATTCAAGTCATGATTGAACTAGACTCTTATACAGCTTAGAAATAACATTTGGAGATCTGCTAGTGAACATTCTTTTGATTAAGCCAAGTTTTTGATTAGCCCTTGCAATAGTTGCATGTGCATGAATATAGAAATTCAACTTGTCATCTACCAGGATACCAAGATCTCTCTCTGCATGGCCACTGGAAATAGCTTTGCAATACCCATCACTACAATTCATATGGTACTGAGTGTGTGGGTTTTTCTTCCCCAGGTGGAGTCTTGCATTTTGCTGCATTGAATTCAAGCTTCCAAATATTAGTCCAGTGAGTGAAAGCATCAAGGTCCAGTTGCATTGACTCAATATTTTCTGCTGTGTCTGCACAACCAATAGGTTTTGAGTCATCAGTATAGAAGCTTACTTTGCTATTAAGGATTTTTGGGACATCATTTATATATAAATATATATATACATATATATATATATATATATATATATATATATATTATATATATATATTATATATATATATAATATATATATATATATATATATATATATATATATATATATATATATATATATAAAATACAGCCCAGATGTAATGAAAACTAGCCAAAGGTAGGTATATTATCACATTTAATAAGACACTTGGAAATTCATGATGGATCAATCAAGACACAGACTTTGAACCCTGAAAAACACTATTTCATATGTGTAAAAAATATATATGATTTTATGTTGTATCAGTTCCCTTTTGGGCTTGGGCAATTGTGGTTAGACAGTGATTATACTGAGACTGAAAAGATTTTATAGCAAATTACCATAGTTTTTAGTTTCATGATAAAAAACCATGTGATCACACGACAATTTTCCCCAGACTATGAGAATAGAAAACAATCATAATAATTTCAAAAAGTAGTGGGTTGCAGTAAAAAGAGGACACATGTTGAAAATGGACAAGGCCAAGAGATAATAAATGTGTCACTATGTGTAGCAAAAAGATTTGAATGATTTCTTATAGGTATCAGAAAACCTAACAGCATCTCTTGGAAGGGTGGTGGTAGATAAGTAGACAAGCCTATACAATGGAAACTCCCTAGGAAGTAGGGTACACTTCTCTGTTTCAGAACTTACCCTCTTTTCTTGTTTATACTTCTTTTATGGTAGGCTATATTAATTTCATAATTGCAAGGTAAAAATTAGTTGTTGGAATAAAAGGAAAACAATCTCTATTTTTTCTACATTGCATTACTTGCTTTTCTATATTCATTATTTTGATTCCAAGCAAATATTAGAACTCAGAAAATGTAGTCTTTAATATTGCAAAAACAATGCAGACTTAGCATGGCAAAAATAATTTTAATTTTTATCCAATTTAATTGTGAATTATTGTCTTTGAGGGTCTATAAAGACCTTAAAACCAAATTTGCAACAGACAAATGTCATATATGGATTTAGGCTGATATTCTGATTCTAGAGGTAAGTTTGTTTCTTAGCTATGTGAATATTCTGTAGATATACCACTGCTTGGGACCTAATGAAGGAATAACTACCATCACTGAAGCTAGTGGACACATGATTCATCCTATTGCTAGCAAGTGCAATTTAAGGTAAAATATTTTTTTTCAATATAGCATGCAGGAAAATGAGCTGGAAAAGATTGGTAGATATCAAAATGTGGATTAGTAGCTATCTTCTTAAATGTAAAGAGAAATGCCACAAACTTTATGAGGAGGCTGTCGGGGGAAATCATATAGAAAAAGATGTTAGTAGCTATATATAATAGATTTTTAAGTAAAATCTGAGAAGAGTTAAAAATGATTACTGTAAAGAACAGTTTAAGTGAGCTGAGGGAAGCTGAAAAGTTTGAACAAACTTCAAAACATAGAAGGTAATCAAGGAGGCAGAAAAATAGAAACAGAAAATATTCCCTGGTATAATTAGCCTAAGCCTACTGATATTGCTAAAATTTGACTGAGAATAGATGTAGCACTATAAATATGACCTTCATTTATGTTATAAATCCTGGTATAGATGTAGGGCTAGTCCAGTACATAAGGAAACATAATAAGAAAACAATTCTTACTTCATGATATGTAGAATAATTCTAGTTAACATATTTTGCAGGGCTTTATTTTCACTTCTTTTGCTGTTGTAATTTTGTTTACAAAATTCTGGAAAATAAACATGTGTTTGATGGAATTTTCTGTTTTCAATAATCTGTATTTGTAATTAAACACCATTAGTGTCATCTACCAAAAACATATTAATAGCCAAATACTGATAAATTAGGTTAAGTTAGGTTAGATGGCACTTGGGTGTTTGTTTATACACAATGAGACATAAATATTTAAAAATGTGATAGAAAAACTAGAAATACAAGGAAAATACTGAAGATAAATGCTACCCCCTGCAATACATATTAACTAGGATTATTGGTAAATTTCTAGGTGGCCCTATAATTTAGCTAGGAAGAAAGTGAAAACATCATTTTGTCACATGGAAGCAGAATTGGCATATTAGGCGCTTTTAAGCAAAATTGAGTTATCAGTGCAATCTAGTGTGAAATTTTGTGCTCTTTCTGAATCTGGATTCTGTTTTAGTGTATTGCACTCCCATGCAATGCTACAAGTTGAAACCATTTTGATGTAACTTGCATTATTTTCATTCTGTTGGAAGCATAATTGACATATCAGTTATGCATTTTAACAGAGGACTTTTTGACATAACTGCACATTCACCTGTACTTTTTAGAAGAAATGATTTAGAAAATGTAAACAAACAACAGTGAGAAACAGAAAATTAAATAAAAATTGTTTGCTACTGTTGCAAATGTGGAGAAACTTCTGAAAGATATTGGAAGGCACATATGGTATTGGAAGTTTCAAGTTTAGCCTAAATAGGCTTGAGAACTCCCAGGCCTGACCATTCACATGACGTAACTAATGAAATTGGGGCAGACATGCCCTTAGACAAAAACAATTCCAGTCTGCCCAGCTCAGTAGAATTACCAGAGGATGTGTCACTTTTCAACAGTGCCTTAAGGCATGAAAAAGAAATAAGGTATAATTATGACATTTAACTGTCCCCACTATTTAACATTCTTTTGTATCCATTTTTTATTATATTATATCTCAATTTCTTTAGAAATTTTACTCAGTTTGTATTCACACCTTACAGGTCAGTTTTACCTTAAGTTGCTTGTCTGGTATTTAATACACTTGAACCAGTTTTGACATATCTGACAAGTTGACCAACTGTTAAAACCCAATTGACATAATAGGACTTTGGCAATATATTGTGCCAAAACCATTTGATGTTTTGCACCATCCCTTTATAATACCATGCTTTTCAGCAAGTAATTTTTTGGTGTTTTTTACACAAGCCATTTCTGATCTGCAAGGTTATAAACAATCAGCCACGTTTTTCTCAAAATTTTTTGTTCTTCACTTATGCCAATTCTGCTTCCAGGGAGGATTTGGTGCCTTTTTTATGCTCTTTCATAATTCAATAATTGCTTCTGGGGCTAGTTGCATCTTGAGTCTTTAAAGGGGCCCCATAGGTATTTTATTTTTGTAATCAAGCAAAGAAGTTATAACCTAACCTAACCTGCAAAATACTTGATTTTCAAGTCAAACCATTTTCCTACCATTTCAAGTTTTTCAAATGCAGTTGACAAAAATAGCACTGAATTTTGCAATTCAAAACTTTGCTGTCAAAAATTCAGGGTATATATTTACACATTAGGGGGGGGGGTAAAATTCATGGTAAATTTGCAGTGGGCCATATAATTTAGCTAGGATGAAAGTGAATTACCTTAAATTGCAGCTTGGAGCAAAATTAAGGATTTTCATCCTTGTTATGCTCTGTTATGACTTCTATGGGTTGTTTGCTAAATTTCGGTTGAGGACTCAGCAGCTTCCCAGTTTTACAGAAACTCTTGCTGTAGCCATTCTTTGTCTAGATTTTTCTTGAATGCACCTGTTGAATCAGCAGCCACTGTGTCTTCAAAGAGTAGATTCCACAAGTTTGTTACTTGTTGGCTGAAAATATGGCTTCTTTCTTGGACTAAGGAGCATTGCTTGAAGATCTTTTTGGAATGACCTCTATTCACAGAATGTTCTGGGGGAGAAGGGGTTAAGGAGATGAGGGAGAACATTTTTGGAAACAATTTTGTGGGTCATTATCATGTCACCACCTTTCCTCCTATATGCAAGAGTAGGAAGCTTCAAGTGACATAAACACTCTTTGTATGGCATTTGTTTGAGGCCTTTGACCATTTTGGTTGCTCTTTGTTGAACTCTTTCTAGAATTTCTTTGTCCTTCTTGAAATAGGGTGACGCCAGGGACATTCCAACCTCTAGGCGCAGGCAAACTAGTGCCTTATAGAGCTTCATAAACACACTTGGGCATCTGCTAGAGATAGTTCTTTTGATCATTCCAAGAGCTTGGAGGGCAGACAACCATACAGATTTTGCATGGGTGCTGAACTTTAGTTGACAATCAACAATGACTCCAAGATCTCTTTCTTTAGAGACTGCAAAAAGGGGGTTACCTTGGAGATGGTATTGCTGATGTTTGTTATGTTTACCAAAGTGGATTACATGGCATTTGTCAATATTGAACAAGAGGAGCCATGTATCAACCCAAGTCCCAAGAATATTAAGGTCCTTTTGAATAGATTGCCAGTCAGAGGTTGTGGCTGCTTCACCAACAAGTTTTGAATCATCAGCATAAAGAGTGAGGAGGTTTTAGAGAAGATTGGGTGCATCATTTATATATAAGTTGAAGAGACTTGGCCCAAGAATGGTCCCCTGGGGAACATTGCTTAAAACAGTTGTAATAAAGGAGCAATGAGGGACACCTTGAGAGTCATGAACTCTTACAACTTGTGTTCTTTCTGAAAGGAAACTCTGTATCCACTGGACAATAATATCATCAACAGCTGCTGCTTTTAGTTTGGTGATGAGAAATTCATGGTGAACCCTGTCAAATGCTTTTGAGAGGTCCAGGAGCACCATGTTGACAGGTAAATCATTATCCAGTAATGATGTAACATACTTGTATGTGTGTATGAGATTAGTGTCAACAGATCTTAAAGATTTGAAGCCATGTTGATTGGAAGTGAGGATGTTATTAGTTTCTAAGTGCTGAATTAGAGCTCTATTAACAAATCTATCAATCACTTTTACAACTGCAGAAGTGATGCTAATAGGACAGTAATTTTCTACATTATCATTGGGGCCTTCTTTTGTGGATTGGTGTTATATAGGACTTTTTCCAATCTGACAGTAGTTCTCCATTTTGTAGGGACAACTGGAAGAGTCTACACAAGGGAGAACTAAGAACAATTTGGCATTCCTTGAGAAGTCTTGGGTGTATTCCATCTGATCCTTTTGATTTATTAACATCAAGTTTTTCCAGGCTATTTAAGACCATATCTTCAGTAATTGATGATTTAGGCATTGGATGACATATTAAGTTTGATGGTGCTGCAGGAATAGTTGAACAAGGTTGGATGGTGAAGGCAGAGGCAAACTGGGTATTTAATACATTGGCCTTATCTATTGGTGATGAATGGGTTATGCCATTATGTCTGAGGTCAGGGATGGTGTGACAGTTAGGATTTTTGTCAGAAACATTTCTCCAGAAATATTTGGGATTTGTCTTGATGTCTGTGGCAAGCTTTTCATCATGCTGAGACTTCAATTCCTTAACTACAGTAGAGGCAAGATTCCGGGCCTTTGCATACCTTATCCAATTTTCCTGAGATTTCTCCTTGTTGTACCTTTTCCAGGCTCTGGCTTTCCTGTTGATTGTTCTTTTTGCATCCTTTGTGAGGAATGGAAGTGTTTTTGGCTGTTTTTGGTAGATGATATTGGAGTGCTTTTTTTTCAGTTGATAGGAGGGCTTCTTTAAAATTTGTCCATGATATATTAATATCAGAAATAATTGGTTTTGACTAATTTATTGAGGCTAGTTCCTTCTGTATTGCTTGGTAGTCAATAAAAGTTTGAGGACAAACATTAGGTTGCAGATATATGTTCAAGGATAACACAGAGAGGACAAGTGAGTGGTCACTGTTACCAACTGGAGGAAGAAATTCATTTCTGATAAGGGAATCTGGATCACTCAAAATTATGAGATCCAACAAGGTAGGATTCTGGTTGCCATGATGCCTTGTCAACCATTTGGTAAAGAAAGTTACAGATAAGCAAGACGCAAATGGTGAATCTCTATTATTAGATACTACATGACCAAAACCATCAACCCACTTGATTAATGGGAAGTTGAAATCACTGATAATTATTAAATCAGATGATACTGTAGGTGCCATTTCATCAATGATAGTTTTAAGATGTATTTTACAATCATTAAGACTGGGTTCACTAGGGCTTCTATATACACACCTAATAAAGATTTTTTTTATTATCATGAGATATCAAGCCATAAACTTTCCACCCAGGGTACATCAAAAATTAAATGGTTAACAAGACTAACCTGGAAACCTTCCCTGACACAAATACCAAAGCATCAAATGAAAACATCATTTGATGTTTTTTTTATGATCTTTCATAATTCATACAAAATACCTTTGGAGGCCCCTTTAACAGCTGAAGATGCAATTAGCCTTAGAAGCAATTATTGAATTATGAAAGAGCATACAAAAAAGGCATTAAATGATGTTTTCACTTTCATCCTAGCTAAATTATAGGGCCACCTAGAAATTTACTGGATTATTCTGCATATTATGAAGTAAGAATTGGGTATAAGTTTGGAATTGTGGCCCCTGATAAGGAGACAGGTTAAGAAAACAATTCTTACTTTAAAATATGTATAATGATCCTATTTAACATATTATCCAAGGGGAGAATCTTTATTATCAAGTCTTTCCTCTATAAATCCTTCTTTTTCCAGCTTAAAAGAAAAAAATTACAATATTCTCCATTCTAAAACAGAATGCAAAATTCTTTTGAAATTGCTGCTATGAGTTGCCAAATAAGTCATTCTATAGATATTGTTCTTATTCTGTTTTTTTTTTTTTTTTTTTTTTTTTTTTTTTTTTTAATGAGCAGTGGCAAAAATACAAAATGTGAGCCTGTAATGGCTGGGATAGTGCTATCTATAAAACAATTTGTTTGGCAATTTATAGCAGCAATTTCAAAAGACTTAAGCATTGAATCTCAGCATGGTGGTTTATTTTAAACTTTTTCTTTTAAGCTGGAAAAAGAAGGATTTTTATAGGAAAGACTTGACAATAAACGTTCTCCCCTTGGATAATATGTTAACTAGGATCATTATATATATTTTAAAGTAAGAATTGTTTTCTTAACATGTCTCCTTATCAGGGTCCACAATTCTAAATTTTTACCAAGAATTGTTTTCTTAACATGTTTCCTTATGTACTGGACTAATCCTACACTTCTACCCAAATCCTTTCTTCTCTTACCTCAATACATTGCCCATATTATATATTTCCTATGCATTTATTAATTCTTTATTATATCATAGTCAATTCAATTCATGGATAAACTGGCTTTAAATAACATTGATGCTAGCAAAGGTATATCAACAGTTTTTTTGCAGTTCACATTATTGACTAACAATAAAGTTATTAAAGTAAAAAGTGAAACATTTAAAATGTATTTTGTTTTCAGTACAGTGCAAATCATGTTCTGATCTTGAGAAAACATGGGGTTTGTCAGCCCTACTAATGTTAATTTTTGCTCGTTTTGATTTTAACTGGGTCATTTTTTGACTCGGTCATTGCCCGGGGCAATTTTTCGGCAGAAAATTTTATGTGGGAGGAAATTTCTATGGATGAATTTGTCGTGGGGGGATTTCCCACGGAGGGGGGGGGGGGGCTGATTTAAAGGACCATCTGAAAAACGATCAGAATTAAATAAAAAACAAGTTTTTTTTCTACTAAAAGTAAGGAGCAACATCAAAACATAAAATGAACATAAATTATTACATATATGATTTATTATTGCACTTATTCCTTAATACCCCACTCCTTGCGCTAAAGTTTGGCATTTTGTCTCAATTCTATAAGAAGGATTAAATAAAAAAAACAAGTTTTTTAAACTGAAAGTAAGGAGCGACATTAAAACTTAAAACGAACAGAAATTATTCCGTATATGAAAAGGGCTGTCCCCTCCTCAACGCCTCGCTCTTTACGCTAAAGTTTTTTATTGTTTTAAAAAATAAAGTTGTGAGACAGAGTCAAACTTTAGCGTAAAGAGCGAGGCGTTGAGGAGGGGACAGCCCCTTTTATATACGGAATAATTTCTGTTCGTTTTAAGTTTTAATGTCGCTCCTTACTTTCAGTTTAAAAAACTTGTTTTTTTTATTTAATTTCTGATCGTTTTTTAGTTAATGCAGCTTTTATTTTGGCTCGCCGTCATTGAATAAGTAAACAAAATTTGCATAAAAATTTTACTTTTCTTTTGCTAAATGGCTGTCTCTAAATTTGGTTTCTGACGTAATTTACAAATTAACTTACGCAACGAACTTCTATATTCGTATATTTTTCTTCTGGAAAAAAATACAAAGTTGCAGATTTTTGCAGATATGAGCTTGAAACCTATGTTATAGGGTTTTCTGATACGCTGAATCTGACAGTGATTTTCATTAAAAAAATTTCACTTTTAGGGGATGTTTCCCCCCTCTTTAAAAAATCAGGTAAGTTTTCTCAGGCTCGTAGCCTTTGATGAGTAATACTAAACTTAACAAAATTTGTATATTTAGAATCAGCATTATAAGCCCATTTTTTTGATACATTTATTGACATCAAAGTTCCGTTTTTAAAAGTTTCGCTTACTATTGAGCCGTATCGCTTGTTTTTTTTTTATTGTTTTTTTTTTATTACGTATATGTTATTACGTATATGATGGGGTTCTCCCCTTAGTCAATACCACGCTCTTTACGTTAAAAGTTAAAAATTTTTTAATTCACACACCCCTGAATCACAAAGGCCGTTTAATTAGAATAGATAGCTTTTTTGAAAGCACTAAAAAAAACTGTAGCGTAAAGAGCGAGGTATGGACTTGGGGGAGAAACCCCTCATATACGTAATAATTTCTGTTCATTTTAAGTTCTAATGTTGCTTCTTACTTTCAGTTGAAAAAACTTGTTTTTTTTAAATTTAATTTCTGATCGTTTTTTAAATAATGCTTGGAAATCCGGCGCCACCTTCATAGAAATGTCCCTTACCCCAAAGAAACATCCTCCACGGAAAGATTATCCCGAGTAGCCCCCCCCCCCCCTCAAGCCCACCTCCCCCCCCCCACCAAAAAAAATTCTTCCAGAAAATGTCTGTATACTTCCCAATAACCAATACAATATGCAAGCAATGGGCAAAGTTCATAACTTGCAGCCCTTCCCCTGGGAACTGTGGGGGATTAAGTCATCGTAAAAGACATATTTATTAGATTTTCGACTATGCTAAACAAAATGGCTATCTCAAAATTTTAATTGGGTGACTTTGAGAAAAAAATGAGCGTGGGAGGGGGCCTAGTTGCCCTCTATTTTTTTTGGTCACTTAAAAAGGGCACTAGAACTTTTAATTTCCGTTCCAATGAGCCCTCTTACGATATTCTAGGACCACTGGGTCAATACGATTACCCCTGGGGAAACAAAACAAAAAAAAACAAACAAACAAATAAACACGCACCCGTGATCTTTCTTCTGGCAAAAAATGCAAAATTCCACATTTTTGTAGATAGGAGCTTGAAACCTATACAGTAGGGTTCTCTGATACGCCGAATATGATGGTGTGAATTTCATTAAGGTTCTATAACTTTTAGGGGGTCTTTCCCCTTTTTTCAAAAATCAGCAAAATTTTCTCAGGCGCGTAACTTTTGATGGGTAAGATCAAACTTGATGAAACTTATATATTTGAAATCAAAATTAAAATCTGATTCTTTTGATGTATCTATTGGTACCAAAATTCCGGTTTCTAGAGTTTCGGTTACCATTGAGCCGGGTCGCTCCTTACTTACAGTTCGTTACCACGAACTGTTTGATTCCTGAAGCACAAGAGTCGTGTAATTAGAATCAAAACATTTTTTTAAATTTCTTTAAAAAATTGTAGCGTAAAGAGAGGGGTATTGAGGAGGGGCAGCCCACATTATATACGTAATAGTTTCTATTCGTTTTAAGTTTTAATGTTGCTCCTTATTTTTTCAGTGGAAAAAAAACTTATTTTTGTTTTAATTGTCCTAAAATGCGGATGTAAACTTTAGCTAAGATCGAAGATTCTTAGTTCAGAATATTTCTAAGCGTCCATAAGTTGAAAGTATATTCTTGAAATTTTGCAACCAAGGCCATATTTTGCTTATTTTATTGCTCACTATTCAACTTTGGCTAAAAAAGAGGAAAAATAAAATAGGTGAAACAAACGTAAAAGCAGTAAATCCAGTAAGCGAATAACTTATTTTAGGTCAGAAACAGATTTTAATTTCTTAGTTTAAACTGGGCCAATTTGGTAAAACTGCGAAAATGCAAAGTTAACGAATTCAGTATTCTACCATATCCGTTCCAGAAAATTCACTTGGATTTCGGAAAGAAGAGAGGAATCAGACTAAAATATTGTGCAAAATTCAACCAAATCTTCAATTTTTCTTCAAATTTGCGGAACGATTTTAGGTTTTGATTCAGCTATTTATATTTAACAACTAGATATATTATTACAAGACTTTCTTCACAGAATTTATAAGTTGTACGACTGAATTTCGAACCTTATCGACCGGATCTTGGAATTGGCAATGATATCGGATTGAAATTTCGGAATCGCTGAGATACTGATGTAGATACTCTGTTATTTTCTCGGATTCAGTATAATTTTGGGTTTTTGGTACATATTTTACCGAATCTTAAAAAGTTTGGGATGCTTCCCCCCTTCCTCCGTTGCAACGCCCCTGCCTGCTAGAATGGAGTTGGAAAGCAGCATCCACTTGCTTTTATATGCACTGCGGCTTCCATTGTTCAAATTTTGTCCTAGTTAAGGCCTCTAAACTGGGTCTAATTTATATGCTGTAAGGCCGCTGTTGTTTTTCTTCCTCTTCCACTAAACGAACTGAGTCCTTCTGATTCCTCCTGAGCTTCTTCTGAGTCCTCCTGAGCTTCTTCTGTGTTCTGCTACATACGAAGAACAAAAGCTGCCTCAATACTGTGATTCACACTGGGTTGCAAGGCCGTACCCAGGATTTTTTTTCGGAGGGGGTTTTTCTAAAAAAAAATCGGGGGGGGGGGGTATAGAAAAAACCTAAGAAACGCATACAAAATTTGTTTATATCCATTTTTGTTACGTTTTTACGAGTCAGACAAACATGACAGGTAGAATAGAGTAGAATGACAGGTAGAAGGAAAACACAGAAATGGAGGAAAGCGAATGCCACCATTTATTGAATAGAAAGAGAATAAATAGTATGAAAAAATACTCTTGATTCTGCAGATTTTTTAGATTGTGTCACGTTTTCCTCGAATTTACGTGTGTCGTTATGTAGTAGATGTCCCCAGAGGTCTAAAAGGCCTTAGCAGACTCGTCTGCTTTATTGGATTTGACAGATACATTACAAAAAAACACAAAGAAATGAATATAAAGACGACCAGTTACTCCAGTTAATCCAGTTACTTTTGTAACTTTGTTGATGAAGGTAGCTACGAATTGTTAAATGTTAAGTAATTGTATATTATATATTTTAGGTTAGTCTATTTTAGTTTTACATATAATTTTTAGTTTGCTTTTTTCTACGCCGATGACGCCTTGTTAGATACGGGCGAAATATTCGTTTGATTTTTGTTGTTTTTCTTCGTCTTCATTTGCTGGCCATAGAACCGTTTGTCGTCTTTATGTTGTCATGGCTGGCCAGTTCGGCTTTAGATCTTTTATTCGTAAAGATATATCACTGAGGGTGTCTTTAAAAATTTTTGAAGGAGATTTGAAACTCCTTCCTAATAAGGAAAATTGGTGGCATGCCGAAATTTTTCGGTGGCACGCCACGGCCCGTCGCCATTCTCCCTAAAAATCAGCTATTCGCCCCCTGAAAGGAAAACCAATGTGGTGTCGGGGTCTATTATATATTTCCACCATCTTAGTTTAATTTTCAATACCTTTCAAATGGATAGATTTACAAGGTAGATAAAGAAAACAAGAATCTTTTTGAAATAGTAAAGCTAAATTAATTGCCACAAAGTTTTTATGCAGAGATAGTTTGTTTTCCTAGAAACTTTGATTAGAAATTGCTTTTTTTTATTAGATCTTTTTTTAATATCTCAAATTACAACCGAAATGATTCTTTTGTCTTAAGGGGCGTGCGGCTGCAGCAGCAGCCGCATTCTTATCTTTGGTAGATCTCTGTCCATTTTAAGTTTGACCTTTTCTTTCATTCTATAAATCAATAGATTGCTTCAAATATTACCTACTGGTGGGTTACACCAGGGTTGCTACCGCTGGTGATTTATCACCAGATCTGGTGATTTTTCATCCTCCTGATGATTTTCTTGTATCTGGTGATTTTCTTGTTTAATCTGATGATTTTGATTTAATTTGGTGATTTTTTACAAAATTGGTTGACATTCCATGCATGATTGGTGTCGCTGTCTTACTGAGATGAAATAATCAGTGACTTTCATATTTTATGTCTTGTTTTTATCCGTTATTTTTTAAGAGAGGTGTTATTTTGGGCTTCTGTGTGGTAAAGTGGTTTTATGGTTGTTGGGGTGATGTTGTTGTTGATACTTTTATTTCTCACTTTATAGGGGAGATAAACTATGGCCCTAAGGTAATTAAACTTTGGTAGCGTGCCTTAGGCTATGACCTGACTAATGAGGCGCACCAGCTGGGTATATTCGAGGGACTAAATTTAGATTATAGAGGGGTTGGCTATAATACGATACTTTTATTCAGCTAACATACATAAGTACAAGATTTAATGATATATATGTTCCAGGAAACAACAAGTATCAGAAATTTACAATAAGATATAATACAATAAGATACTTAGACACTTACAGTAATCCGACAATATTCCATGGTATTTCTAAATCAACCGACCAGAGGTCAGTCCGGCATAAAGTTAGTATCTCGCTACCCCTTCCCATAAAACGTATCTTTTATACATTTCCTCAACCACACCTTATCGGGACCCACTGACGCACATAGCTAGGAAGTGGTAATTTCTCAATTTCCTATTAAGCATACACCTGCCAGGATATGTTCCTTATCTTAATAAAAAGTGGTATTTCTACACTTTTGTATTTGCGTCTTAGTATTTTACTAAGTTCCAAATTGACTTAGATACGATAAGATAAGGTGAGGTTGTTGTAGATGTCTTTACTCTCCCTTTATAGGGGAGATAAACTATGGCCCTAAGGTAATTAAACTTTGGTAGCGTGCCTTAGGCTATGACCTGACTAATGAGGCGCACCAGCTGGGTATATTCGAGGGACTAAATTTAGATTATAGAGAGGTTGGCTATAATACAATACTTTTATACAGTTAACATACACCAGTACAGGGATTGATAATAGATATATATTCTGCTGGGACTGGTTGTCCCAGGGAGACCACAAGTATCATAAATCTACAATAATATATAATACAATAGGATACTTAGACGCTTACAATAATCCGACAATATTCCAAGGTATTTCTAAATAAACGAACCAGAGGTCAGTCCGGCGTAAGATTAGTATCTCGTCGCCCCTTCCCATAAAATGTATTGTTTATACATTTCCTCAACCAAACCTTATCGGGACCCACTGACGCACATAGCTAGGAAGTGGTAATTTCTCAATTTCCTATTAAGCATACACCTGCCAGGATATGTTTCTTATCTTAATAAAAAGTGGTATTTCTTAACTTTTGTATTTGCGTCTTAATATTTTACTAAATTCCAAATTGACTTAATTAGAAAGCGTCACCACACCTGTGTATCCTTTTAGCTTGGCAATCGGCTTCCCCATAGTTACAAATTTTAATTTATAAATACATACATGCGTGTCCCATGTGTCATAAAAACAGATTGAGGCTCAGAAACGAAAAAACAAAATTATCAGGTAAAAAAGCATAGTCCCACATGAACATGGATTCAGCAGCCTACGCTAGGTCTTTTTCAAAGGACTTAACAGTCTCAAGAAACCAAGGGGCTCAGTTTCAAGGGCTCTCGTCTAAGGAACCAGGGAAATAAGATTTATCTCCACTTTTCTGATATTTCAGCTTAAACTTGACCCACGACAATTTTCTGGAAGTAAAATAAATATATAAGAAACTGACATCATTTCAGTCGTCTTTTTCAGAGCTAATGTTTACCACTAATGATACCGACTATGGCAGGGGGATTAAAAACGCTCATAAGCAAATGAAATTCGATTTGAGGACAAAAAAGGATTATTGGGGTTATTCTTTTCAATGGAGACCTAGAAAAAAGAAAAAGAAAAGATTTTGCAAAGTAAAGACAAAGAAAAGTATAAAAGTAGTTAAATAAATAAAAAGGCTCTTCATGTACAGTAACGGGATATTAGGTAACAATTTCAGTCTTCGCCTGGAATTCCGGTTTTAGGTATAAATTATCCTCCTTCTTGAGTAGTTGACGACATTTCTTAGCTCAGGGTGCCCAACGCGTCTTTTTGGTGTAAGGCTTATCATTATTGACCACCGATTTTTGGTGATTTTTGGGTGCTTTTTTTTAAATACTGGTGATTTCTGGTAATTTTTTTGATGAAAATCTGGTGATTTTCTTGGTGAAAAACCGGTGATTTTTATTTGGTTGTGGTGGCAACCCTGGGTTACATTAAAAGTTAGACAAGTGGTGTTCAGCAAAAGAAAACCACATCTTCTGTTTGCGATAGTTTTATGGACTGCAAGGTAGATTAATGATGCTCCAATAGGTTTCTTAAAACCTTGTTTGAAAACAATAAATGGGTTTTCGCAGATCAAAACTTTCCACGGAGGGGAGGATTTCCGACATGATTTGAAAAATGATCAAAAATTAAAGGTTTTTTTTCAAATTAAAGTATGATAAGGAGAATTTTTCAAGCGCAATCGTCCACAAGAAATTTTCTGAGGAGAGTATTCCAGGGGAGGGGGGGGGGGGTATTTTACGTGGGAGGAACCTTCCATGGAGGAATTTTGGTACTTGTTTAGAATCCAGTAAGCACGCGAGAAGTGAAGTTTCGTTAATGCTAATGAAATAAAACAAAATAGGATTAAAATATAATAGTTTATGAACAAATTTGGGCTATATATTCGCACATTAAGAGGCGGGGAGGTAAAACATAACATAGATTAAATACGTAGCCTAACCTAACCTAGGTACCTTTTTTGTCCCTTCATCCCCAAAAAACTAGAATTTAAATCTTTGTCACGGAGTGAGCAATACCTCACTAGGCAGCAAAAACCTGTTTTTCATAAAGAATCTTTGAGATTTCGATGCGGTCTTTTTCGCGTGCCTACCGGATTCTAAACAAGTACCGGAATTTTTTTGGGGTGGGAGATAATTTTCCTAGAACGAGGAGCCGGATTTCACGATTTTATTTGAAAAAAGATCAAAAATTAAATGAAAAAAAAGTTTTTCCGGTGAAAGTAAGGAGCAACATTAATCCTTATATGAGGGGGGCTGGCCCCTATTCAATAACTCTTTATGCTGAAGTTAGAAATTTTGACCTAATCCTTTAAAAACGACTACTGAGCCACAAGGGTCGTTCAATTGGAATAATTAATTTAAAAAAACAAAGTTTTCCCGAGGGAAGTAAAGAGCGAAGATGAAACTTAAAACGAACAAAAATTATTACTTCAAAGCCTATCTAACATATATCAATAAAACTAATGCAAATAAATCAACTGGTGACATTTCCCTATGTTTGTAGGATTACAGAAAACTAGCGCTTTACTGAAAACACAAAACAATATAAGAGTTTTGGTACGGTAAAAATAAACATTTAAGGGCACTTTTAACAGTAGAAAAGTAAAGCATTTTTAGATTG